>CM041786.1:82437041-82764541 GCA_023375725.1 Nephotettix cincticeps | reverse complement strand
GGACCTGCAGTTTGACGTGGAGTCCGAACCATTGCCTCTCGCAAACAATAGCAGCTTGTGTGTCTACATAAGAAGTTCCCAACTATTTCAGCGCATACAAACCATTGCAATGGGATATCACTCATATGAATTCTGGCATCATTCCGTTCAAGTTAGCTGCTCGATATAATTTATGCTCCCTAAAAAAAACCTTTTGTCATGCTGAATAATAAAACTGTATCTTCAATAATTATGCGTGATAAAACCTGGATTTTCATTGTAGCCTAATTTATTTATCTTAATTCAGCCAACGCTTGACAATCCTAATATTCTTGTTTCTCGTGGCTATTATTACTCCGATTGGGCTACAGTAAAAATATAAAAAAATCTAATGATTTCTAACAACTTTTAACGCAATTTTTGCTTTCTAACGATTCGTTATTCATAGTGGTTATTAATTCATTTCCTATGTAATTACTGTATAGCTATGTAATTACTTAATTATGTAAAAAGGTTATAATTACTTCCAAAATAAAGATATATTTGATATTTTTGCTAGTCAAAATACGTTAGTTTTCATAATATTACTAAATCAAAGATGAATCATTATATAATTAGATTACTGGTTTTAGACCGATGAAATAGTGATGGAAATTTCCCTGGATTAGACCAACCTTATTTGTTGTAATTTTAATATTTTCTTATTTTAATACATTTAATATTTATATATTTTCGTAAAGTATGTGAAAATTTTCATCCCTACCAAATGTAATCCTAAATTTAAAAAATCGTAAAAACTGAACTATGGTAAATTTATTGTACCGCTGGCAAGACTGTTCAAAGTAGCGATGGTGGCGATGATGTCTGAACAAGGAGGGAAGGGAAACCAAACCAAACCAATCGGATTTCAGTTTAGTTCAGATTCAGAAACAGTTTAGCCGCGACAGCGCGCGGTCATCCGCCCGTGTTGTTTTCCTAGGATGTGAACTCATTGATGTGGTAAGTGATAACATTATAGTTAATTAGTTATATAAATTACGTTGTCCATAAATATTAATTTTCTTGTGATAATTACCATTTTTCTTATCTGGAAAGACGGACCATAACACAATTTGTAGGTTATGTTAGGCATAACAACTTACCTGTAAACATTCAAAACAAATACAATTTAATTACGCTCTCTTTACAGTAAATGTAAATTGATCAACATTGCCCAAGTTTAGCTTAGAATTCCTAGTTCACATGAGGCCTTCATGTAGTTAGTTTTCGGACATTTGATCTTCTCATTGACGCTGTTAAAATAGGCACTTGATCAGAAAACAGGATTTGAGTTTTCTCATCAATTAATATACTTAAGAACTCTCAAAATTAATTAATGTGTCTAAATGTTAATAAGTCAGCCATGGGCCATTGTTTTTTTGTAATGGTATATATTGGACATGGCAATTATAATCAATTAATAAAATAATTTTGTGACCCACACTGGTTTTACCAAGACATTCAACCAGGTATTCAAGATCCCCCCACTCTTACTCCTAATTCTGAATCACTCCATTGCTTATTTTACTAATCATTGTAATTCTATGATGAGGTTTTGATGCAAATGTATGCTATCTTTAACCCTCGAGGTGCCCTAAAAATCTTATCAGTGCCACACGACTTTTAGATATTTTACAGTAATTTATTATATAGCTCATGAAACAATTAGGTTTGAATAGGGCCTACATTTATATAGTTATACATTTTTATGAGTATTACATTAGATGAATAGAAAAAAATATTTTTCTTTGCCCCAATTTTAGGATTTTCAACAGGGGTTTTAATCCAAAAGTATATGGTATGTAATAAAGCATAGTTCTTGATAATCACTACCATAACACTCTTAGTTCCCCAAATATAACCATTAACCATATAGGCCTACATTTTGTTCCAAATTTTTATGAGGAAAAATAAAATATATATATGCAGACTTTTATTTTAAATCTTGTATTAATGAATCAAAACAGACACTAAAACAATCGAAGATGTACAGCTAGATTGTTAGAGCACCTGACAAAAGCCAATGAGACGAATGGCAATTTACAACTAATGGCTGTTTTGGTTTTTTAACATGTAGCCAGTTAAAACACGAGTATTTTGATATACAATTCATGTGGGTTTCAATCAATCTCACGTTATTTTTTCCAGTGAAACGGGAAAGGGGCTTGCAGACCGTAGAACTATAAACATATTTTATAGTTCTATGTTGCAGACCCAATCCTTGAATGCAAGTAAAAGCCCGCTCGAATTTAGGCCAGTGGCACCTAGAGGGTTAAGGGGCGTTTTCCTACCTATTCAGTATATCGCATAGCGTGCTCCAGCGGAAGTTAACTGTGTAGCCGCAACAATGATCAACTACTGGTTGCATTGAAATCAAGAGTGTGAGTGTAGCTGCTAGCTATGGAGGTAGGATGAAGGTCTCATTTGATTTCAATGAAACTAGTGTTGCAGCGACACAATTGACTTAATCACGGAGCACACTGCGCAACATACTACGGAAGTAGGAAAAAGCCCCTTTAAGTTCAATGCATTGTCATAATTTAATGGAGTAAAAGTATAGTGAGCTTTAATTATCACTATTGGAAGGTAAATATGTGGATTGTAAAAAGTAAAAAATGATGTAGAGGTACAAACTTTATGGGTCACGTGCAAGTTATTAAGCGATGATTGAGGATTTCCAAAATACATTTTGTCGCAAATTTGAAATAAATTTAGTTTACTGAAATGATACAATAACTTATTTGTAGATAGGGTATTTATATTAAATGTGTCCAATATAAATCATTTGTAAACTAAATACATGAGTACTAAATAGACTAGGCCTATGTCTTATAATTATTGAAAGTCATGAAATAAGTCTAAAGCACAGTTAAACACTCTAATATCTTAAAAATTTAAATGAAGATATTGAAAAAGAGGAATAAAACGTATTGAGAAAGTAGCATATATATATAAACCCTTGGAATTTATTTGCTCTGAACATATTTTGATACCCACCAAGTGACAGTAAAATTAGGTATGGTACCTAGTATTCTTTGATATTCTTCATTGCTCATAACATTATGTTTAAAACAAATGACAAATGAATTTCAAATGGTACCTGATAAAGCCAAATATTCAATTAAAAATGGGCAATCAGTTTTTGTGGTAGAGGTTTAAGCCTAAATCATGCCAGTGTTTTTTTATATCTTTCTTCGCCTTTCGGCCTTTTTAACATTTTAATAAGTGTTTTGGGAAAACCTGTTCATGTTACCTTCTACTTTTAGGAAAAATTGATTAATAGCCTAATTAAGAAATTGCAAATACACCCAGATTCGACACTATTAGTGATGTTTAGGTTATGTACCATATTATCAGAGTTCTTCCGAATCTGAGGTACTCTACCAGGTGTCCCAAACTACCTCGGTTAATCGAGGCTATACTGTACAAGCGAATAATAAAGTCAGGGTCAAAATATATATTAATATATATATATATATATCTAATAATTTTCAGTTTTCATTACATTATTCTTTTGCAGGTCCTACTCTCCAATATAATATTGATTGTACAGTGATTTTTCTATCGGTAAAATTGAGATAAACCAGTATACAGTAAAGTGACTGCTGTTGGGTTTCACAAAAGGGACCCAAAGTTGTTATGTTGAGAAATGTTATGGAGCGACTTTGAATGCCTTTATTTTTCACTGTGTATTAGTTAGAAAAGCAAAACCCTCCTGCACTCTAGCGTCCTTTCAGGTATAAATTTTGAACCTTTATCGATTAAAAAAACGTTATTCAATAATGTAGCTGTCAGATGAATTGACCAATCAGGTTGATGCTGTCAGTAACAATCAGTTGTCTGTCACGAATAAGCAGTTTGTTGTATGTTCCTTATTTTTTTAGTCCCTCATGCCATGTTATTTTGAACTGCTTTTGCAAAACATGGATGGAAAGGTTGTGCTACACCTACACATGCCAAATGAGCATTATGTATCTGTGCAGCACTGAGAACTGGCCCTAGTTGCCTGTCGGAAGTGTTAAATTTTATCACACAGACTAATAAGTTTTATTTTGGTAAAATTTTTTTTAATATAAAAGTTATTTTTAATTTGGCCCCCCTCTTAACCTAGTTAAAAGCCAACTAATTTTATCACCAATTCCAAGCCCAATAAAATACCAATTTCGCAATTTTTGTAGTCTTGCTGTAAGATCTTATCAAAATTTGTTGTTTTAAATATTTGCCAATTAATTATTGAATTTTGACTTGTTCTCTTAAAAGTCACTTGATTTTTGAGTCATTTTATGAGCTGAAAACTTAAGTAAAACATAAATAAATAGCCTATCCCATGTAGGGCCTATTATTTATTAAACCAAAGATAATAAAAGATGTCAGAAAGAGGGCATTGTAGATTCAGAATGGGGTTTATCTAAGTTGTAACAATGCCGTATCTATCTCTAAAAAAATATAAATTATTGAATATACTTTAATTAATATTTAACATCTGCTGTAATAATAGGCCCTAATCTCCTTAATAATAATTTAAGACAAAATTATTATTATACTGCATTTTATTTTATACATTGGGGATTGTTTAGGCCGAAAACTATTTATCATGGTGTTTGTGCAGTAAAGAAATTGTTGAGTTATATGACTTGGTAGTCAATACATTATCCTGTTCACTCTTTGTTTTAACAAAAGTGCTTCTCCGTTCCTGCTTCCGATCGTTAGCTGGTCTAGCCCCTTGGCAAATGTCCGATCTACCTGTGTGAATGCGCTTATATACAGTATAAATGTTGTCAAATGGTGTCTGTAACGGTATGGTATGAGTCAGCAGTAGAATGTTCAGCGAAAGTGATTAGATTAGCATCAACTCCCCCACTTCAAATGGCAAAAAACTAGTATGAGCCTTTAGGAGCCTTGCTTGAAATCCGTCTTTCCACAGTTGGCATTTCTAATCTGAATGTAGGAACATAGAGCAAGTTAATAAGAAATTTTCTTGTACTTTTAGTTATGTATTACTTTCTACCCTTATACATAGTATGTGTAGAAAGTATTATTTTCGTGAAAATTTTCAAGTTTGAGTTGAGATTGGACATATCAGTTTTGGGGTGCCCTGAATAAAACAAGGGTTTTGGACTGATGCGTTTGTATGTGGGTTTGTGTCTGGATGTATACAGAGGCACAGCCTACCCCGTCAGTCCGATTTAGGTCAAATTTGGTATGTATGTATATAACTCCAGATGTTTATCAAACCTTTTAGAATTTTTACTTTCTCCCCTTATACATAGTTAATGGAGAAAGTATTGTTTTCGTCAAAATTTTAGAATTTGAGTTGAGGGTGGATATATCCGTTTTGGGGTCCCCTGAATCCAAAAAAGTGGGGTTTGCCGTGATGTCTGTCCGTCTGTGTGTGTGTGTGTGTGTCTGGATGTGTACAGTGCCATAGCCTACCCCGTTTGTCCGATTTAGATGAAATTTGGCATGTATATATATAGTCACCGTATCCCCAGGTGTTTTTTTCATTTTTTTGAATTTTTAAGGGTAGTTCACCCCAAAAACCCTTAAAAAACGTGAAAAATCCAATTTTCTCAAAAACGGCTCTAACGATTTTGATTAAAATTTAATAGTTTATAGTGCACAGAGTACTAAATAATTTGACACCACCCGCATGTCTGTAAAAATGACGGTTCAAAAGTTATGGGCTTTTAAATGTCAAAAAAATCAAATTTTTAAATTTTCAGCGAAAACAATAAAAGTAAAGTATAACTTGACTGGTACCATTGAAACCAGCTTAAAAAACTAAACAAATTAGTATTTTTAATTATTTGTCTACGACTAACGGTTCCAGAGAAAAGTTAAATTTACTGTCCACGAAAAACGCAGTACTTTGTCTGAAAGCGCCAAATGTTATTCTTATGGTAAAAATAAAAAAATCAATTTCTTCCTTACTTTCCAACCGTTTTCCATGAAACTTGGTATGAAGCGTAAGGTCAAATCACCGAACAAAACCAGCTCAAAAAAGCTTGGTATTACTGGAGGGGTGGGGTGTTTCCCCCCATACAATTTGAACAATAAATTATTAAATTATATTTAGAATAACTTTGTAGAACATGATAGTTTTATTACAGATTGTCTTTTTTTAAATTTACTGGAGAATGTATGTGTCAGTCCACTGGTACCGTTTATTTTATTTTTAATAGTAGTTCACCTATGTGTCGATTTACTGATACCGTTTATTTTTAGTAGTGCCAATTGAAAATTCTTGATAATGCATAGAACAATTTAATGAGTTTAGAAATTTTAATAATTTGGTGAGAAATTTACCCAAGAGAGTATTAATGTTATGTACAGTATGGATTTAAAAATCATATTGTTTTTTTAAACTGTTGATTCAGTTCATCAGGAGAAACTGAAGTAGATAATCAAAACTTATACAAGCTATGCCAAGACATTCCTTTTAGATACAGTACTGCATTTTATGGGTTTTACTTAATGAATAGAACAAACCGGTTGATTAACTTCCTTTTCCTAAGTTGTATTTTTATATTTTAGAATTTTAAATGGCTTTAACTCATAATTGCCTATATCAATTTCTTTTTAACATATGTTTTCTGAATAACTTAAATATGTATATTATGGATTTAATAAAAATTTAAATTACAGTCTCCTAAACGGGCGAATTTAACCGAACCGAATGTTTGGATCTCCTTATACAGAATTTCCTCAAATTTGAGGTTGCCAATGGTCGTAGTGCACTGATAAACTGATGAACAACAGTCGTAAACTGTTTTCTCTGGATAGAAAGCGGCGACCCCTTGTCATTCAGAGGGAGCCTACTTGTGTTGTGAGAGAGGAGTTTCGAGTAGCCTCTATCAGACTCCGGTTCGTTGTTTATCCCTGATAACCCGCTGAATCATCTCACAGCAACAACCCACCGACCCTGGAGCTTTTTGATTATAAGACGTCGCCACCAACGTGACCACAATAGTCATACATATGATACATAAGATGTACTCAGTACTCGTATTTCGCACAGTTTCATTCATAGTTGTAGTTTTATCACTTAGACGCGTTACATTGACTTTGGACCGACGCGACGAGCGGAATATTCCGTTGACACTGATCGTTACTGTTTTTGTTCATAGTTTCAGAATAATTGTAGGGATTTCTTTGTGGGTGGACCCTGGATTATTGTGTATGCATTTCCAGAGATATAATATTGTTTAGGGGGAATTAAGAACTGGCGTGTTAGCATTGAATTTACTTTTTCGTAATTTACTTACTTCGTAACGCAGTTATAAAATCAATGGTGTTAGATATTTTGCTAACGTGTGCCGCCGCTGTCTGTAGTTGTATTTTTTAGTTGGAAAACGGCCAAGAACCGACTTCAAAACAAACTTGTTCCAAATTACAAAATATTTGCAAGTGCGGAGGAAACCTCCGCTATGCGCCCGATGGAGGAATAATAATTGTATATCCATGTGTGTTCGTTGGATAACCAGACTAAAACTGCGATAAAACTCAAATTTTGATGCTAGGTGCAGATTGTGTAGAGTAAGTTGGCACGAGAGAGTGTGATCGTCCGCGTACGTGGTGTAGTGGCCGTGCCCTTGGTTGGAGTTGGAGGGCGACCCGGCGGAGCTTCATCGATCCAAAACCCATTCATTCCGCCCCAAAACCGCTCCGCGTCGTCGCTGCGCATTGCGCTAATTCGTAAAACCTGCGGTGTGTAGGTCTAGCGTTACACCAAACATCTGGCTGTGAAACATCAAATATTTGCTTTAATACTAACTGCATGCGGATATATTAATACGGAGCGCATACGGACACTTTGTCTCTAACTGGTGTAATTATGATGATGGTCTTCGTGGATGAACGTAGTAAATCAATAGTGCGGACGTTAATCCACACCAGAGAATATCACATCCACCGACTACCGCTCATAACTGTCCACAATTTCATTCCAATAGTATCCAACAGTAGCTGGGTTACAAGCAATTATATACTATAAGGATGGCAACACCCATGATATTCTTAACTATAGAGCGAAAATGCGTTTCGTTTAGGTTGTCCATAATGTTTCAATTACAATTTGAGTGAGCTCATAAATTCTAAATCGTCTTTAAAGTAATGTTGACATTACGTTATTCAGGGTGAAACACAACTATTTAACGCTTGTACTGTATTTTATGTATATAACGGTATTTTACTTGAATTCTTTATCCTCCGTGATATCGTGAGAATCTTTTGTGGTGACCAGCTATCCCATTAACGTTAACATGTTAGAGGAATTTATAGAAGTTCCAATTCTTGGATCCCGGATGTGTATCAGTGTCGTATCTATTTTGGGAACGGAACACAGATCATTGCTACTCACGTGATCACGTGTTCAGTGATCAGAACCGGAAGGCGAGCTGT
The DNA here is from genome assembly GCA_023375725.1 of Nephotettix cincticeps. Lineage (NCBI taxonomy): Eukaryota > Metazoa > Arthropoda > Insecta > Hemiptera > Cicadellidae > Nephotettix > Nephotettix cincticeps. The sequence goes on along the minus strand of CM041786.1, from coordinate 82,756,123 downwards.
AGATAGTTTACATTTAACATTCTCATGGTTTACATCCTGGTAATAATTTTGTTTTGTCTTAAATTTATTAAAATCAGTCAATTGACAGAGGTAATTGGTTAATTTTTAACAAATTCAGTTTAAAATTCTGTGTCATGTACAGTTTCATGGGAGTCTCGGTCACTTTCTTACTCGTTAAATGCGGTCTCTGACATGGCGAATCGAGCTGAACATTTGATGTCATTATAAATAACTGGCCAAAGTAGGCGAATCGAGCTGATTATGATGATGGTCTTCGTGGATGAACGTAGTAAATCAATAGTGCGGACGTTAATCCACACCAGAGAATATCACATCCACCGACTACCGCTCATAACTGTCCACAATTTCATTCCAATAGTATCCAACAGTAGCTGGGTTACAAGCAATTATATACTATAAGGATGGCAACACCCATGATATTCTTAACTATAGAGCGAAAATGCGTTTCGTTTAGGTTGTCCATAATGTTTCAATTACAATTTGAGTGAGCTCATAAATTCTAAATCGTCTTTAAAGTAATGTTGACATTACGTTATTCAGGGTGAAACACAACTATTTAACGCTTGTACTGTATTTTATGTATATAACGGTATTTTACTTGAATTCTTTATCCTCCGTGATATCGTGAGAATCTTTTGTGGTGACCAGCTATCCCATTAACGTTAACATGTTAGAGGAATTTATAGAAGTTCCAATTCTTGGATCCCGGATGTGTATCAGTGTCGTATCTATTTTGGGAACGGAACACAGATCATTGCTACTCACGTGATCACGTGTTCAGTGATCAGAACCGGAAGGCGAGCTGTAGATAGTTTACATTTAACATTCTCATGGTTTACATCCTGGTAATAATTTTGTTTTGTCTTAAATTTATTAAAATCAGTCAATTGACAGAGGTAATTGGTTAATTTTTAACAAATTCAGTTTAAAATTCTGTGTCATGTACAGTTTCATGGGAGTCTCGGTCACTTTCTTACTCGTTAAATGCGGTCTCTGACATGGCGAATCGAGCTGAACATTTGATGTCATTATAAATAACTGGCCAAAGTACCCGTTCTTCGCACGGGTAAAAAAGGCTGAGAGGTGTAGGCTCTACAGATACATTTAAGTTATTGATAATTAATTCATAATTGTTTACAAAATGACAAAACACGTGTCTAAGTATATATCTAAACATGACAAAATAACATATGTCAAATATTGGGAGAGGATAAGCATTAACGTAATGGAGGCAGGCATCGGGAGAAAATTAAATATCTACCATTCCACTATTTCGAACTAATAATTCACTAATTTCGATCCAGCAGTTTATGTGTAAAAATTAACTTTATTTCTTTTTCTTCCCGAACTGTCAAAATGTAAAGTAAACGGATGTTGACATTAAAAACTGTAAACATTGAATCCCAGGGTATTTACAGCAACCATGTCTTCTGCTTCTCGAACTGTCAAATTTTAGTGTTCACAGCTGTTGACATTCAAGTTATTTTATGTTTTCATTTTCTAAAAATGTAAACATTGAAACTTAGGACGTTCACAGGGCGTAGCCCGAGAGGATTTTAAGGAAATGAGTATGCCTATGTGTTGCATGAGTTTAAGGTCTGTCTTTGTGTAAAATTCAAACTGTATGGTTCAATATTTTTTGCATTCACTTGCCACAACAAACCCACAAACCCACAAACAAACATACAGAAACCACCTCTTCTTTATAATATTAAGATTATTGAATACTAGCAGTAAGCCTAGCCTTTGTAGGGTTGTAGGACTTAGTTTAAAGAATAATGACTATCATACCAAAATGGAAACCTGAAATCCTACACATATAAGATTCTAATACAATAAATCAGTACCCAGCTTTATTATTTAGCATTACTTTACAATTCATTAGATTAGAACACTTATACGATTATTATAATTCTATGCTATGTTAAAATAACTTGTTTATATAGTATGATTTCGAAATGGGTTTAAAATGAATGGCCATTACACACTAACTAATATTGATTTGACTGCAGTTTCTTTTAGCGAATTTCCCATAGGGAAGAAGCTATTACCGTAGGTCTCATGGTGAGACTTAAGCCCGGGACCATGTTATTTTTTCTTCTTTAGGTGCCCAGAGTCCAAAAAACAATAGTCGTTAAAATTTTTTTATATATATGTACTGTATATATATGTGTGTGTGTCTGTGAACACGATAACTCTCGTAAAAATGGTCCGATCAAGACCAAATGTAGTAGAGACGTGTATTCCTACAAATGCTCGGACAAGTTCGTAAACCAGACATATAGGTCAATGGGAACGGGTAGTTTGGGGGGGTTTTGTACCCCAAAATGGGGTTTTTTGTGTTTTTCACATGTAATTTTTAAAAATTTCTAATTTTATATTTCACCATTAGAATCAGCTTAAAAAACTACACAGTTAACTTCCTTAAAGTTTTTCTCTATCTCCAAAGGTTACAGAGATATTAAAAATCTAAACACAGTACGTTGTATTGTGGGGCTCCAATGTTAATCTTAGTGAGGATAAGGAAAAATTAATATTTCCCATATTAATGAATATTTTTGGATAAAACTTGATATTTAGCTTCATGTGGTTGAGATCTATCCATTTATGCTTAAAAATCATAGTTTATGTGTTTATCATGGCAGCAAACCTGCATACCCTTTTCCCATAATAATCATATAGGGAATAGTCAAACTCCTTTATTTATGGACAGATGTTGATGAAAGTTGGTATAAATCTTAAGATAAAAATTATTAATGGTAGAAATGCCTAATTTCAGTGTTCCTCACAGCAGCAAACCTACACACTCTTTCTCATGTTAATCTTATGGAGAATAGGCAAATAATTCTCATGTTTATGGATAGATTTATTTAAAACTTGTCATATATTATTGATTTTGAAATTCGCTGAGTACACAGGACTCCTGCGACGGGGGTATTTCTTTCTGTTAAATCTTTAAACTACAAAGACAGCTGATTATTACCAGTAGGTGGTTCATTGATTGAAAGCAAAATGCTACTTATATCGCGTAAAATGTAGGTTTTTAAATGCTCGTGATTTAGTTTTTAAGGGGCGGTGGACAATTTCAAGCTTTGAAAAACCTTCTTTGGAATATTGAGAATGCATGAAATGAGTTTCATTGTTATCAGTTCTCCCGTATTTTAGAAGACGGCGTAAAATGCCTCCTGGAGCGTCACAGACAAACAGACAAATTGAGATAATACTTGTTTCGGCTTCTCTAACGCACGAAACGTAAAAATAACCAAAAAATGAATAACTCTGAGCAATGTACAGACAAAACTCTAATTTTATTTATATAGATTAGTTGAACATATAGAAGTGTGCATTACATACCGTGCTATAAGGCGCAAAGCTAACAGTTGGTTTGAAATGACGACAGCATACATCAAAACGAAGCTACTATGTACCATATCAACCGGCCGCTATATATCATTACTATATAGATTTTCTAACTGTGCTGCTTCACACAATGTTGGTAAGTTTTCGTCAATTTAGAGTATTTTTAATATTTATTTTTAGTCACATTAGAACGACGTTTATTTTGTGACAGCTAGGTACTAGCTACACGATTGTCGTAAAATATGGCTCAAGTGTCAAAGGTAACTTACATTATACATCATTTGTTAATTATTCGGTGTAATTGCGTCGTAATTATACATTTTTCGGAAAGTGCAATACAAGTTAATTAGAATCACCTATTTCTCTAGATTACCATTATTATTTTAATCCTGACGCTCTAATCATCTTTTCACGAATATCGTGTCACCTTAAGAGCTGTTAAAAAATTATCATCGTTCTTTTGGGACTAAAATTCAATATGGCTGCACCAATTAAGATTTAAGCGAAATAGACACTGATACTTTTCAACGTACCGGTAGAGTAATAGTCAGTTTAAACTAAATGAATTTAGAACCGAAATCGGCGTATGTGTCGATTTGCAGCTTTTTTAGCAATCATTAAGGGGAGTTGAAGCGTCCATAAGAGCCCATGTTAATTTGCCTAATTTTAGGTACACTTTTCTCAGAAACCATTTAACCTAGAATAACCAAACTTTGTACACATGTTATTACACATAATATCAAGCTCCTGTAGCAAAACTATGCATCTCACTCAAAGCCTTGTATCTTTTTTAATTATCTTACAATTGTAACTTTTTTAAACATTTTTTTTACTAAATAATGATATACATCATGTTTTAAATATGAACCAATTCAAAATATTTTACTATAGTAGTTTAGTATAATATGCCTGAGACTCCACAAAAAATCACAAAACTGTAGCTCATCCAGTTCCTGAGATAAGTGTGCCTAAAGTTCAAAAATTAAAAATTGCGGAAAACGAGTAAAAACAAAGAATTTGCTGTTATTATTGATTGTATTGACTGTGAACAAACTTCTACTGCTACAAGCAAAGAAATAATAGAGTAAGATGATTTGACAAATAGTATAACAATACAGGTTTACCAACACATATCACTAATAAAATAAAACCCATGGAAATTGATATAAAAGAGCTCAAAATGTAATCACAACCAAGTTGTTGCTGGGCAACGCAACGAGCAAAGACTGTGTGATATATTTTTCGACAGATTATAAATAACGTTTTTTGTCAAAGGATCATTGTATATGTGGTATCAAATTACTCAGGAAGAACTGAACTACACATTTAAGGAATAAAAAAAGTGTCAAATTTTGACTTGAACTCCCCTTAAGTACTGCAAGGTTTGGGTGTAAATAGACTTTCACAAGTTTCAATGATTTCTTGTCTAAAGGGAAACGGTCTAAATTATTATCTCTTCGATCTCAATGATCCTTTCTCTTAAAGTAGGTATGTTGTTAGATGGTTTTTAATTGATAACTCCATTATACAGTAGTAACATTTATAACCTTGTGCTGCAGCCGACGGTGATGTTTTTAGGCTGCACACTAGGCGCCGTGTGCTCATAACACACTACTGTACCTGCTCACTGCTCTGTGTCCACTGTCCAAACACTGACACTAGTAGACTACGTGCTCTCCTCTATACATTTCTGGATCATGTCTGTCCTGTCGCGCGGTTGGATTATTTCAGTCTGTCAGTTAATCGTGCAGGCTAAATGTTTTTAGGTTGCAGTAAAAACTCCAATACCATGTCAAGAACTCATTTCTTTAAATGTTTTTTTTGACATGAGTTTAAAGAATTGTTCCGTACCTGCATAATCCTGTGCTATTCTTAAAGATAGCAATGAGTAAACTTCCTAACGTTTGTCGGCTACAGGTGTACGTACAGTAGTTAGGCACCGGCACCTCTTCCGTTCATTAGTGCCTATAAATTTAGTAAAATTTATAGGCACTAACTATGAAACTCCCTCTCGTCACGGCCCTAGCCCTGAGCGCAACATGACAGCCAGGGTTTGCTGATCGGATTTATTGCTTGTATTAAAGTTATTCAACTGCTTGCTTTTTAAAATTATATTTTAATGCATGTAATATAGTCTCAATTTCAAATAAATTATGTTATGAAATCGCAAATAAATCATTAGCGTGGTACTGTATTTAGTGGTGGGTAATCAGACATTACTGCCTTCATGTAGATTTGGATAATTTGTCTTTACAGTAAAGCTTAAAACTTTACATGGGGTGGTATATTAGGTTTTAGTCCCTTAAGAACATCAATTTTACACCAGCATTTCTGGCAATATGGTGATTGCAACCAGACAGTGGAGGTTAATAAATCTTATTACAATTATTATAATAAGCCTTATTCATTGGAACTCCTCAATTAGCAGCGGGCTCACTTTAGGGCTTCCTCTCAGCTAGCATAGGAGATCGACTTCAACGTCGATACATTCATGGCTATAACAATGACAGAAAGTCGATACATTCACGGCTATAACAATGACAGATCATGGACGTACAATTTCGTCCATCTCATCTCAACTAAGTTATATCTATGTATGGCAGTAGTCATTACTCTCTTTCACAACGCAATTTAACATTGTTCATTCGGGACTAAACCCCAATATGGTGGCAGTGATGAACACTCGAAAACTTTGTTGTCGTATAAAGAAAGGTTTGTGTAGATTTCTCAAGCTACTCCAAGATCGATACCCTATTGTGGAAAATAATTTAGGTATACCGGTTTAACTATAAAGAAGATTTAATTTTTCGTATTGAAATCCTAATCGAGACCGGTAGTGTCGTTGTACTCATACCGAAGCTGGAAGGTGCCTCTGTCTAACAGGCAGTAACAGGCTGAAACCGAGATTTGACCGTGGCCGTGAACGTGAAACTGTGGGGTGGAGTGAAGGGCGAAGGGCGGCGGATCTGAGGTTCCAGTCAATACCGGGGCTGCGGCGATGTTTGCAGCTCGGCTAGTAGCGAGGGGTCTGGGCCTGACCCGCGCAAGGCGAGCCGCGTTGGGACTGTATCGACCCTCCCCTCGGCGCCTGGAGCCCCTTCCCCCCTCCCTTGGCTATTACAGCCCAAGAAAATATCATTTGTTAAAATTGGGGCAATATTTAAAGTTGATTTTAGCGAATTTCCCATAGGGAAGAAGCTATTACCGTAGGTCTCATGGTAAGACTTAAGCCCGGGACCATGTTATTTTTTCTTCTTTAGGTGCCCAGAGTCCAAAAACAATAGTCGTTAAAATTTTTTTTTACACACACACACACACACACACACACACACACATATATATATATATATATATATATATATATGTGTGTCTGTGAACACGATAACTCTCGTAAAAATGGTCCGATCAATAGCAAATTTGGTAGAGGCGTGTATTCCTACAAATGCTCGGACGAGTTCGTAAACCAGACATATCGGTCAATGGGAAAGGGTAGTTTGGGGAGGGTTTTGTACCCCAAAATGGGGGTTTTTGCGTTTTTCACATGTAATTTTTAAAGATTTCTTATTTTGGATTTCACCATTGGAATCAGCTTAAAAAACTACACAATTATGTTCCTTAAAGTTTTTCTCTATCTCCAAAGGTTACAGAGATATTAAAAATCTAAACACAGCACGTTGTATTGTGGGGCTCCAATGTTAATCTAAGGAGGATAGGGAAAACTTAATATTTCCCATATTAATCAATATTTTTGGATAAAACTTGATATTTAGCTTCATGTGGTTGAGATCTATCCATTTATGCTAAAAAAATCATAGTTTATGTGTTTATCATGGCAGCAAACCTGCATACTCTTTTCCCATGTTAATCATATAGGGAATAGGCAAACTATTTTATTTATGGACAGATGTTGATGAAAGTTGGTATAAATCTTAAGATAAAAAATATTTATGGTAGAAATGACTACTTTCAGTGTTCCTCACAGCAGCTAACCTGCACACTCTTTCCCATGTTAATCATATGGAGAATAGGCAAATATTTCTCATGTTTATGGACAGATTTTTATAAAACTTGTCATATATTATTATTAGTACCTGGTGACCGAGCTTTGCTCGGATAGAATAAGACATGTATTTCACAAGTTAATTAGCAAAAAGAAAACAAATTTACTGCTCAATGAAAACATTTATGTGGTTTAAATAAAACCGTTTTAATACCCCTTAATTAATAAGGCATAAATACTGAACAAATATATAGCCCTCGGGTGGGGATCGATCACGCGACCTTGCATACGTGAGATCTAAGCGCTTAAGCTACGGCGTCAGCCGATTTCGCGTCGTAGTTTAAGAGTTTTTGGCCAACCTCAATTGTTTTAGCTAATCTTATACTGAATTTAAATGTCCATACTGTTTGTTATTATTATCCTGTGATCAACTGATTTATTTAGAAACGGAATGAGGATTGAAAAGCAAAAGATAAATTTAATTTACACCAATTATTTGGTTTGTTACAGTAGCTTCAAGCAATACAACGAATACGTTTTCTATCAAAACACGGAAGATTTTGGAAATACTCTTTCCTGCTTTTATTTCGCACAGTTATGTTACCCTTAAGTTTTTACAAATTGTTTAGTAACCTGATAATTTTACATTTATTACATACATAAAATAAATATTTATGAAAAACCTCTATTCACATATTGTTCTTTGCCGTCTTCAATCAAGAACTGTCAAACGTTTATAAACAGCTGTTTTGGTTTGCATTGTTTACATTTGATTCTCCATAAGCATAATGTTAAATTTTTAGATTTTAAACTTAATATTACAAGAAAACACGAATTTTCCTGGACATTAGACCTATCTAGAACTTATTTTCTACTCGGAAATCAGTTATTTCCAAAATTTAAAGAAAATCCTCGGTGCCGTTTTCGAGATCCGTGTGCAAATATATATATATATATATATATATATATATATATATATATATATATACAAACCTTGCTCGTATTATAGTATTGGATATTATTGGAAATTCGCTGAGTACGCAGGTCTGCTGCGACGGGGTATTTAAAGTTTTGATAAAGTTGTAAGGCTTATTACAATTATTGTGATTAGCCTTATTCATTGGAACACTTCAATTAACAGCGGGCTCACTGAGTCCCAAATCGAAGGCGATTTTATAATTTAGGGATGAGCACGTTACCAAAAGCCTATTGAAATGAGACGAGAAGCAGCCTGAAGAATTACCGAAAAAGTTAAGTCTTCATCAGTGGCTAAATATCTTGTTTTAGCCCAATAAGGACAGTTTTGTGACATCATTATTGGCTACAGGATAGTCTTAAACAGATGATTGAGGTGTAAAATTAAAATATTATGCAGCGTCTTCACCCACTGTTGCGGTGTTGGTTTGAAGGGTTGGGGACACGTTCTCGAACGTAGTGTGAGTGTCGTGATGGGAGTAGAGGCGCAAACCTTTTGTTTGCTGCATAACTTCGCTGCCACACCAAACATTTTAGTTTTAAGACAGATCATTGATGTATCTGTCCGTGAGCTGTTGAAAATGTTCGATGAACTAAATGTGGATATTTGTTCGAATATTTATCTTTGATTGGTGGAGACGCGACTGTAGTGTGGCCATCCCAAAATTATAATGAGTGATTATCATGTTTGAATTAAAATACCTCCGTTGCAGCAGACTTACATACTAACATCTCAAATGCAAACTTTTAAAAAACGTCAAGTTTTTTTCAGATCCAATAAACAGTTTTATGTTTATGTTCAGTTAATGTTTTTTTTCTTTTTTCCAATATATAAAGAAAAATTGGATATTTGGATCATCGTAATATGTATAGATGTTTATAATAATGCTCAGATCGTTTCGCATTTCTCAGTATTTAGGCCTAGTTTATTATAACCTCCGCTCTTGATTCAATATTAGCAACAACTTTCTAGTATCAGCTTATTAAACTTCATAAAAATTGTAAGCATATCAAATAACTTCAACCACGAGTGTAGACAAATTTAGTTTAGTCTATAAGTTAAAATTACCTTTTCGTTTATTACCAACAGAATATTGATCTATAATATCGGAATGTAATATTCTGCGTGAGTGCAATGTTATATTCTCCTATTAAATCCTGTAAAATGTGCATCGCCAACACAGTAATTAATGTTTTTGTCAAACAGGATAATTCGAAACAAGTTTCACGTTACCGCGGCTGGGGTAGAGCCCCACAACAGCAACTGTTGTTCAAAACTTTAAATTCCAATGTTTTCTCTTTGCTTAATTTGTAAAATAGGCTCAAAGTGCAACGTACATACAGTATATAGGAATTTACACTCTGAACAAATTAGGACTTTCCATGTGGTATACACAGGTTCGCAATATATTATTAATCATGTTGTAATTACTGTATTTCATAGATGGTTCATACAATTAAATCATTCATTACCGTAGGCATTTCATTGCTAATATGTCGATATCCCGGTAAATTGTGCTATTGCTCTAGGATTAAAAGAGCCAAGAGCCAAACATCTTATGAGGATGTCTCGGTTAGGCTATATTTTGAACCTCGCCATCGCCACTCCTACAACCTCCGTTGCACTTGTGTTCAAGGCCAAGCCCATTTTTTGTTCAGCCGTACCTGCGCCTCTGCCCCAGCCCCTGCCTCTATAAATACTCTCGGCCCACATTTTCTGTATTTTTCCACCCGTCCATCACTTCTGAGACAACCCTCTTTGTTTGTTCCTTTCCCCCTCAAACTCACTCCCGACAACAACGTTCTCAGGGTCGGGTTTCGACGAAAAACTCCAATCATGGTTAAAAATATTCTCGTTCAGGTTTGTGGAATTAACGGCGAAGCGAATAAATTAGTTTGTAATATAGTGTTTAAAAGAATTGGTGCTCGATTTTAAAGGTAATTTTATGTGAATTATAAAGACAAATTTTAATAGGAATTGTTAGTGCTTTTTCTTAATTCTTTTCAAAGAAACTATCCGCACTCTTAGTTTTGTGTTTGCAAACGTCATACTTCATATGGTGATAACAATGATTATTGAACCCTTGGAGCACTGAATATTTTGTGTTGGCAGGCTATCAGTCGACAGATATAGTATTTTGATTTCTACTACAGAATGGTAAATACAAAAAACAATACCATACAAAATGTAATAAGTTTTTCAGTTGAATTCTACGGTCGACTTTGTGGGGATCATATGGGCTACTTTTGAGTTTTCTTTAGTCCTGGTAATGATACAGTACTGTAAATAGAATTGAAGAAAAAATGTTTAGTTGTATTTTTTTATAGCAAACTCTTATTACAAAGGACTCAATAATGAATGAATAAATGATTGATTTCCTTTTCAAAATTAAAGAAAATATATATTTTATAAATAGGAAATAATATTTAACACCCAGTTGTGTAACCAGTGAAGAATTTGAAATATAAATACCCCTGTCGCAGCAGAACTGCGTACTCAGCGAAGTTCCAAATAAATAACGTAATAATAATATTAGTACCCGGTGACTGCGTATAGAATAAGACATTTATTATAAAAATAAATTAGAAAAAATAAAACACATTTATCACTCAATGAAAACATTTATGTGGTTTAAATAAAACCGATTTAATACACCATAATTACTGAACAAAAAGTATTGCCATAATTATTGATAGGGATGGAACTCGCGGCCTTCGGTGTAAAACGAGGCAATTTTTTTAGCCGATCATTTACTGTTTAATTATCCATACAGTTATTAATTAGCTAGTGATCAACTGATTTTGTTAGAAACGGAATGAAGGCTGAAAAGCAAAAGGTAAATTTCATTTACACCAATTGGTTTGTTATAGTGGTTTCAAGCAGTACAATGATTAAGTTGTCTACTATCAAAACAGATATATTTTGGAGATACTTTTTTCTGCTTTTATTTAGAAAAGTTATTTTACCGTTTAGTTTTTACAAATTGTTTAGTAACTTGATAATTTTGCATTTATTATATACATAAAATAAATATTTATTAAAAACCTCTATTCACATATTGTTCACCACCATCAAGAACTGTCAAACGGCTAAAACAGACGTTTTGATTTGTATTGTTTAAATTTGATTCTCCATAAGCGTAATGTTAAATTTTTAGATTTTAAACTGAATATTACAAGAAAACCAGTATTTTCCTGGACATTAGACCTATTTAGAACTTATTTTCTACTCGGAAATTAGTTATTTCCAAAATTTAAAGAAATTCCTTAGTGCCGTTTTCGAGATCCGTGTGCAAAATACATACATACATATGTATATATATATATATATATATATATATCTTGATGTTTGTAGAAATGTGTCAAATGACTTAACACAATTTTATTCAACTGGTTTTTGATAGTATAAATGAAAAATGAAAATGAAAAGTTATGCGAATTTTCGTTTAATAAATATGTAAACGTTTTCAAGCATTTTAGAAAATAGAGATGATAGAACAATAACAATAACAAACAGTGACTAAATATTTTAACAGGTGATTGATTGTCTAGGCAGAAAATTTTAAATATGGATTATGATTTGGTACATTTTAAAATAAATAAATATAGAGGTTTATACATATAATTTTTAAATGTTATTTTCAATTGAGTTGAATCGTTTTTTATCATTTTTTATCAACTTATCTTAAATTTAAACCAGATGGAAATTTTGATTTTAGAACCGACTGGTGTGCCAATTCAGAATTTCTCAAAATTAGTTGGTTACTTTTTGCATTTTTGAAAGTAGGAATTTATAGCATAAACAATTTTTATTTTGACCAATTATACCAAGTTTACATCTATAAATAAAGGAGGTTACCTATTCCCTATATGATTAATATGGGAAAAGAGCATGCAGGTTAGCTGTCATGATAAATACAGGGTGTTTCAGAATTCCCTACTCTAGGGCATTGTTCCTGGGTAAGAAAAATATCTAAATATCATATTTAAATTGTCCGGAAGTCCTTAGTTACTCACACAGCCTCCATTTTGTTTTTTTCACATATTATTTTTTTATGAATAATGGTTAGACGTAAGGAATTGAAACTTTGCACAAACATTTATGACAACTAGAAAAAGCTACAAAAAACTATGACAATTACTCAAATTCATCAAACAAAATGGCGGCCATTTAAAAATTTGTTTCTCAAATAACTCGTAAACCGTTGATTTAACAGAAAATTTAAAAGAATAATTTTTTTTGGTAGTGTAATTACAAATTGATTGACATCAAATTTTTTTAAATTGACAAATATTAACTGAGTTATGGTAGCTGTAGTGATAAGTAACCGCTAGAGCTTAGTTGCAGTGCATGTCAAGGCATGTGACTAAAATCTGCCGCAACAATGCAACGGTCTCCATCTGCGTACTGTCATTAAAATTCACACAAAACTCCCAAACTTTTTATATCATCTGTGGCAAAAGTCAAAATACTCTCAGTTAATATTTATCTAATTTAAAACAATTTGGTGTCAATCGATTTGTAATTACATTACGTTCAATAAGTTATTCTTCTAAATTTTATGTTAAATCAACGGTTCACGAGTTATTTGAGAAACAAAATTTTAAATGACCATCATTTTGTTTTATGAATTTGAGAAATTGTCATGATTTTTTTGTGGTCTTGTCTAGTTGTCATAAATGTTAGTGAAAAGTTTCAATTCCGTACGCTTAACCATTATTCAGAAAAAAATAATAAGTGAAAAAACCAAAATGGAGGCTACGTGAGTAACTAGGGACTTCCGGACACTTTAAATATAATATTTAGATATGTTTCTTACCCAGGAACGATGCCCTAGAGTATTGGTAGGGAATTCTGAAACACCTTGTACATAAACTATGATTTTTAAGTATAAATGGATGGATCTCAACCACATGAAGCTAAATATAAATAAGTTTTATCCAAACAATTGATTGATAGGTGAAATATTAATTTTTCCTTATCCTCCATAAGATTAACATTGGAGCCCCAAAATACAATATACTGTGTTTAGATTTTTTAATATCTCGGTAACCGTTGGAGATAGAGAAAAACTTTAAGCAACTAAATTGTGTAGTTTTTTAAGCTGATTTTAATGGTTGAAGATAAAATTTAAACACTTTTTAAATTACATATGAAAAACGCAAAAAACCCAATTTTGGGGTACAACCCCCCCCAAACTACCCGTTCCGATTGACCTATATGTCTGGTTTATGAACTAGTCTGAGCAAATGTAGGAATACACGTCTCTACCAAATTTGGTCTCGATCGGACCATTTTATAAAAACACATATATAAATTTTAACGACTATTGTTTTTAGTCTCAGGGCCTAAAGAAATAAAATACCCCGTCGCAGCAGACCTGCGTACTCAGCGAATTTCCAAATCAATAATATAATAATAATAATAATAATATATGACAAGTTTGGTCAAATCTGTCGATAAACATGAGAATTATTTGCCTATTCTCCATAAGATTAAAATGGGAAAGATTGAGTAGGTTTGCTGCTGTGAGGAACACTGAAAGTAGCCATTTATACCATCAAAAATTTTATTTTTAACATTTATACCAACTTTTATCAACATATGTCCATAAATAAAGGAGTTTGCCTAATCTCCATATGATTAACATGGGAAAATAGTATGCACGTTTGCTGCCATGATAAACACATAAACAATGATTTTTTAGCAGAAATGTATGGATCCCAACCACATGAAGCTAAATATTAAGTTTCATCCAAAAATATTAGATAATAAGTGAAAAATTAATTTTTCCTAATCCTCCTTAAGATTAACATTGGAGCCTTAAAATACAAAGTACTGTGTTTAGATTTTTTTATATCTCGGTAACCGTTTGAGATAGAGAAAAACTTTAAGGAACTTAATTGTGTAGTTTTTTAAGCTGATTCCAATGGTGGAATATAAAATTAGACATTTTAAAAAATTACATGGGAAAAACGCAAAAAACCCCATTTTGGGGTACAAAACCCCCCCCAAACTACCCAATCCCATTGACCGATATGTCTGGTTTATGAACTCGTCCGAGCATTTGTAGGAATACACGTCTCTACCAAAATTTGGTCTCGATCAGACCATTTTTACGAGGGTTATCGTGTTCACAGACACACACACACACATATATATATATATATATATATATATAAATTTTAACGACTATTGTTTTTGGTCTGTGGGCACCTAAAGAAGAAAAAATAACATGGTCCCGGGCTTAAGTCTTGCCATGAGACCTACGGTAATAGCTTCTTCCCTATGGGAAATTCGCTAAAATAACATGGTCCCGGGCTTAACTCTTGCCATGAGACCTACGGTAACAGCTTCTTACCTATGGGAAATTTGAATAAATTATAAAATAACTTAACTTAGTCAAGCTCCAACATAAACAAATGCTCCCTATGATGTTGAACACAATAAAATTAAATTCTGGATGCTCATAGTCACTTAAATTATTTTAAACTGAAAAATACAATAATTGCTTCTATAGGAGAGTAAATAATAATAATAATTAACGAATATAAAATGAATCAAAAGGTATTACATACGTCTGTATGTAACAGGAAACATTCTTGTTTCCTGTCTAATAAGGTGAATAAAATAAAATGTTATACTTTTAAATAAATAAAAATTGAACTGTAATTTTAAAAGGAAAACGGAAAAACTAACTTGAATTTGGAGACGCAAGAGGCCATTCAGATACCAGAACACTCACTTTTACACACATACTTGCACACCACCAATAAACAACCAAATCAAAGGTTGTTGTCTACCGGGAATCAACCCGGTAGTTATTTTCCTTGTCCAATTTATTTAGATTCCATCTAAATCTAACTTGGTTGCATTTGTTCTTGATTTGATTAATTAATGATTAATTTAAGGACTGGAATCAGTTGTCTTAATTACAGTTATGTTATGATAACCTTATTCTTTGTTGTGTGTTGCAGAAGATGGCGGTTGCATCATTCTCAGATGAGAGCTCCATGACATCCTGCATAAGCAGCCACTACTCTCTGGAGCAGGAGGAAATGTTCATCAATGATCTCCTAAGTGACAATTCAGAGTCCCCGCGGTTCGTATGTCGGGTGTGCGATGAGGGTGCAGTGGTAACGTCGCGATGTCGGGATTGCAACGAGGCATTGTGCGACAGCTGTGTGAGGGCCCATCTGAGAGTCCGTCTGACCAAGGACCATTACATCCAACGCTTTGATGATACACAGAATGCCAACTTTAGCCCAACTTTCTACAAACCAAGTTCAATTTCACCCCCAGGCAGCAATTTCTTCTGTGAGCTACACATAACTGAAATTGTTAGGTTATACTGTGAGACGTGCAATAGTGCCATCTGTGGGGAATGTGTCTCTAATGAGCACAACGGCCACGCCTTAATCTACTTTCAAGATGCTATTGATAACGCAAGGAAACTCAGTATGAAATTGCTATGTGATATGCGAACCACTGCCATTGCAACAAAAGAAAATTTGGACACAGCCAATAGGATGATAGAAACCATTGATCTCAGAGCTACTTCTGTTTCGAGGGAGATAAGAAATACTATGAGAAAGTTTCACCTTGCTTTAGAGGAAAGAGAAAGAGAGCTCTTAAACAGAGTAGAACGCATCAGAGTTGTCAAAGGGAAAGTTTTGAGTCAACAAGTTGAAGAGTTCAGGTTGGCATTTACTCGGTGCAGTCGAACTCATGACTTGTTGAATGATGCTCTGGAAGGTGGTTCTTCCTATGATCTCTTGCAAGCTAAAAATCAAGCTGTCAGTGACTTGAAAATATTTAAACAATTGCGATTGGCTTTGCAACCTAATGAAGATGACAACATAGTATTTCTGCCACCAGATCAGACTTTGTTCAATGCTGTTGCAGCTATGGGCAGTGTTTCTACCTCAGGGTTTCCATCACCTATTTCAGTCAACGAAAGCCTCCTATGTGCACCTCTATCCAAAGAAATAGCGTTCTCAGCACATAGCAAGCCCCTTCTGGGTGATAGTATCTTGGGTTGCTCAGATCCTGTGATAGCAGCTACTTCTCCACCTGACGGCCTTTTCCCGCTTACAGATGTAGAGCCCAGAAGAGATGGTACCTTTGGAGTGAATTTTAGAGCTAAATTAGATGGAACTCAAAGAATACAAAACCTGTTTCGTACCAAGCATATTTCAGGAACACCTTTCAATTTAAATCTCAATTCACGCAGTGGACGAAACTACACTGAAGCAGGACCAGTGAAGTTGGTATTTGGCAAAGAGGGAGATGTAGATGGAGAACTATGCAGACCTTGGGGAGTTTGCTGTGACCGAAACAATAACATCATAATTGCTGACCGCAGCAATAATCGCATACAGATCTTTACATCTACTGGAATATTTCTTCGGAAATTCGGTCGTCATGGAAGTGAACCTGGAGAGTTTGACAGACCAGCAGGTGTGTCTACAGATCCTGCTAACCGAATCGTTGTCGCTGACAAAGACAATCATCGAATCCAAGTGTTCACAACTGAAGGAGAGTTTGTTTATACGTTTGGAGAAAAGGGCAGTAAAAATGGACAGTTCAATTATCCATGGGATGTGGATGTAGATCCAACTGGACGCATTGTTGTCTCAGACACTAGAAATCACAGGATTCAATTATTCGCTCCCGATGGGACCTTCATTAACAAGTATGGATATGAAAATACCTCTACCATGTGGAAACATTTTGACTCTCCGAGAGGTGTTTGTTTTGGATTGAACGGGACCATAATTGTTACAGACTTTAACAATCATAGATTAGTCGTCATTGAGCCCAATTTCCGTAATGCCCGGTTTCTTGGAAGTGAAGGGTCTGGAGCCAAAGAGTTTCTGCGCCCTCAAGGAGTTGTTGTGGATAGGGAAGGCCACATAATTGTTGCAGATTCTAGGAATCACCGCATCCAAGTGTTTGAGAACAATGGGAGCTTCTTGTGGCAATTCGGCCAAGTTGGCAAGGAGGAAGGTCAGCTAGACCGCCCTAGTGGGATCTGCCTCACCAACGACGGCCAGATTGTTGTGGTCGACTTTGGTAACAATCGTATCCAGGTATTTTAGATAATACGGGTTTTATTCTGTAATTTATTTTTATTTTTTAGGACAAAATGTCTTTGCCAAAGGAATCTGAACTGTTTTTGAAAAATATTTAAACGGTTGACCAGCCTTTCTTAAGTTTGTAAATATTATAATTTTACGCTAAAATGAAGCAGTTGTCAAAGACAATCCATGATATGGTCGCTTCATAAGTCCTATGTAAGAGTGTTTGTGTTCATTATGAACTAATATGTTGACCATCTGTGATTGTTTTGTATGTTTTTAGAGTTTTAAACTAGTTCAGATTCCTTTAGTCTAATTACATGCGATTAGCGGGGATAAGGTTTCACCAACATTCACTGAATTTTCAGTTGTTCTTCCCCACAAGGAAATCAATATTTCATTATATTGTAATTTTATTGTTGCTCATTTTAAGTGATGTATACTGTTTTTTTATTACCTAATGCCGCATACAATGTTTGGCTCTTTGTACTTTGTACATGTGTGTGTTGTTGTTTACAAAGTTTGATATTTGTATTTATAGATGTCTAACAATAGACAGATTTGATTATTATTGCATAGTTCCTTGGGTGCATTAAGACATTTGTCTTTGAGTACAAAAAATGAATACGTAGAAAATAGTTTTGTTACAGTCCAAAACTAAAATGTTGTGATTTTGCATTTACTTGTAAGACTGATAAGACTGAGCCAGTGGCAAGACTGACCTGTGCCATTGTATCTTAACTGTTTTGTTGACGAGTCCAGAGGACTGACTTAAAGACAATTGCAGGAACTGTAAGCTTCCGTAGTTATCGCTTAATAGAGTCATTTCCTTTATACTTTCTTGTTTCTATGATTTTGTTGCAGTGGTTAAAAAATCCTTTCAATGCACCACCTATTCTCGGACTCTATGTCTAAGATTCTTAGTCAATAAAAAGTATTGTGTATTATATGGATTTATATTTCGTTTATACATATTCTGAATTTTACTCTCTGTTAGGAGTTGGCTTATATAAGTTATTTCATTGGTATTTATGTTATTGAAATTATGTTTTTTATATTACAATTTATAGATCTTATATCTTTTTAATACAAGTCTTATAGGCCTACTTACTATTTTTTTTATTTAAATTGATTTTTTTACTTCAATTAATTGATCATATATTATAGTTTTCAGATTTATATTCATAATATTTTCACATTTTACAACTTTGAATCTTTTTTCGTTAATTTCCTTTTAAAAAATGAAATTTTTTTGACAAACTGGATTACAAATATATTTCTCAAATTCTATATAAAAATAGTTTTTACTAATAGTTTATGGACTTTATGATAGAGCACCTTTTTTATATAAATAATAATTGTTATTTTATGTTGCTTGTTTATTTTCAAACACGACATATTGTGGCAATAACTCAAGGTTCATCTGAAAATATTGTTTGTATTCATTTTACATTGAACCAATTAAACATTATGGAAAGCTTTAAAAAAAAGCTTCAGATAGAATATGCGAGCGGTTAATTACTTACAAGATTATGACCATGAAATAGAAACTGAAATATGTACTCTAGAAACAAGGGACCAGCCCTTTACAACTTAAATCTTTTTGTGATAGGTTAATGTTTTTGTTTCAATATCACTTTTCAATCTCTCATATGAGTAATCAATTTTGATACTGATGTAAATTTACTCATTTTTAAAATATGCCTTGCCTGGATTTATGTATGTAGCAAGAGTTAGTCAACTTTTTCACTTTTGACCATGTATGAAATAGGTTATCTAATGTGCCACAGGAGAGAGGTTTATAAAGTTTCTGATAACATTTAAACTTCATTTATCAACTAAGCAATCCATTTATTTACTTTCATAAATTATATACACATTATACATCAATATTTCCACCAAACGCTGTAATGCATTACAATATACATTAATACTCACAAGCCTGATTTGTTGATATTTTCAACCACATCTTGCTTTTGATAGTTTAAACTAGTAGGCCTATGGTTGAAAAAAACCCCAAGGGCATATTTATTTTGGAGCCATAAAATATCTATGTGATAACAAGTAAAGAGCATGAAAAATAATATGTCTATGGTTTTATCTCTATTATCGTATTCAGTGTTTTCAAAAACAAAATAATTTTATTGGCTATCATTATAGAACTTTAAAAGTTTTCTCTAAAATTTACCTTGGTGCAGTATTTGTTGTAATGATAAACTGATTGTTCCTTATCCTTGCAATTAAATTGATAATGCCTCAGAGGATATTTTAGTTACTTTTAGTTTTTGAATTAATTCCAAGGAATTTTATTTCAGAAAAATCCTTAATCTAAAGATGAATAGTTTTAATAAAATCGTGCATTCAGTTTTGCCTAATTTATTGATTTAAAATTATGATTATTTAGTCCACCTTTTACATAGTACAAGCCTTTTATCATATAACAAAAATTGCAGTACATGTTATCCTTTGAATTATTTAGATGCTGTTTGAGTGTTAAATTAACTATGTTATTTTATGATATTTACACTTTTACATGTATCTTAAAAATGTTATTTTATTCTATTATTTAAAACAATTACTTGTTTATAATTAAAACAGAGTACCTAATTTTCATAGTCAATGTTTTCATAAGAAAATTCATGTTAAAATTGAGTTTTCTGGAGATTTTTGGGAAATAAAGTAGTTGTACAGATATTATTTTTTGGAGCTTAGCTCAGTTATTAAATAATTTTGATTGTAATAAATAGTTAGTGATTTTATGATCATTAAAGGGTAACTGAAATAATTCATTATTACTCTCTATAAGTTGAAGCATATATTATGTAAAACGTAACAAGTTACACCCTATTCGTTATTGTTATTATCACTATTCTTGTTCAGTTCCAATGATAAACATAATCATCTGTATCATAAAATTATTATTGTCTTCATTTGTGTTGATTGATCAGTTTTTTGACAAATTCAATTTCATAGTTAGGCCATAACTAGTTACTGTTTGTTATTTAATTAAACTTAAACACTCTTTTGTAAATTTTCGGTGCAATTAGTAAATAGTTGATTGATAGTTAAGCAATAATGTTTATGAGTTTATATGAATTTTATTAGCATAGGAAGGAATTATTAAGTGCTTGGCACTATAGTTGTAATGTAATTTGACAAATCAGTTATTATGTCTGAGAGAATTTCTCTCTATTGTAATTTACTTCTGTTTTGACTGATCATGTAGTTCAATAGTAGGCCTATAGCATTGCTACCTCACTAATGTAAGACTGACAGATCTGTATACTGTATGTGTGTGCTTGGTTTGTCTGTCCTGTAGTTCTCTTTCACACATATCGCTTTATAGTGGTGTATACCATTTCCTGTTTGACGACTGCCGCATTTAATGTGTGAGATGTTGTGGTGTGTTGTTGTTAGACTAATGTTAGTAGCTAGTTCCTCAGGTGCATTATGTTCTGTTGTATCTAACGATAAGACTGAGCCTTGCAGGCTGTAAGACTGAGCCATCTGCAATCTGCGCCTCACTGCCTTCAAGCAGAATTATAAGTTTAAGGTGCTAAATAAATCACCTTGTAACACAAGGTTTTAATAAAGTACTTTTACCTCATATGCTGTTTCTATTCAATCTATGTGTTTCTCTGAAAAAATATATCTTCTTGAAAGCTTGTAATTACAACTTAAGAATAAATCTAATCCAATGTTTTTATCTTTTAGAATTCACAAAACAGTAACAACAACTAACCAACTTTATACCAAAGAAATGTTTGTTTTTGTAAAAATATTGTTTCGCCCAATTTCGGCCAGATCTGGAAGCCCCCCTATTTCATTGGAGGATACAAAAACTTGAGATTGATCGAAACCCTCCTGTATATCACAATACTCATATTTTATTGGGCTTCATTTTAAAAAACCAAAACAGCCATTTGTTGTGGATTACCAATTGGTCTGCGTTGTATTTTGTCAGGTGTTGTTCGTCTGGCTAACTGTAGCGCCGCATATCTTTCCTTGTTGTGCGTGTTTTGATTCATTTATATAAAAGTCTGTAAATATATATTTTATAATTATTATTTTATTTATTATTTTTTATTTCATGGAATATGGAACAAAATCTGTTTGTTAAAATTGTTATATTTGGTTAACTAATGGCTTTATGGTAGTGGTTATGTTTTATGAGCAATTTAATAAATTACTCCGAAATCAATCCAAAAGTCACGTACTGATCAAATTTTTACAGGACACCTAGTCAGTTAAAACCATAATGTAGCCCACCAATCAAGATTAATTGTAAATCCAGTTTTGCCTGTATTCATCAAGCCTAATGGGATTTTGTGAGTCACATTGTTACAACAGTTCAAAGACTTTTACTGTGTGGTTGTGGCCTTCTGTAAAGGTCAGGGTTTTTCCATGATGTCTGGACATTATTTTGACATGGATATGTCTTAGTTCTGAGGGGTGTGTTTGACAATGCTGAGTATGTTATAAAAATCAACTGTTTCACAACGTCGAGGTTTCATAACACCAAGTAAGGGCTGAGTACAGTCCGCTCCAGAAGTGAGTTTGCTCTAAAAGCTAGTCTGCCGCCTGAGCCATTATAGCGCAGTATCATGCACTTTAAAGCTATTTGCTGCCTCAAATCTGTTTAAATGACATGATTGACCTAATAACCTAAGCTACTTTAAACTGTTTTAATATATTATACAGAGATCAAATTGTTCATGGATGAATGATAAAAAAGAAAATTATAGGAAGAAGTGAACGAAAATATAAGCATGCTCCAAAGCAGAGAAATATTTTTATTAGAAAGATTTTTTTATCTAGAAAAATCCAGTTTTTTCTTGCTTGTAAAAAATATAACTTATCACCACAACAAGCCATGAGTTATTGCTGAAAGGAAATTTTCTGGAGATTACTATCATAATTTTTTTTGTAATCTCACAGCCTTGATTTTATGCTGTGTAATAAACTAAATTTTGTATTCTCTAACTGATTCTAAAAGAAACATTTCAAATAATTCATCTCGGAAATACCCATAGCTGTAAAAATATCAATGTGAAAGGTGAAAAGAAAAAAACTAAAAGGCTTAATGTTATTTATTTAAAAAAATATTTATATAGAAATAAGCTATGAACAATAACCTACAGTTGCCTTATTAACTGGCCTATTACAGCCCTACACATTGGCCAACACAGTGGGAGTCAGATTCTCGTCTTCCAATGATCCGTCCGCTGTAGTTACATTTAACAAAATGTCTGTTGAAATAAGTCGAAAAGCACACACTCTGCATAAAGCCTCAAGGACTAAATATCCTGGTGGACTCATTGAGCAGGGATGTCTGTCAGCTGGCCTAGTTCCCTCGTGCCCGCCCAAATGGCTGTGTAGTTCCTGTTTCTGGGCATCAATGCTTCTTCTGAATGCTACTGTTTGGTAAAACTCAGAAACCGGACGCTCTTATAACACCAAATGGGATTACAGGAAAGGTTAACTACATTTTCAGAAGGACCAATTTTGAGTACTGTACTAACAATCATACAATTGACACAAGTCTCTCATTGTTTAAATTACTTCAGTGATTTGAGCTTGAAGAGTTATTATATCCGCCATTCTGAAAGTAAAAATAAAGTAAATGATAGTTTAACATTTTTTATAAGAATAACTCTTTTATTTCAATTTTCAACCGAAGTTTAGTTAAATTTAGTTTATTTGTAAATCATAATAATATTAATTAGTCCAAATAGGCGTTTGTCAAGCAGTATGACCGTATATTTATGACCATGCGAAAAAGGTACGGTAATTGTGACAGTTTACTAGGAGTAAACTACACGCAAGGTTTTTGTAATGGGAAAATCCCATTCAGTAAACCCTCATTCTCAAGATCCACATCAATACTGTTATGTTTTACTATATTTTCATAATTTTTATTTTGATTGACAAGTATTCAATATTTAATGTTTTACATATACATGATATATTTTCTGCTGAAATCAAAATTTATCCAGGAAGGTATTTTACTGGTGCCCAGGCTAGTCACAAATGAATGATAAAATCATATTTATGTTGTTTGTGAAATTTTTATATTAGTAAAATATAATACTTTGTTTATATTTGTACTTTTCACGAAATGGCAACAAACACAGGTAGGTGAAGGGTGTTTTTTTTATTTTTAATTAAATTAGACTCGTATTTCCCTAAAAAAAATCAAAATATTCAAAATGTTGAATCAGCAGCGGATTGTTGTATCGGCACTTTGACGCCCCCCTTGCATTAGAAATCATGTATAATGGTAAGGACAAGCATAACGTTTGCAAAAAGTTTGTATGACCCACAATGAGATAAGACTCCAAAATTAAATACCCCCGTCACTGCAGACCTGCGTACTCTGCGAATTTCCATCTCAATAATATGGCAATACTAATACAAGGATATGATAAGATAAATCAATCAATACGTGTTGACAAATTAAAGTATTTGCCTATTCTCCGTAACATTAACATGGGAAAGAGTATGCAGGTTTGCTGCTTTGAGAAATACTGAAATTAGGCATTTCTACCTTAAATAATTTTTATCTTAACATTTATACCAACTTTCATCAACATCTGTCCATAAATAAAGGAGCTTGCCTATTCCCTATATGATTATTATGGGAAAAGAGTATGCAGGTTTGCTGCCATGATAAACACATAAACTATGATTTTTAAGCATAAATGAGATAGATCTCAACCACATGAAGCTAAATATCAAGTTTTATCCAAAAATATTCATTAATATGGGAAATATTAATTTTTCCCTATCCTCCATAAGATTAACATTGGAGCCCCACAATACAATGTACTGTGTTTAGATTTTATAATATATAGGTAACCGTTGGAGATAGAGAAAAACTTTAAGAAACTTAATTGTGCAGTTTTTTAAGCTGATTCTAATGGTGAAAGATAGTGGCTAACGCTAGCCGCCAGTTGCAAAAATCGTTACATCAGGGTTATAAGCCAAATTCATACATTATAAAGGAGCTATTTTAACATGGAGTGTTATGGAAGTTTCAAGGGGATTTGAAAAAATTCGTTATATCAGGGATTTTGTTATTTCGGAGTTCGTTATACCTGGGTTCTACTGTATATATATATATTCTCGTATATATATATAATTTTTAACAATTATTGGTTTTGGTCTCTGGGCACCTAAAGACGAAAAAATAATATCGTCCCGGGCTTAAGTCTTACCATGAGGCCTACAGTAATTCTTCCCTATGGGAAATTCGCTCAAAGTAATGAGTGAGGGCTAAAAAAAGGCTCCACCTCACACAACAAATTTATACTTATTAAAGCGAAATCAGCTTGACTGACTGATTACAGTTTCTCAAAAACTATAGTGAGTTAGACCATGAACCCTGGCATAAATATACTTTTTAGGCTCTAGATGCGTACCTACTTAAGGGGTGTTGGACGGCCTATCCCCTCAATGCTATTTTATCAATGTTTAGGAACACATAACTCAAAAACTATAAGAGATATTATCATAATCTTTGTTATTTTTTGTAGATCTGTTTGAAATCTACAAAATAAGCAGAGGATTTCAACAAATTTTAGTGTTTGGAATTTTTACAGAATATTAAATTTGTCAAAAAAAAAGTATGAACATTTTTTTCTTTCAAATTACCAATAAACTTTTATTTACATATCACAACAAAATCCTCTGTTCATTTTGTAGCCCTGAAAAAGTAGAAAAAAACAAAACCAAAACTATACAGATATCTCTTTTAGTTTTTGAGATACATGTTCCTAAAGTAAAAAAAACTAGTTTTCGGAAAACGCAACGAAACAGGTGATATAGTGATGAACGTGACAAAGCCAGATTGAGAGTGAACCGCCACATTCTGTATACACCACAGTTTTTGTCAGCAAACTTTCAAACTTTTTCAAATTTACAATATCATTACAGTCTTCTTGTATTTCATATTTTGAATACTTCACTAAGTAGGGAGCTACCTTTTTCTTAGAAAAACTACCTGAACTAGGCCTAGGCCTGTTTTCATCCTCATTGAGTTCAGTAACACTAGGGTTTTGCTCAATAGATACTTCATTTTCAATAGATTCATCATTAGGCCTATTTTGAATTGATTTCAACTTTTTACTTGTTGCCTAGGAATACAACTAAACACCTTTTTTCGTTTTTTCACTTGATATCTGGGCATTGTTGATACTGTAGCCTCAATAACAAACACACAAACAATTTTGTTTGAAACAATCAACTTTGGAACTAAATTTGTTTACATAACATCTGGCTGCAGACAGCAGAGAATGAAAGCCAGTGCTACAACCATAGAAAGTAAAATATAATTCTTATAAATGAAATTATACACCATATCAAGTGACGACAGCAACGCCAAGCGCGTTGTAATTTCGAAAAACATTCATTTGTATATTTGGCTGTATAATAAGAAATAATTGACATAATTCAATAAATGAGGTATAAAATTGAAGCTTAAGTCCGACACCCCTTAAATGGGCTTTTAAAATATTAAAAAAAATTTTAATAAATTCCGCGCCGTTTAGGTTGTTGGAAATCGCGCTGTACTTTTCCAGCAACATTTTATATTTTTCTCTTGGAACCGTTAATCTCATGGTTTCTATTAATTAAGGTGTTTTAAATTGGTTTTATTTAAATCATTTTATTTACATTGAGTAATAAATGTGTTTTAATTTTGCTAATTAACTTATATTTAATACATGTCTTATATTATAAGACATATGATATAAGAAATAATATATCTTTTTCATCCGCTCGGTCACCAGGTACTTATAATTAATATTGCATTTCAAGTAACTTATTTAAATAGAATATATAAATGTACCTATTACACGGTGAAAGCATTTATTATTAATGAATATTTGTAGTTTGTACCAAATATTGGAGATTGATTTAAGATTTGACAGTTGAACTGTAGTTTCGATAATTTTCTGGCAATATCTGTTAAACAAGGGACAGAAGTTAAAAATTTTAAGTGATTAAATTTAAATAAAAGCTAATTTTTTTGAAGGAGTGTTTTAATAAAATTTCTTTTAAAAACACAACCAACGTAGGCTTAAGTGTTTCTAAGTTAGCTTTGGATTTCTTTTTTTAATTTTATCTACACAAATTAAATGGCGAATAGACCTTATGCAATATATTCTTGGGGTATAGAAACAAAATTGGATTTCTATTTCATATATTTTGGGGATCTTATATATGGTTTTAAAGGAATCATGAAGCTCTAAAAATTATTTTAATTCACAATATTCTAATTTTTTATTCATTAACTAAACAAATACTTCTAATGTCAAAAAACATTAATCACCTCACATGACAAAGCTGAAACAATTTCTGAAACACACAATAGTCCAAACTTGCAATAGTTAATAGCTAACTCATGAATATGACATCTCCTACATGAAAACTACGGTTGCCATTTCTATGAGATATTTTATGTCAGCCTGCTAGCCGATTCAGTTCGCATTCTGTATAACACTTTGTTCCAATGGCGATTGTAGTTTTTTTTTTCAAATTCGACTATTCAAGCAACAAAATTTGCAACATCTATGTATTTATGTGTAACATTGTGAAAATTCAAATTCATTTATAGTTTTGGTTACTGTAATTAATTCTATACTGAGTTAATACTAATTAATACTGAGTTAATAATTAATTAACTCTTTTAGGCGAACAAATTTCTTACTTATTTCGGTGTAGGGTGAGGTTAAAACGACCCTAAAAACAATTTTTCTAAGCGGGAACGTTTCATAGGATCCGATTTCATTTGTTCCCAAACCTTAAAATAGAGAAATAATCTCTGTTTCATAGGATCCACTTTCATTTGATCCAAAAGTATAGTCAGGTTAGTAAGTAATAGTCAGTGATGTTTTGGAACAGAGTGAACTTTTGGATCGAATGAAATTGGACACAATGAAATTTGAAATACAAAACCCTAAAAGAGAGAAATAAATAAACACTGTTTCATAGGATCCAATTTCATTTGATCCAAAAGTGCTGGGTTTGCGTCGGAGAAAAAACAGTTAAAACAGTATGTTTTAACTCCTTCAATTTGAAGAGGGGTTGCTTCTTCAAGTTGAAGGCGTTCAGAATTATTCGTCACAATTCACTGGTAAATTCAGAAGTGAATGGCATTAATAAGTAGTATAGTACTGTAATAGATACAATAAAGAACAACACAAAATAAACACAGGCCTACGTTGGTATAGTTTTCTCTCAGATAAGTGTTCTATTTTGGAAAATACAGTAAAGTATTTCAAAATAATAATTTAAAACAATAATGTACACAAAACAACGTTATTGTCTTTCTAATGATATGTAACATTTTATTATTTGTAATATATCCTGAGCAAATACGTTTATTACACGTTTCTCTGTACCGGTAACACAAAAATATTTGTTGTTTGAAGTCGGACTTATACAGGTTATATAACCCAGTGTTTGGAGGCAAGAATGACGAAGTAATTTAAATTATAAAAAATAAATGAAAAACAACTCAGTTCAACCATATTGTATTTTTTTAAATTAGATATTATTTTTTCGTCACTAATTATATTTGCTTACCAATAGGTGAAACTATTTGAACCCCTGCAGAAAAAGAGTGTCTTAGAAGCTACCTTGGTAACAACACAGCAGAAATCATTCTGAATATGCTCCGCTTTAATTTACTAGTCAAATGGATGTATTTAAACTTCATTAAATCAGGAGCTATGATAAATGTTCACTATTGATACTTTTCAATGGCTTGAGAATAAACATCTTTACCTTGAATTTGGTGAATGTTTTTGTTCCAAGGAAAAAGCTATTGAACAAGTCTCAGTACAAATAAATACAAGTATAATTACATCACAGCTGTGTTATATTTTCTGACGAGCAAAGGACATGAAAACTTCCTCCAATGTTGTATGACTGACAATATAGTCCTCTATTATTGAATGATTCTTCTTTAGCATCTCCAATTTCTTAAATACACTGGCTAAAGATTCTGAGTTGTCTGAGAAGTGGTAGTGGAGAAGACCCTAGGGAATTATATTTATGTTAATATACAAATTGGATAGATAGTTTCCCATTAATTTTTTACTAAATTCAATTTTCAATAGTTATTTAAATATGATCAGTGAACTATAAAAGAAATGATATAATAAAAACAGTCTGATAATGTTAAGTCTGCAAAATCTAGTTATTCATTACAGCCTGTAGCTTCATTACAGAAAAGAACTAGGTAGTTCATTTAATTGCCAGTATCATTAAAATTAATAGGTAGCTCAATGCACAGAGGGAACTGGTTTGTATAAGATTTTAAACTTTAGAGGAACAATCATACTGCTGAGTGCTTTCGTTGTGTACCAGCAATCATAGGGAACAACTGTGCTCTATTTAAGAATCTTTTAAGATTATCAACTCACCTTCAACCTCCCTCCCAAATTAACACTAAAATCTTTGGTTTTTATGGGATTCTGTTTTGTGGGAGCTTCGGGACCCTACAGGAGCACAGTTTCCGTTCAGAAACAATTTTGTAAAGCACTGATCTCGACACATCAGGAAATTTGTTTCAGAAACTTGTTACTGTGAAGCGCCTGATTTCAGGAATCCTCGCTACAACGGCAGCCAAATCGTCAGTAACCAAAGAAGAGCTAAAAGAATGGTCATCATCACGGACGTTGTGTCACCTTTGAATTCTCGCATTAGTATAGCCACACTATATTTACACTAATATTTATATACATTAATGTATTTTTTATATATTTATTTATTTACACTAATTCTCAAATCTGTTGATGACTTTTTGCAGCAGGCAGGTTTTTTGCTGACAAAACCGTATCTTTGAGCAAACCTCATACGAGGCAGGCGAGTTGATAATCTTAAAACATTTTGTAAACAGAGCACAGAATCAATCGTACACGTTAGCTACAGAGCTGAAACTGAGTTCAGTTGTTATTTAAGCATGCTGGTACAGGTTGCAAGTCATGTTTCATTGTGTATGCACAAGAACTACTAATGTCTACAACAAAATGACCCTTACTTTATGTACGTGCCTCGCATTACTGTAGAGGCAATTGATGTCAACATAACCAATTGAAATTAGAATCTATAGATAATTTAAAGGTTATCCCAAAAGTAAGTTACTTAATTTTTTATATCTGTGTGCCTAATAGGAATGTTCTGACATTCACAGAAACTAAAGTCCAGGTGTAATGACAGCACTCTAAAATTTGTATGTGGATGCCCTGGTCCATTGGGTAATTATGAGCTAGTTTCTATGGAGATAACACTAATGCCTACAAAAACACCAAGTGTATGTATATTAGTGAATAAACTAAATTTAGACAAAAATCTAAATCATCATGTGTATGGGAGAAACTTGTCAAAATATTAGTTGTAAAGAAATCATATTTTTACACAATACAAAAGTATCATCTTGTAGCATGATCAGGGTGTTTAAATGTCTTTAAAATAATTATTAACTAAGGTTAAATATACACACCAGATGTTCATCTTTGAGTTCACATTTCTTGAAGTCAGTCACTATGTGATTCTTAAGTTTATTCAAAGTACTAATTTCATTTTTTGATGAATTTATTTTAATTTTTATTGTATAGCCTTGAGCAAATTTTTGTTTCAGATAGTGGGGACTCCCGATACATTTCATTTGTCCCCCAACCATGATTGTAAGTCTAGTGCACAGGGCTTCACACTCCTCCATGCTGAAAAAAGAGATACAATTAATTTAAATCCATCATATAGACACAGTGACTTTCACATATTCAAGTAATAAGGTGCATCAACCCCTCATCCCCTGAAGTAATTAGTAGTGCTTTGTTTACAGATGATCTCTGATACTTTCATGAAGCTACTTAATATGTTTTGTTATGGACGTCAAAGTACAACATCCGTTATGGCCAGAAATTCTACAAGGCATCCATTAAAACGCTAAGCCAAGTATTAGATTAGATTATATTATTGAAATGACGACCATACTACAAGGTAGGATTTTTAAGCCAAGTATGAATGAGAAACGAGTGTAAGATGATTGTGTTGCAATCTAGTCTTGTTACTGACTAAGGCTGATATGTTCCTTAGACAGAATTGTAAATTAATAGCCCAACAGTCAATGACATATCTAAGGGACCTACAGTTTAACGTGGAATCCTAACCACTGCCCCTGAATTACAAACTGGTCTAATTATGTGGATGGTCTTTGCAGATTAATGCAGTATTCAATAATGCTGATATTAATCCACACAAGAGAACACTACACCCACCGACCATCTCTCACAAATATCCACAATTCGTGACCTCCAAGTGGCTGGATTACAGGATGATGCCACGGTCGCAGTCGTTTACTTGTATTAAGTATGTACGACAACTTTTAATATAAGTCATGAACTCATCAAGAAGGAGCTTCTGCAATGAGCTAGATTATTCCCCTTTAAATGCTAATGAATTTTCTTACAACCGAGCGATGACAGTCACATTTCGCACTGTTGGGAGAACGTATAAGCAGTACATATCTGTAAATATCTGGAAATTTAACCGGCCAATCACATATGCAGAATGCTCCAAATCTATATGAAACTAACCAATAGCAAGGGCCAAGTGCTCAGTCAGCTGATAGACGGTCACCTTTCCCACAACATTAACTCCCGGTTTCGCGCAATGAAACTGAGGTTACCGGAAACCTAAAAGTTAGGTTAACATTTATCCCAACAGGAAAATCAAACATAACCTAAATACCTTTATTATTGTAGGAAAATTATTGGGTATAATAGGAGTGCAAACTGTCTTGGCCGCCCTTGAAGTTCTGGAAGTATATTATGAACCTCTCATGCGATTTGACATCGTTTGCACTCTTGTTACACAAATAGCTATTGACCAGCATTTCATTTCTCCTGTGGCTGTGGTGCAGGGATATGCTTATTAATTTTTCTCTTTTTGTTATAGCAAACTTTCATGGGTCCCTGAGGGTTAATTTCAGTATGAAGCCTGTAAACATCATGTTTAATGATCATGTCTGGAGATTATCAAGCACTGTTAGTAAAAATCGACGGAGTGGAAAATTAACAGATTACATATGGAATCACAGGGGTTTTTTTTAAGGAAGTGGCCCACTGTATTAATGACCCCACGTCATTTATGTAATCCTCTTGAATGTTAAGAGCTTTTTCTTTTTATTCTTTAAGAAGAACGACACGGATTTACAAATGTTTCTGTTAAGCTATAATTGTTCAATGTTCTTGAGCCAGAAATGCTTTCTCTGAGTCAAATAATTAGTTAAATAAATTCCAGAAAACATTTTAGGAGATTAAGCTGCAGCAGTGGTCGAGAGCCTTTAAACAGGAGGTAATCAATGGGTTTGAAGCCCACTCGCATACCTTTTTAGCTCTACGTAACCTCTGAGCAAAGCTTTCACCTGTGTACTGCACAAGGTACTCTTGTCAAAATTAAGGCATTATGGCATAAAAATGGTGTGGAGCTTGGCTTTATCAGTAATATCTAGATGATCACACCTAGAGGATCCTTTTCAACTACACTTTCTCTGAGCTACTCAGATTAAAAGTGGGGTACCCAGGTGCTGAGACTTGTTTCACGTTTTTTTGCACATCATACGACTTTTTTTGTAGTAACCCGCCTTCTGTAAACAGCCTGGTATTGTCTGTGAGTAAATTCACGGTGTATTATCTTCACTCTTGGCAAACAAGAACAAGATTAGACAGTTAAGATTTGGAAAAAGGTGTACAATTCTTGGGAATTGAAGATAACTCACAAAACCTTGAGGAGGGTTTTTTCTTGATTAATTTTTGAAATGGTCCCCTCGAATATAATTTCTCCGTACATGGCTATAATAAGCGTATAATATACCTTTAAAAAAGACTCGGTGAGAAATGTTGTTCCTAAGCCATAGTGCCTTAAACCTAGAACTGTTAACTGTATTTACAACTGCTAAGATGTAACTCTAGCCATGGCTGGCTCCAGGGCTTTTGACCCCTAAGAAGTCTGCACTCTTATGAGTCTAACAAGTATTGGTACTTTAGAAATGTGTTTTGTTAATAATTGTTTTTACAAAGAAATTTGTTTTATAACCTTTGATTGATACATAGGATATGTAAGTATACCCCTGTTGAAGCAGACCTGCGAACTTTCAAGAATTTTCAAAGCAATAATATAATAATAATAGGCCCTAATATATGACAAGTTTTATGAATATCTGTCGATAAATATGAGAATTATATGCCTATTCTCCTTAAGATTAACATGGGAAAGAATGTGCAGGTTTGATGCTGTGAGGAATACTGAAAGTAGGCATTTCTACCAATTTTGACCATTTATACCAACTTTCATCAACATCTATCCATAAATAAAGGAGTTTGCCTATTTCCTATACGATTTACATGGGAAAAGAGTATGCAGGTTTGCTGCCATGATAAACACATAAACTATGATTTTTAAGCATAAACGGGTGGGTATCAACAACATGAACGTAAATACCAAGTTTAATCTAAAAATATTGATTGATATGGGAAATGTTAATTTTTTCTTATCCTCCATAAGATTAACACTGGAAAATACAACGTACTGTGTTTAGATTTTTTAATATCTCGGTAACCGTTGGAGATAGAGAAAAACTTTAAGAAACTTAATTGTGCAGTTTTTTAAGCTGATTCTAATGATGAAAGATAGTGGCTAACGCTAGCCGCAATTTTGTATTTTATAGAGAAAAAACTGTATATATCAAGAACTATTAAAGATACAGAAATCAAACTTTGCACACATATTTATTGGCCAAAGAGAAAAATATTCTCAAAGTATCATTTAGTTTGCTTCTATTTTTTTCAAAATGGCGGCAGTTAAAAATCTTTTAATTTAAGTAGCAAAAAAACATGAACTTTATTCAGTTTTTATGAGAAATAAAAAAGATTGCAATTTTAATTTCAAATGGAATGGTACTTTGGTGACCAAAATCAGTGCACGGATAGGCGAGAAAATGCACTTTTAAAGTTAGCTTACAGAGCCCATTCGCCACAGTGGCGTGGCCGTATCGAAGAATTAATAATTGTTGTGCCAGCCGCTTTTTCGCCATATATATATATATATATAAATTTTAACGACTACTTTTTTTGGTCTCTGGGCACCTAAATACAAAAAGTAACATGG
Organism: Nephotettix cincticeps; assembly: GCA_023375725.1. Classification (NCBI taxonomy): domain Eukaryota; kingdom Metazoa; phylum Arthropoda; class Insecta; order Hemiptera; family Cicadellidae; genus Nephotettix; species Nephotettix cincticeps. The sequence continues at coordinate 82,722,510 of CM041786.1, read as the reverse complement.
TCGCGGGCTTTAGTCTTGCCATGAGACCTGCGGTAATAGCTTATGCCCTATGAGAAATTCGCTAAAAGGTATGATATATTAATATATTTTCTTCAATTCTAGAATTTTGTCAAATATGGGGATGATTCTGTCTACTTGCATGATATTTAGTATATTTTATGGTTCTTGTTTGTGGTGTGAATAAATTTAAAATTCTTCTAAAACGTTCACTCTCTCTCCTTTTTTGGAGATATTTAAAATCTTCATGTCCTCTTTATTCGTCATGTGTTCATATTGTGTTTTAAGTATGTGTTCTGCAAATGTAGATTTTTGGGTTGTTCTGTTGTTGGCTTTAACTGTTTGAATGTGTTCTTTGTATCGACATTTAAAATTTCTTCCTGTTTGTTCGATATAAAGTTTGGGACATTCATTACAAGTAATTTTATAAATTCCACTCCTTTTAAAGTTGTCAGTTTTCTGTTCCTTTATGGGTTGACTTAGATGTTGTATGATTTTATAATCTAGCTTAGGCTTTACTTAGGCTAGTGCAGTCTGCTCAAAGAGTTATTTTGGCTTGGTAAGTAGTTGGTAAGTTAAATATTAGCCAAAAGTATTTCTTATATAAATCTATTATATGTTTAGTTTAAAGTTTATAAAGTACAGATTGGCGTGCATGAAATTTACCATACATTAGACATTATGCATGCATATATCTTGACCCTTGAACAGCTTTACCTACTGTACCGTACTGATATCTTACTTGAGTATTTTTCCATAACAGTCACCTGTGTGAGGTAAGCACAATAGCCTGACCCGTCCTCTGACACCTGGCCACAATGTCCCACAGCCGCCTCCGGGACACCGGGTCCACACCTGAGGTGGGTTCATCCAGAAACACAACTGAGGGAGCTCCGATGAACGCTATAGCTGTGCTCAGCTTGCGCTTGTTACCACCACTATAATTGCCACAAGGACGATCTGCATATTCAGTCAAACCTGTAGGACAATGTTGAAGGTTCAACGGGTTATTAATTTAACTCTTGGTTGCTCCAGTTATACGAAAAACAAAAAAAAAACATTAAAAAACAGTAACATGAGTATAGCTTAAAAATCGACAGAATTAAAATAAAACAATTATGGTTATAAATTACACATGATGAGTTTTTAAATAAAAAAATAATTTTTATAAATTACGTATGATGAGTTTTTTAACACAAGATGTTTCAAAACTGATGAGGATTAGAAGGATCATTTTTTACAAAAAAATATTGAGTACGTAGGCTTTGTGATCGGGTACATCATAAAACATGTAAAAAAACATCATACAACATGTTATCTATAATATTATAAAGAAGAGGTGGTTTCTGTATGTTTGTGGGTTTGTGTGTTTGTGGGTTTGTTGTGGCAAGTGAACGCAAAAAATATTGAACCATACAGTTTGAAATTTTACACAAAGACAGATCTTAAACTCATGCAACACATAGGCATACTCATTTCCTTAAAATCCTCTCGGGCTACGCCCTGTGAACGTCCTAAGTTTCAATGTTTACATTTTTAGAAAATGAAAACATAAAATAACTTGAATGTCAACAGCTGTGAACACTAAAATTTGACAGTTCGAGAAGCAGAAGACATGGTTGCTGTAAATACCCTGGGATTCAATGTTTACAGTTTTTAATGTCCACATCCGTTTACTTTACATTTTGACAGTTAGGGAAGAAAAAGAAATAAAGTTAATTTTTACACATAAACTGCTGGATCGAAATTAGTGAATTATTAGTTCGAAATAGTGGAATGGTAGATTTTTAATTTTCTCCCGATGCCTACCTCTATTACGTTAATGCTTATCCTCTCCCAATATTTGACATATGTTACTTTGTCATGTTTAGATATATACTTAGACACGTGTTTTGTCATTTTGTAAACAATAAAGAATTAATTATCAATAACTTAAATGTATCTGTAGAGCCTACACCTCTCAGCCTTTTTTACCCGTGCGAAGAACGGGTACTTTGGCTAGTGTGTTATATAAGCAAACTCTATACTAATTATGTAGATCACAGGAGATAGGGGAAATCTAATAATTTAAGGGCCTACTTCACAAAATAAATAAAACCTATTCAAAAGGAAACAATCACCTTGTTCCATTAGCTATATTCATGGATTATTATTAACAAATATTTATAGGAATAAGTTAAATTTGACAATACCTACTGACCGAGAACTTTAATCCATTTGCAGACCTCTGAGTGACATTGTTCTTGGGGTATGCCTCTCAGAAGAGCAAAGACTGTGAGCATTTCTTTACCAGTCAACAATGGGCTGAAAGGATCAAACTGTGGACAATACCCCACATGGGACAGAAACTGGAAATGAAAGAACAAAAATAATTAATAACTTACCAGTTCACACAATTTCAAAGGTATTTTTGCTCAAAGTCCCACTGTGGCATTAACAAAATTATGAAAAGTTTAATTAAATTCAAAATCCGTCAATGTTAATCAAAACTTAAAAAAAATCTACAATAAGATCAATAATGTCCAAATACCAAACACAATAAACTGCAGTACCTTATAAAATTTATTTGAATGAAAACCCTAAAAAGATCTGCCAGATTGCTGCAGTAGCTACAAATTTAGGAATATGGTTGTAAGAAAACTGTTATTACTGATAGACCTTATATGAGGTCTATCCAATAAGTTTGTAAACTGGTCCGATACGGCAGCTGCTACAAGGATTAAAGCCTCTCATGCTGCTTGAGGCCCAATGAGCCGTCAGTATTTGCCGGCAGGTTGCGCTCCACATATCATGCTTGTAGTATTTTAGTTTTTTACTTTTTTACTATTCGGTGAAAATGGAAACCAGAATTGTCATGGACATTAGACCTAACTCAAACTTATTTTCTACATGGAAATTAGTTATTTCCAAAATTTAAAGAAATTCGTTAGAGCCGTTTACGAGATCCGTGTACAAATACATACATACATACATACATATATATATATATATATATATATATGTAGGCTGTTATAGATGTTATTGTCTTTATGACTATGCTGACGAGTCATGTACTTTTGAAGTATTGAACAACCAATAAAATAAATTGTCTATTGTCTTAACCCTAGAAGTGGCAAGCTTTTAACTTTTAACTGTAACATAAAAATAATTACTAATATCTTCTTGAAATATTAAAGTATAAACCAAAAAAGCATAAAACATGGAGATCGAACCCTAGCACTTCCGAATGGCTAGAACGTTATGCTCGTCAGCGCAGCGCTTTAGCCGGTTCAGCCAACTATTGCATAGGAGTAGAAAGCCCTTACTTGGTTATAAGTTAGGCCCGGTGGCAGTTTAGTGCACTATGTGAGCAGGTTCGGTTGCTTGCCCCCAGAGGGCAACACGGTCACTTAGGCGCTAGTGTCTAACAAGTTCACTAAACTGATGACAGATACATCCACCTACCACTTCTTATTGAATTTGTAAATGTGTCGTGAATTAAGACTTTGCCAGTTCTAGAGTTGAGTTTTGCCATGAGACTTATAGTTATAGCATATTTCCTATGGGAAATTTCCTAAAAGAACGTGACAAGATTTCAATCAGATGATAAATTGATTAATTTTTATTGCATGTTTAAATTAATTTCAGTTTGTGCTTAGAATTAACTTCCATTCGTTTATAAATAAAGTGTATTGTGCAATTATAAAAGCCCTATTATTAGACAAACCATTGATTTATCTTGTTTGAGACTCAGTCGGTGTAAGATGGCATCTCCCTTGCCAGGAATTTCCTCTCCCGTGAGCATCTTGAAGGTTGTTGTTTTCCCTGCTCCATTTACTCCCAGGAGCCCGAAACACTCACCGAACCCGACTTGGAATGTTACACCATGAACTGCTGTTGTTTTGTAGTTATATTTTTTTCCCAAATTGTACACTTGTAGGATGGAAGTATTCCGTATAAGACCTGTTATCAGAAATAAGATTGTTTTGAGTAAAAATTATAAAATGTACATCTTCAATTTAGTTTGAAGAAAAATAAATACTAAAATACTTATTGTTTTTTGAAGATTTTTATTTAAAAAGTTTCCTATTTATAGTATATTTTCAGATTGTGAGTATGTACACATGAATTAGTTTATTATTTGTGGTTTCCCTATATCCTATACACCGAGACGAGTATGCACTATGAGTGTTCTGTTCTTGTACAATTCTTTGAGGTTCAAAGTTTAATCATTGTTTAATTTTTATTCAATTTTATATAACGAAGAAGCAAGTAGGCAATAAACTTTCTGAGCAGATGAGACATCTTTGTTCGACACGTCATTGGTAATTTGTTATAATAGTGTGGCCATTGTTATTATACCAAGGCAAAAAGAATAAACCAAATAAATAATCAACATTAAAAACAATGGTGTTTTACCGGGTCCGGCAAAAAAACCTCCCCGGTTTGAGCAAGCCACCGCGTGAGTTGTAGTGGGGATAGAGATGTGGAGGGGGTATTGTTCCGTAGCGGCGTACGTGCCATTTTCAGTGTTTGCCATGGCTTGGCTCGGTGAGCATCGGGCGTTTGTTGTGGAGGAGTTTATTAAAAATGGCGGTTCTGTGATTTCTACTCAACGAGCGTTTCGGATTCGATTCGAACTTGGCCGACGTGATAGTGTTCCTGACGCGAAAACGATTAGACTGTGGATGTCAAACTTTAGACAAACAGGGTCAGCACTAAAAAGAAAACCAACTGGCCGACCTCGTACTGCAATAACACCAGAGAATGTGCCGCGAGTGAGAACATCCATCCAACAGTCTCCAAAGCATTCAGCGGTCTTCAAAAAAGTACGGTCCCCACACACCAAATTCCGCAACGGCGCACCAAACTGTGACTTTTGGACTGTGTAGTGGTTGTAGGTGGAGTTCCGTAGGATTTTCTGCAGCCCAGTAGCGGAAATTCTGTTTGTTAACAGTTCCACACAAGTGGAAGTGGGCTTCATCAGAAGAAATGAAGACATCCCCACTACAATTCACGCGGTGGCTTGCTCAAACCGGGGAGTTTTTTTTGCCGGACCCATTATTATTTCCAGTTTCAGTTAACTTTTAGTTTAAATAAATGGCATCAGTGAACTAACATATACTTTTCCCCTTAATTCAATTTTAAATAACTACAACCATTAATAAAGCCATCATATTCTTTAAAGTTGATCTAAATATCATTTTAAGTTCATCCTTTCGAAAATAATCATCCAATTTCTTAAATAACATTTTTTTGACATTTAAAAGCCCATAACTTTTCAAAACCAGTGTTTTGAGAAGTGCAGGTTGTGTCATTTCGTTTGACTCATAAAAGACTATAAATATTAAAATTTTCATCAAAATTGTTTGAGCCATCTTTGAGAAATATTTATTTTCCATGTTTTTTGGCGGATTTATAGGGGTAAAATAAACTTAAAAATACAAAAATTTAAATAGGTGACAAAATTCTCCAAGAGACCGTGGATTGTTATCTACATACCGAATTTCATGAAAGTAGAAAAGATGTAATAATCTTGTCTCTAGGCTTCTTGCAAATCCCGACACATGGACAGACATCTTAAAACCTCTATATCACTCATGGAGCACTAAAATGGATATATCCATTTAAAAAAAACTCAAATTTGAACGTTTTAATGAAAAAATAATTTTTCCTTATAGGGCAGGAATCCTCACTACGAGGTCTTCGGTACGATTTTTCGCAGCCCTCAGACTATTAAAAATTAAAACAAAATATAAAATTAAAAAAAATTTTATGAAGACGTTACAAAATACTTTATAAAAATGATTGTATTATATTTAATTATCTAGGTAAAAGACATTTAATTTCAAACTTTTTACCTTATTGATAAAATTTATGTTTTTAACATATTTTTGTGGGTTATTCAACACCACTCATACTTGTGGGATTCTTCACCACAGAAAAATAAAAACGTGCCTACATATCTTAAAAACGTGTTTTTAGGATTTAAATTTCAAACAACATTTTCAGGGGCCCAAAACATTCATTTTACTGAGGAATATTCTATACCTCCTGAAAGCCATCACGAGTCGCCACTTCTTGCAGCCCTGGGCTCTCTGAGAATCCCTATTACTGTATAGGGAAAGAATGTAAAACGTAATAGACCTCAAGTAATTCATTTCTTTGATATTTTTAAAGGCTGTGTCAACAGTTTACTACTAACCTCCTAGTTTATGATCAGAGAGAACTCTGTCTTTTTCCATCTTCACATCAGGATCATCTTCAATATTACACTCCCCATGCTTTGTCCAAGGGGATAATATAACAAATTTAACTCTCTTGATTATTCCATATTCTAATGAAAGTACAAGTCCTGAGTATATGAAGAAATCAATCACCAGAAAAATGAGGAAGCTATTGATTCCGTGAGGGTTTTCTGAGAACTGACCTGGTTCTAGAAAGTGGAATGGCTCTGTCACTGGAAAATAGAAAACGTATAAATACAACTATTAAATTCAAGACGCAAATATTTGAAATGGGAACAAGCTTTCATTACAGTAAAATGCCAGAAATCTGAAGGGCTGAAATCCTAATTGGTGTGCTGATATAAGTAATAGTGGTTTTCATTCACAACTTGAGTGATAGATCAGAGTTATAAACAATGGACTGAATCATCTAGTCTTTGTGAGTGAAAAAATACCAGTTACAACAAACAAAGATAGGTATAATACCATTAAATCCATTACTCTGACCTTCACCATGAGGGAGTTAGAGGTTACACGTTAGGGGCACATAGTTAATTTCTTAGTTATTGTCACAAAAGCCAAAAAAAGACAAAAAGAAACGTTTACTTAAACCTAATACAAAAACACTGTATAAACTCATAAAAATATCTGTGTCAAATAACAAATTATAATGGAACTGTTAAGATTGGTAATAAAAATTCAAAAAATTATAAGAAGTCTTAAGGGGAATTTCCCCCATGCCTTAACTCCGCCCATGCCCTTCACTAACTCATCTTAACACGTTCGCTACTGCTATAATCAAGTATAACCTACCTGTTGTGGAGAGTAATTTTACAGAGGAATATTAATACTTTCTGACTCATGATATATTAATTAATAAAAGAAATTAAATAAAATAACATTAGTTCGATCCCTCAAAGGAAATTATTAAACTAGAATTAAAAGTAAACAAACAATTATTTACATATGATAATAAATTATATGTAAATATGTAAATGTAAGTCACTTCAAAGTCACAAAGGCAATTAGGAGATATTTCCAATACTTCCCTTCACGAATAATTATGGTGAAATTGTCAGTTTCTCCGTACAAGGTTTATCAAAGCAATGTGTGCCATTTTTTAAACCTTCTCCTGTCCGCCAGCCAAAAATTTTTCTTCTGAGACTTTATTTTTCTCTAGAGAGCCTCATCAGCTTTACACTTTTCATTTAACACAAGTTTACAATCCACAATATTCATATCTTTCATTTTTGTAGTAATGTCCCAAGATTTATTCAATAAGTGAGATACTATCACTTCTTTGATGGCTTCATGCCAGTATGATGGATTATTTTTAACCCTAGAACTGGCAAAGTCGTAATTCTTGACACATTTACATGTTCAATAAGAAGTGGCAGGTGGAGGCATCTGTCGTCAGTTTAGTGAACTTGTTAGACAATAGCGCCTAAGTGACCGTGTTGCCCTCTGGGGGCAAGCAACCGAACCTGCTCTCGTAGTGCACTAGCCTGCCACCGGGCATGTCTATAATCAAGTAAGCGCTTTCTACTCCTATGCACTGAGTGGCTGAACCGGCTAACGCGTTATGCTGACGAGCGTAACGTTCTAGCCATTCGGAAGTGCTAGGGTTCGAATCCCGACCATGAGCAATCCCAATTTGGCTTGCAAATGTGTGGTATAGCGGAGAGGAGGGCCCACCTTAAATAAACGGTGGCCGGCTTGGGTTTGGTTGACGGCATTTGTAGGCTTAATTGGGAATTCAGTGGACACCAGTTTTGCTTTTATGGTTAGTGGTTATAAAGGGGGGGGGCATATTTTATGCTTTTTTGTTTAAACTTTGATATTTCAAGAAGATATTTGTAATTATTTTTATGTTAAAGTTAAGAATAAAAAGCTTGCCACTACTAGGGTTAATTTCAGATCCAAATCGAGAATATTCAAAATCATTAAGCCATTTCAGAGGATTCTTCTCACGATGAGGTCGTTTGAAGGTTTCATGTTTAGAACCACAAGAACTGTTTTCGTCATCATTTGAGGAAAAATCATCAATTCTTGAGGAAGCAGTGTGATCTTGTATTTCACTGACCACAGAATGATTTTCAGTTGTTTTAGTCTTCACAGAGATTGTGATTTCTTTAGGAATCAAATTGTGAACACGAGTTTCTTTATGTTTTGCTTGTGTTTGTTCTTCAGGGTCAAAAATTCCCTCTTCTTCAAGTAAATCATAGGTACTCAACAACTGTGTTATTTGAATCAGAAAACTTTTCGAGAACATTTACATCTCGACTGACTATGACATTTCGATATTTCCGAACCAATATTCTGTATGCTTTGGAGACTTCTGAATTTCAAACAAAGGTTCCTTCAACTGCACGAGGAGAAAATTTTCCTTTTGTGTTTTTCTTATTCAACACATATGCTTTGCTTCCAAACACATGAAAATGATTGATGACAGATGGTGTTCTTCCAACTCACGTTTCAAATGGTGTTGTGTGATTGAGAGGTCGTGATGGACATTGATTGCGCAAATAGTTTGCTGTACTAACAGCTCCTGCCCAAAACATTGGAGCAATCTTGGATTCTGCAATCAGACATCTTGCTTTATCAAGCAGTGTGCGATTAAGCCTTTCTGTGAGACCATTTTATTCAGGCGTATAAGGAGCAGAACATTGTCTTTGAATACCATTTTCTTACAAATAATTGTTAAATGCATTATTGCAATACTCACCTTTGCCACTGTTCATTTGAAAAAACTTATTTTCTTATTTTTGAAGTTTTCCATTTAGTTTTTGAATATTTTAAAGCACTTTAAGACTTCATTCTTATGTTTTAGACAGTATACTTTACTGTACCGAGATTTCTCATCAAGAAAAGTTACAAAATACTTCGAACCACCTGGTGACGTGTTTTTCATTGGACCACAAACATCTGAATGGACGTTTTCCAAAAAATCTAAATCTTTTGGACTGCTATGGACTTGGAAAGGAGCTTTAGTCATTTTTCACTGAATGCATACCTCACAATCAGAGTTTCTCATTTATATTAAAGTCTAGACCATTCATTGTTTTAGTTTTAAAAGCGTGTTTTAAGTCACTTTCATTTATGTGTCCTAGTTTAGAATGCCATTTATTTATTTTGCTATTTATCACATGGTTATATCTTTCAGTTTCATCAAACTGTACATAGTACAAACCATTTATTTTATTTGCTTGCAGGGTTATTACATTTCTTGAGTTTTTTACAAAAGCATGTTTTTTATCAAATTTTACTGTATAATTTTTTCAGTTATTTTATTTACGGATAACACATTAGTAGTTAGATCAGGAAAATGTAACGTTTTCATTAAGTTGAAGACATCTGAACCATTTCTAAATCTATCTAAATGATTTCTTACATTGTCCCCATCTTTCATTTTGTGAGGAATTAGTTTGTTTAGAATTGTTGCCTTACAGGCAGAACCTTTAGATGCATAAATGTTACTCCCAAACATCTTTTGAAGTTGTGCAAGCCTTTATATTTCTAAGCTCACTTGGTGAAATTATTAATGTTAAGTCAGATTTATGCATTTAAATCTTGATGCATCCAAGTTTTCTTTTCTTCAGGATGAGTATCATCAGGACTTCAAATCATCACTGACATATTCCCAAAGATCGGATTTTATTAATATGGCTTGTGCCTGTAGTTTCCAAGTAGCATAATTATTTTTGTTTAGGGGTTCAATTCTATAATTCACAGTACTTACCATTGCTAAAAGCTATGAAATGTTACACGATAGACTTTACTATTCAACCTAGACAGACAAGCATATTATTTGAATTGAGACAAAATTACTTGTATTACTACTTACTACTTACTACTTGTATTACTAAATTACTTGTACTTGGGAAGTTATTTCATTCATGAGTCAGAGCCCTCTGGGCCCATAACCTTTTGTGAAGAGTGATTTTACAGAGGAATAATAATACTTTCTGCCTCATGATATATTTATTAATAAAAGAAATTAGAATAAATAACATTAGTTTGATATCTGAAAGGAAATTATTAAACCAGAATTAAAAGTAAACAAACAACTATTTACATATGATAATAAATCATATATTTGTCACTTCACAGTCACACAAACAATGAGGAGATATTTCCAATACTGCCCACCACCCTGCACTATCTGAATAGAGTTGAGGCAGGGTGAGCACACACTGGTGCCTGCTCAGCGTGGTAGCTAGGAACTAAACCACATACCGGTGTCTGGTCAGCAGCGAATGTGTTAAAATACCAACCAGGATTTGTGTTTTATAAACATATGCTTTCCCAAGGTGGATAGGTAGGTGTCTTATAAACATCTGCTCTCCCAAGGGTGGATATGGTAGGTGTCTTATGAACATATGCTTTCTCAAGGATGGATAGGTGTATTATGACCATCTTCTCTCCCAAGGGTGGGTATGGTAGGTGTCTTAAGAATATAGGCTTTCTCAAGGATAGGTAGGTGTATTATGACCATCTGCTCTCCCAAGGGTGGGTACGGTAGGTTTCTTATGAACATATGCTTTCTGAAGGATGGATAGGTATATTATGACCATCTGCTCTCCCAAGGGTGGGTACTGTAGGTGTCTTATGAACATATGCTTTCTCAAGGATAGGTAGGTGTATTGTGACCATCTGCTCTCCCAAGGGTGGGTATGGTAGGTGTCTTATGAACATCTGCTCTCCCAACATACTTTTTTACACATACAGGTGATTAACTTTTGTGAGTATATAATGAAATAGATAAAAATAAGATTTGATTTAGGAATCTACGAAAAAGGGATATACCTTTTTACTTACTGTTACATTCATGTCCACATTCCAAACATGTTCCGTCCAAATACATCACTGTAAAGAGGTGAATTAGAGCTGATGTGGCAGCAAACAATGGATTAAAGCTTAATACAAATCTCCAAATTCCATAATAAGTGTATGTTTTATCAAGTATGGCTTGAAATGCACTGCCAAACAATCCTAAAAAATATTACAATAATTTTTTAACCAAAAACAAATTGTAAAGTAGGCTACTCTTTTTAGTATCATTGATTTACTCAATAATATTAAGTAGAAAGGTTTTAGTCTACACCATCCAGTTAAATAACTGCTAGAAAGATTATGAGAGGCTGCTGGCATGGCTTACTGATTTGAATATTAAGTAGACAGGTTTTAGTCTACATTATCCAGTCGGATAACTGCTAGAAAGATATAAGAGGCTGTTGGCATGGCTTACTGATTTGAATATTAAGTAGACAGGTTTAGTCTACACCATCCAGTCAGATAACTGCTAGAAAGATAATAAGAGGCTACTGGCATGGCTTACTGATTTGGATAGGCTGCTGGCATCGCTTACTGATTTGAATATTAAGTAGACAGGTTTAGTCTACACCATCCAGTCAGATAACTGCTAGAAAGATAATAAGAGGCTGCTGGCATGGCTTACTGATTTGAATATTAAGAAGTCAGGTTTTAGTCTACACCATCCAGTCAGATAACTGCTAGAAAGATAATAAGAGACTGCTGGCATGGCTTACTGATTTGAATATTAAGAAGACAGGGTTTATTCTACACCATCCAGTCAGATAACTGCTAGAAATATAATAAGAGGCTGCTGGCATGGCTTACTGATTTGAATATTAAGTAGACAGGTTTAGTCTACACAATCCAGTCAGATAACTGCTAGAAAGATAATAAGAGGCTGCTGGCATGGCTTACTGATTTGAATATTAAGTAGACAGGTTTAGTCTACACCATCCAGTCAGATAACTGCTAGAAAGATAATAAGAGGCTGCTGGCATGGCTTACTGATTTGAATATTAAGTAGACAGGTTTAGTCTACACCATCCAGTCAGATAACTACTAGAAAGATATAAGAGGCTGCTGGCATGGCTTACTGATTTGGATAGGCTGCTGGCATCGCTTACTGATTTGAATATTAAGTAGACAGGTTTAGTCTACACCATCCAGTCAGATAACTGCTAGAAAGATAATAAGAGGCTGCTGGCATGGCTTACTGATTTGAATATTAAGAAGACAGGTTTTAGTCTACACCATCCAGTCAGATAACTGCTAGAAATATAATAAGAGGCTGCTGGCATGGCTTACTGATTTGAATATTAAGTAGACAGGTTTAGTCTACACCATCCAGTCAGATAACTGCTAGAAAGATAATAAGAGGCTGCTGGCATGGCTTACTGATTTGAATATTAAGTAGACAGGTTTAGTCTACACCATCCAGTCAGATAACTGCTAGAAAGATAATAAGAGGCTGCTGGCATGGCTTACTGATTTGAATATTAAGTAGACAGGTTTAGTCTACACCATCCAGTCAGATAACTGCTAGAAAGATATAAGAGGCTGCTGGCATGGCTTACTGATTTGGATAGGCTGCTGGCATCGCTTACTGATTTGAATATTAAGTAGACAGGTTTAGTCTACACCATCCAGTCAGATAACTGCTAGAAAGATATAAGAGGCTGCTGACATGGCTTACTGATTTGAATATTAAGAAAACAGGTTTTAGTCTACACCATCCAGTCAGATAACTGCTAGAAAGATATAAGAGGCTGCTGGCATGGCTTACTGATTTGAATATTAAGAAGACAGGTTTTAGTCTACACCATCCAGTCAGATAACTGCTAGAAAGATAATAAGAGGCTGCTGGCATGGCTTACTGATTTGAATATTAAGAAGACAGGTTTTAGTCTACACCATCCAGTCAGATAACTGCTAGAAAGATAATAAGAGGCTGCTGGCATGGCTTACTGATTTGAATATTAAGTAGACAGGTTTAGTCTACACCATCCAGTCAGATAACTGCTAGAAAGATAATAAGAGGCTGCTGGCATGGCTTACTGATTTGAATATTAAGAAGACAGGTTTTAGTCTACACCATCCAGTCAGATAACTGCTAGAAAGATAATAAGAGGCTGCTGGCATGGCTTACTGATTTGAATATTAAGAAGACAGGTTTAGTCTACACCATCCAGTCAGATAACTGCTAGAAAGATAATAAGAGGCTGCTGGCATGGCTTACTGATTTGAATATTAAGTAGACAGGTTTAGTCTACACCATCCAGTCAGATAACTGCTAGAAAGATAATAAGAGGCTGCTGGCATGGCTTACTGATTTGAATATTAAGAAGACAGGTTTTAGTCTACACCATCCAGTCAGATAACTGCTAGAAAGATATAAGAGGCTGCTGACATGGCTTACTGATTTGAATTTGAAATGATCTGTAGACAACCCACAATTATTAGCTGCCTGGTCATATACTCAAGCCATTTTCATATAAAGTAAATATAATACTAATATAAATATAATAATGATACAGTTGATTCATTCTGTTCATTAGATATAGCTAGGTCTCAAAGCATACTAAATATATGAACAGGCACATTTTTCTCTTTCTTAGGTTATTTTTCTACTCTCAATTAACATGTTTACATATTAATCTATTTAAAACTGTATATACTACTTTACCTTCAAAAATGGTACTTTAAATATCATGCTTTTATTTAAGAATTACATTTTTTGTTGTTAAAATACTTACCGACTGCTAAATTAAACACCACAAAAGACACAGTAGCTTTAACTGCTGATTTGACAAAAAAACTGAAGAAATAAGCAAATACAATTCCAGAACAGCCAAATAAAACAAGGATCAAACTGACAGTACCTGAAAAGAAAAAGTAGATACATTTAAATTTCAAAAGTAAATACCCCAGCTTTCTTATACATATAAGTAAGCAAAAAAGCAGACGGTTTAACTGAAAAGGTTTATGGTGAAATGTAAACTTTTTTCTGTAAAATTAGTTTATTCAATTCAAATGTGAGAATTAGTAGACTATATTTCTCACATGGCTTAAACGACAGTTTTGAGTATCAATAGAGTTACTAAAAGAGTAAAAACCTGTATGTAATCTACCAGAAAAGATGAAAAGTGGCACTCTTCTGTACAAAAAGAGTGGTGAAGATTGTATACATATGCCTACACAGTAGGATGCTGATCCGATTTGGAAATCCCAAAGCCAAAAGGCTTTGAACAAAACTATATGCACTACAAGTATGTCAGATGGTCCCCAGGTATGGAGCAAAGTCTTATTCAAATTCAAATGTATTTATTGTCGTTAAGCAAAAATTGAAATTGCAATTGACAAAGTCATAGACAAGATACAAAATTATGTATAAGGTCATCATTTGTTATAAAAACATTAACATTGGTTTACTTAGTTTTTAATATAAAAACTAAGTAACAATAAAATCAATAATAAACATCAATAACAACAATACAGATATTAATAAGACTCAACAGAATAAAACGGGTTTAAATTAATTTAACAGAAGGTAAATAATATAAATACTTTAACATGGTCATTAAGCTTAACATAGTGACTAAAAGCATAAAATTTACAATATCACAGGCCAAATAGTCATCAATTGTATAAAAAGCCATCCCAGCTAACCACTTTTCTAAAACTGTTTTAAAATGATCAAACTTGACAATCCAAGCTTTCTCAGGCAATTTATTAAATAATTTAATTTTCATAAAAATATGGCTGCTTCTCGTTTTTTCAAGCCTTATACATGGTAAGTCTAATAAGAACTTTTTTCTAGTTTGGTGGCAGTGTACATTTTGCCTACTAATATAGTCATCAAGTGTTTTTTTTACATGCAATAAGCAGCAATAAATGTAGAGACTGGGTAGTGTAAGTATTTTAAATTCTTTAAACAAAGGTAAACAGGTCTCTCTGTTAGAAATGTTCTTTATTATTCTGAGAGCTTTCTTTTGCCAAATGAAAACCTTTTTAGCGCCGGAACTGTTGCCCCAAAGAGTGATCCCATACCTCAGATGGGAGTGAAAAAATGCATAAAACACAGTAATTAGCATATTAGTGCTAACAGTACCTGTCAACTTATGTATGAGGTATGAGACACGTGCCAATTTGGTGCATAAGGTAGACACATGACCGTCCCAGCTCAACTTACTATCTAAATATATACCTAGCAGTTTAACAGTGGCCTCATTACTACTTATTAGCTGATTCATAGAAAATACCAAACTTTCAGTCTTATTACTATTTATAATTAAATCATTGGCCCAAAACCACTCTGCCTCCAAGCACTGTTCTTTCTCTAGTAATAAATTTTCTATATCTGTGCTATAATTAAATAAAGTTGTATCATCTGCATACAATACTGCCTTACATGGCATACTATAAGCAAAGTCATTCATAGCAACAATGAATAAGAAAGGCCCAAGCACTGAGCCTTGTGGAACACCTGCTTTGGTAAATTTTAAGTTAGAATGGAGTTGCTCTTGCACCACCATTTGTTTACGGTCACATAGATGGTAGGTCTCTGAGACACAAGTTGCAATTTGGTGCATAAGGTAGACACTGTTTCTGATACCATAGGCAGACAATTTACTTATTAGTAACCTATGGGAAATACAATCAAAGGCTTTAGTGAGGTCTAACAGGGTTGCAGATGAGAAAGATTTTGTTTCAAAATTGTCTAAAACATTTTCTATTAACATTTCAACTGCTTGAATCGTATTGCGACCAGGCAGGAAACCAAACTGCTCATTACAGAGAAGATTATTACGGAGAAAGTAGTTATACAATTGTTCTTTAAAACAATATTCAAATATTTTACTTATTATTGGAACCAGTGCAATTGGGCGATAATTAGATGGATCTGACCTGTCGCCCTTCTTATAAACAGGTATAATCTTTGTCAACTTCAAAGCTTCAGGATACACACCTTGATATAGCATTTTATTGAATAGGTATAAAAGGGGTCCAATTATAATATGTATGATTTCTTTTAATAACTTATTAGACATACCATAAAAGTCCTCACTCTTTGAATAATTCAGTTTGGATACACATTTTAGAATTGCATCTTCTGTTATTAGATCTGACTTAAAACTTAAGTTTCCTATTTGCTTACTAGATACATAGTTGTATAGAAACTGTTCAGCAGAATCAAAACATTCATCCTGTCTGCTATTTTTTAAGTCACAGACACAGTTAACAAAATAGTTATTAAATGTATCAAAACTTATAACGACTTCACAATTCTTACTTTTACTCAAAGATTCATTTTTTATTATATTCCAAGCAGCCTTGCATCTATTATTTGAATTTAAAATATAATTTTCATTTGCCTTTTTTTGCTTGGATAATTTTTTTTATATATTTTCTTGGCTTTATGATATAAATGTTTACATTCAGATTCATGTATTGTGCCCTTTTTTTAGCTGAAATCTATCATACAATACTAAAATATGATCTCTAATTATATTTAGCTCAGATGTAAACCATTTACCTCTTGGCTTTTTTTTTGTTTTTTATTATAACCTCTCTAAATCTACAGCATTCTTTAAAAGCATTTGAAAGGATGGACAAAAAGTAATTAAAAGCATGATCAACATTTGTGAAAAAATACATTATTTGCCAATCAAAGTGAAGCAATTCATTTTTTAAATTCTGGATGGCTCTAGGTGAAAGTGATCTTATGTTCTTAATCTGAATAGACGTATCAACGTGCTCTACATGGAGACTCCAGTCATAAAATACGCCCGTCGCAGCAGACCTGCGTACTCAGTGAATTTCCAAATCAATAATATAATAATAATATATGACAAATTTTATAAAAATCTGTCCATAAACATGAGAATTATTTGCCTATTCTCCATAAGATTAACATGGAAAAGAGTGTGCAGGTTTGCTGCTGTGAGGAACACTGAAAGTAGTCATTTCTACCATAAATAATTTTTATGTTAACATTTATACCAACTTTCATCAACATCTGTCCATAAATAAAGGAGTTTGCCTATTCCCTATATGATTATTATGGGAAAAGAGTATGCAGTTTTGCTGACATGATAAACACATAAACTATGATTTTAAGTATAAATGGATAGATCTCAACCACATGAAGCTAAATATCAAGTTTTATCCAAAAATATTCATTAATATGGGAAATATTAATTTTTTCCCTATCCTCCATAAGATTAACATTGGAGCCACACAATACAACGTACTGTGTTTAGATTTTTTAATATCTCGGTAACCGTTGAAGATAGAGAAAAACTTTAAGGAACTTAATTGTGTAGTTTTTTAAGCTGATTCCAATGGTGAAATATAAAATTAGAAATTTTTAAAAACTACATGTGAAAAACGCAAAAAAACCCTTTTTGGGGGTGCAAAACCCCCCCAAACTACCCGTTCCCATTGACCGATATGTCTGGTTTACGAACTCGTCCGAGCACTTGTAGGAATACACCTCTCTACCAAATTTGGTCTCGATCTGACCATTTTTACGAGAGTTATCGTGCTAACAGACACATATATATATATATATATATATACATATATATACATATATATATATATATATATATATATATGTAAATTTTAACGACAATTGTTTTTGGACTCTGGGCACCTAAAGAAGAAAAAATAACATGGTCCCGGGCTTAAGTCTCGTCATGAGACCTACGGTAATAGCTTCTTCCCTATGGGAAATTCGCTAAAAGAGCCAAAACTCCAGCATGGTCAGACAAATGAGGATTGATAACATTACATTTGATCTTGTCTCTATTCAGATTTGTAATAATGTTATCTAAACATAATTTAGCTCGTGTTTCTTCTCTATGCAGGCAGTAAAGACTGAATGACCTTAACAAATTCAAAAAGTATTCTATATCAGGTTTGTTTTCCCTAATGTTTATATTGTAGTCACCCGTTAAGATTAACCTTAAATTGATATACCGGTTATTTAAGTACACCAATAGTGATTCTAAAATATTACAAAATAAAGATAAGCTTGAGTCTGGAGTTCTATAAACAGTTACCACTATAATATTATTTTTTGGAATAATCATACCTGTCACCTCAAATGCAAAGTTAGTGCAAAACTGAGAAAAATCTATAACAGGAAAATCTATATTTTCCTTAACAAAAATGGCACTTCCACCCCTAATAAAAGGTGTCTCTCTACAGTAAATGCCAGCCAACTTATACCCAGTTGGGGTGTACAGAGATGATTCATGAGGATTTAACCAATGTTCGTTTAAAGTTAAAATATCACAGTCATATTTTTGTAACCATATGTTTAACATGTATATTTTATTTCTAATAGATTAGTAAATTGTTAGTGGCTTCAATGATTTTTTATTTGACCTATTAATACCATATTTAGACCTTTCCACATCATTACAAAATTTAATATCAAAGGGGGAGTGGTTGGAGGAGGTGTTGAACAGTTTCCCTGAGAAGTGCTGCATTCATGTCCCTTGTTGTCCGTCGATACTCGTACAGTTGATGTAGTCATGCACAATGAACTGGTTCCTTCTGCAGCTTCTGTAGAGATGTCATGAGCCGGCAGATTAGTATGCTCTGTCCCTGCTTCCTCTGCAGCCGATGTCGTTGGTTGTGGTGTCAGCTCTTTAGCCAACGCATCAGATGAAGAATCGATTCCCACTTGTGTTGTTGCCTCAGTAGCTGCTTTGCATATTTCTTTTGCCAACCAAATCTTTCCCAATTTATTTAGGTGTTGTCCGTGGTTAGTATATAATTTACGGTCAACTGAGCAAGCTTTTACTAAAGTGACATTGTCGTGCTGGTTTTCTAATTCGTATAGCTGTTCATTTGTCTTTTGATTTCCTGGTTAAGGCAGGACCAATTTGGTAAGTCGAATCTCATTGGAAGACCAACCAAAACTTTTTTTTGGCTGTGATACTTTTTTATTGTTTCTGTTATTTTATTTAAGGCATTCTGTGCTTCATTCTTTGCTACGTCGTTTGATCCTGTTAAAATTACTAAAATATCACCAGATTTTAATTTTTCTCCCTCAATATTATGATCAGTTAAAATGTCACCTGCACAGCCACCTGGTCTCACAAATCCCACTGCATCATAATTGTTTGTATTTCTAGTCAGGTGAAAGGCAAGGTCTCTCCCATGGATATCCGAGCATAGTAACATTTTTTTCCTCATTCCTCTTTCCACTGGTAAACTAATATTATGTCTTTTTGATGGTCTTCTATGTCCTTTTGGCTTTGACTTTATGCTATTTAATGATGCAGTCTCGTCATTTCTCTCCTCTTCCAAGCCACTGATAACTTCTTCATTCTCTGAGATACATTCTGTCTCTGAGAATTAAGTCAAATCTGCTTAGGGCAACAGTGGGTGTGCTAGTTAGTGTTACCGGTATAAGTTTTTTGGATTTGTTGGTTTAAACTTTTTGCCAGTTTGACAAAGTGTCAGATATTTTTTTTACATTATTACTTAGAGGAGGATAACAAGTATCACAGTTTGATTTTGACTTTTCCATAGTGCGAAGTTGTTGTAGAATTTCCTCATTTTCTTTCCTGAGTATAGAAATAACTGTTTCTAGAGTTCTTATGGAAGATAGCATATTTTTTGATTCCTCCTTTATTATATAGCATTCTTTGCAGTGAATATTTCCAGTTGACTGGCCTGCATGACTTCCTGGAACCACTTCTGCACTATCTGCTTGTGAGATAATATTTTTTGTAAAGTTTTTCTCCCTCTCGAGTTTCTACTCTAGCGATTTTATCTTTTCTTGTAAATCCCTTTCTTGCAATTGGTGTGACTTAAGCAGCGATTCATGTTCCTCTTTTTTCTGTTTAAGCCTATCTTCTAATTCCAACTAATAAAAGGAACTTCTGTTTTTTACTTTATGTATTTCTTGTCGTAGATTTTCATTTTCTTTTAGAAGTGCATTGTCTATTTCTTTTATAAGTGAGGAAACATTTTCGGACACAGTCATATCTGTATTTATATTTTGAATATTATTAATATTTAAATCTTCATGGGAACAGTCAGGACAGTTCCACTTATTTATTTCTTCTTCAGTGAAATTTTTTACATAGGAGTAAGTTAAGTTTAACCATTGACTGCAACAGGTACATAATATTCCTGCAGATCTAACTCCTTTAGCACATATCCCACATGGATGTCTTGACATTTTTCTGCTTTTTAGCGAATTTCCCATAGGGAAGTAGCTATTACCGTAGGTCTCATGGCAAGAGTTAAGCCCGGGACCATGTTATTTTTTCTTCTTTAGGTGCCCAGAGACCAAAAACAATAGTCGTTAAAATTTTTATATATATATATATATATATGTATATATATATATATATATATGTATATATATATGTGTCTGTTAGCACGATAACTCGCGTAAAAATGGTGCGATCGAGACCAAATTTGGTAGAGACGTGTATTCCTACAAATGCTTGGACGAGTTCGTAAACCAGACATATCGGTCAATGGGAACGGGTAGTTTGGGGGGGTTTTGTACCCCAAAATGGGGTTTTATGCGTTTTTCACATATAATTTTTAAATATTTCTAATTTTATATTTCACCATTGGAATCAGCTTAAAAAACTACACAATTAAGTTCCTTAAAGTTTTTCTCTATCTCTAACGGTTACCGAGATATAAAAAAATCTAAACACAGTACGTTGTATTTTGAGGCTCCAATGTTAATCTTATGGAGGATAAGGAAAAATTAATATTTCACTTATTAACCAATATTTTTGGATAAAAATTTATATTTAGCTTTATGTGGTTGAGGTTCATCCATTCATGCTTAAAAATCATAGTTTATGTGTTTATCATGGCAGCAAACCTGCATACTCTTTTCCAATGTTAATCATATGGAGAATAGGCAAACTCCTTTATTTATGGACAGATGTTGATGAAAGTTGGTATAAATGTTAAAAATAAATGTTTTTGAAGGTATAAATGCCTACTCTTAGCGTTCCTCACAGCAGCAAACCTGCACACTCTTTCCCATGTTAATCTTATGGTGAATAATAAAATAATTCTCATGTTCATCAACAGATTTTGACCACTTGACTTGTCGTATATTATTATTATTATATTATTGATTTGGAAATTCGCTGAGTACGCAGGTCTGCTGCGACGGGGGTATTTGTATATAGATGAATTAAATACAGTTAGTACAGTCTAAGTAAATTTAATTTAAATATATTTTATTATTATTATTTTTTTATATAAGAAATCACTTCCTGATAGGGACAATTTGAGACAATTATTTGAGATAATTTATTTCCTCAGAAATAAAGTGAAGGTGATATTTATTTCATAAAACTTATTGAGGAAGAAAATCAATATTTCCAGTAGAGGTACTAAGATTATCTCTTATCACAAGAGGTCAAACTTCAGGTGGATGAGAAGTGGTCACAGTAGTGAGTCAGCTGAGTGACGTCATAGTGATAGAATGAATGATTTCCTGATGATCCTTGTTCCCCAAAGCGGAGTAGTTTTTATCTCAAGAGTATTATGAAATAGTTCCAAGAATTATATAAATTTGCTTAATACAACAATAAGATATGTTGCCCAAGTATCATAAAAATTATTTATTTCTCATTGATGTGATTATGAGCAGCATACAGTATTTCAAACTCAATAATGTGCTTCAAGTGAAATGTCAATTATTCCCTGGTTGTCTTGTAAGTAAAACTTTAATTTAGGAAAATATTTGTTAAAATTGATTTAGCAAAAACAAGTTACATGTTGGTTGGATTTAAGTTAAATAAATGTTTATTATAAACTCACTCTCAACACCAAAATGTTCTGGTTTCTATGTTAAAATCAACTTTATAATATTAGCACCAACTAAGAAACTAACTCATGGCAGCCATCTTGATCCAAAAAAGCTTTATTATAAGCCAGTCTCTTCTCTATTTAGAAATAATAGACATAAAGCTAATCGTATCCCTTCTAATAGGACATGGTCAGTTCAGAAAACACATAGGATTGTAGTTAACCTTGATGGCGATACTGTTTGCCAACTGTATTAGGAAGAAACTGCCTACAACTTTATTTTAGGAACCAGACAGAGATGGCTCTTTGGAACCTCTGAAATAGATTTTACTAAATTCCCTAAAGCATAGTAGTAGGTTGACATTATTAAATATCAACCTACTACTAGAGCTCACCCAATGATGAGGTCCACAGCATGCTGTTCCCCAAAAATCTACAATCTACATCTATGTCAGATCCTGGTCACAGTATACTGTATTTCTTTATTCATTTTTATGTACAAATGGTACAAGTAATAGTGTCAGCGTATAAATATAGACCTACCATAGACAGAAACAAAATCAAAATTATAACAGAACACAAAATGTTTTGTCAATCCTGTATTACATTCATATAAAATAATGTTAAAAATAATACAAAACAATCCTCTTGACATATGAAAGCACTGTACACTGAAACGAAAGTCACTAAAAAAAAAATAAATAAATAATTTGTTATTTAACAAATCACACTCACTGGGGATTAATTTGATATTTATAGGGACGTACTTCAAAAATTTATTCCCCATGTAGTTTGGGGTTTTTTCAAAAAATTTAAGTCTGTGTGTGCTAATAGTTTCATTTTTTCTTCGTGTAAAATAGGAGTGTTGAGGCTGCTTAGAATTACTCATTGTTTCCTCTTTTTTTGCTATCAGAATGGTCTCAAAAATGTATTGACTATAAACAGTGAATATTTTCAGTTCTCTGAAATGTTTCCTTGCTGATGCATCAGGTTTTAATCTCAACATGATTATTATAGCTCGTTTTTGTTGTTTTAAGATGTTATCTATATTGGTTTTTTTTGTTGAACCATATAGTCCTATACAATATGAAATGTGTGAATGCACATGACAATGTTTTAAACATATTTATAATGTAATACTATTTGCAGCATGTCTGCATACTCATTCATAATGTTATTCTTTTTGGTAGAGAAAGGAAATAGTACAACTAGTGATAAAGCTTGATGCAGCATAGCAGCTGGACATAGAACAGTAATTATCAAAGCAATGCAAAATCACTGATCGTGAAAGTCTGCTGCAGTGGGCACACACCAGCCTCTTCTACAATAATTAAAATAATTCAATAGGGGACACTGCATGTAACACAAATGATACGTCTCTTCTTGATAAATGGCATGGGAAATTACATTTTGTTTCTTTAAATGAAGTAGAACTGCAAGAACAATCATTTACTTGGACCATAGCGTGGTCCTGTAATCCAGCTACTTGGAGTTCACGAATTGTAGATAGTTGTGAGCGATGGTCGGTAGCTGTAGTGTTCTCTTGTGTGAATTAACATCCGAACTATTGAATACTACGTTAATCCGCAAAGACCATCCTAATAATTAGACC
Source organism: Nephotettix cincticeps (assembly GCA_023375725.1). NCBI lineage: Eukaryota > Metazoa > Arthropoda > Insecta > Hemiptera > Cicadellidae > Nephotettix > Nephotettix cincticeps. The sequence goes on along the minus strand of CM041786.1, from coordinate 82,699,071 downwards.
AATTCGTAATTCAGAGGCCATGGTTCGGATTCAACGTTAAACTGTAGGTCCCTTTAGTTGCCATCGGCTGTTTGGCTATTAATTAACAGTCCTGTCTGAGAAACATGTCAGCCTTAATTAGTAACAAGACAACAAGATCGCCCCACAATCACCTTACACTCAATCCTCATTCATACTTGGCTTAAAATACCTACCTTGTGGTATGGTTACCAGTTCAATAATCTAAGCTAAGCTATTTATAAATCTATTGAAGGGAAAATTATAATTCCATAACTAGTAGAACACAATACAAAAGTAGTAGAAGTATAAATATTATTGTGCAAAGTATACTTTTTATACTGAGCAAATGAATGGAAACACTCACCAATATATCCAGAAGAAGTAAACACACTGTCCTGATCACATAGGAAGACCATTAAGACCATTAAGACAACAGTGATGATGAAAAATGCAAAGTCGCAGAGGAAGAGGATAAACCAATACAGCAGTGGTGAGAGCCCGCTCATGATCTGGAGTTGCTTCAAGCATAGCACCCTCTCTCGGAGAGGGAAGGGGATGGTGCTCATAGTGGCAACGAGCAGCCCCAGGGAGAGGAAGATCACTTTGAGAGGGAAACTGGTTACATGATTCGGTGCATCCATGGCTCGATCACACGCGTCCTCCTGACAGTGACAGGAAATCAAAAGATTACATTGAATGGTGAGCAGTAGGACCTCTATAACCGACACATTAATCATAGACACATCATAAAATAAATTAATGACAGCAAATAACCTTAATAGACATCACAATGCCAAAAATTAAAAGCATCTCATAATACCTTATTCTGATGTGTTATCTAAGTTGGAGTTTTTCAAAAAAATATGGATATTATATCTACTGTTAGCAGTGATAGGGTGTGGTATTTCTATGAAAAAATGGTTGAAAAAATTATGAAAAATTGAAATCATTTACAATTTACTTTAACTGGTACCTGCAGTAGCGTAAAAGCACTGATTATAATTGATGAAATACAAATTCAAAAGCATATCAAATATGTTTAGTATATCAAGAATTTGCATTCGGTAAAACCAGTTTAGTGACTTTGAGGATTTAAAAATATAATTAAATCTCACAGTTCACAGTCGATGACAGTCTTTATATTAGAGTACCATTTTGAGTGTCACTATGAAATGTAAAAAAGAGAAAAAGAAAGAGAAAGAGAGAAAAGAAATGTTTTTGACATAATTGCAATTTGACTTAGGCTTACCAATATGAATGGGTATACGGTAGTCATGTCCGTAATGCTTCAGCGGCAGGATTACAAAAAAGTACTTGTTTTAAAATCATGCCTCATAAGAGGACCTCTCGGCTGGAAGTAATAAACTTAATAATGCTCCAAATATTACCTTTTTTGTAGACACTGATTGTAGAATATGATTTTGTTATAAGTAGAAATGTTTTTTCTACTTATCTGATATAATATGTAAAGATATATCAGATTGACTAAGTGTTATAAAGCTTACATTTAGGTAAGAGAGCAGCGTTGTAATCTTTCTAATCTATCTAATCTATGGCTGATTGTTTTAAAAACCTAATAATTACATACCAAATCATACACAGCTATTGGATGACAGAAGATGGTGATGGTTGCAGATATGTTATTTATTCGCATCAACAAGTTGGGGATTATGTTCAATACAAGAGCAAACGAGTGATCAAAGTAATAGCTATAGCCTCCATTCAGGGAGCCAGTCTCAGCACAAAATCCCGCAATCATCGACCTCTCATACTGTATTAAACCATGTTCCCCTTTCAGTTGTTCAATCATATCTGGAAAATAAATTATATGAATCATCATATGTTTATTGTTGGCTAAACATGTGATACTTGAACTTACGAGTATTGTTGACAGTCTATACTCTAGTTATACAACTTGGGAAGCAGCTTAAGCGCACACTTGATTGGGGGAGCGCGCTGGTCTAGGGGTAGAGCGCGGGGCTTTGGTGCCCAAGGTCCCGGGTTCAAATCCCGCCAATCACCAATGGCTTTTCGCTATGTGATAATGCCGCAACCCACACAGGGGTGCGCAAAAAGCCGCTACGGCTGAAGTGCCTTGGGAGAAATCCGCCCCTTTCAGTAAAAAAAAAAATTAAAAAAAAAAGCGCACACTTGAAAGCGGTTAACTTGTAATTAACCTTCTAACTGCAACACACATATTTATCCATGGCAGTATTCTGTGCTAGATACTGCGACGCATGGAATAACAAGTGCAATACCTTAGCTGAGGCAACCGTGACGCACATGTTTAGACGGATTTGACACTCTCAGCTGATTCTCCCACGAATACAAGTTGTCTGCTAGTTTTTTCTCAAGCTTGACTTCCAGAGCCTGAACACCTTATATTATCCAAGTTCTCATCTCCTTACTTAGGAGTGATGCCAAAGAGGAAGGATGCTCACTTCGTGTGCTCTGGAGTGGACTGGGCTTAAATATCTACTAACCCAGGGCAAAGTAAATCAAACGAAAGCTTGAGTACTTTCTAGTGTTACTCTTTTTTTGACTGGTGGACTCAGGGCGTTGTCGGATTGGAGCATAAATCTTCTTAAGGTGTTCTAACGTCAAAGCTAAGATCTGGACTAGCCAGAGATGGGCTAGCCAGGCTAATAATATAAAAATAATAAATGACAAGTTTTATAAAAATCAGTCCATAAACATGAGAATTATTTGCCTATTCTCCATAAGATTAACATGGGAAAGAGTGTGCATGTTAGCTGCTGTGAGGAACACTGAAAGTAGTCATTTCTACCATAAATAATTTTTATCTCCAACATTTATACCAACTTTCTTCAACATCTGTCCATAAATAAAGGAGTTTGCCTTGCCTATTCCCTATATGATTAATATGGGAAAAGAATATACAGGTTTGCTGCCATGATAAACACATAAACTACGATTTTTAAGCATAAATGGATAGACCTCAACCACATGAAGCTAACTGTCAAGTTTTATCCAAAAATATTGATTAATATGGGAAATATTAATTTTTCCCTATCCTCCATAAGATTAACATTGGAGCCCCACAATACAACGTACTGTGTTTAGATTTTTTAATATCTCGGTAACCGTTGGAGATAGAGAAAAACTTTAAGGAACTTAATTGTGTATTTTTTTAAGATGATTCCAATGGTGAAATATAAAATTAGAAATTTTTAAAAGTTACATGTGAAAAACGCAAAAAACCCCATTTTGGGGTACAAATCCCCCAAACTACCCGTTCCCATTGACCGATATGTCTGGTTTACGAACTCGTCCGAGCATTTGTAGGAATCCACGTTTCTACAAAATTTGGTCTCGATCGGACCATTTTTACGAGAGTTATCGTGTTCACAGACACATATATATATACAGTAAACCCTCTCATATCCGGACCCTCCGATATCCGGACGTGATTTTGAAAGAATGCAAACATTTTAAATTACTCTAGAAGGTCGGTTAGTATCGCCGAACGTTGGGTTGAAGCGATGTGGACAGCGGTAATGTTCAAATGCAGAGTAGAGGGAACGATGAGTCTCCCTTGGCCTGAGTCTCTACCGCTACTGTCTGTGTTCTGTGCTATCTGGTGCAAGGTCATTGACTTACGAAACAATAAACTTCCCCTCCCCACCTGTCCCTACCCACCCCAATAGCCAAGCCAACGCATCGCGTGTACTGGAGTGACAACACCCGCCTTCGTGGTCAGTGTCGTCTTTGTTTTGCTTCAGTGACCTTGTCTTTCTTGTAACAGTTCGTTTAAGTTTCGGGTAGGAATAAGATATTATGGCCGGAAAAAGAAAAAGGGTTGTCATTACGATGGAGGAAAAATTGTATTACTCTAGTACTGTACCACTTTGTACTGTATTACGTGATTTTTTTAGTTTTTATATTATTAAAGTGGGGTTTGTATTTAATATCTGGATGTTTTATTCCCCTCTCATATCCGGAATTTTTGCTATCCGGATCGGCCGTCGCCACATTAGTCCGGATATGAGAGGGTTTACTGTATGTATATATATATATAAATTTTAACGACTATTGTTTTTGGACTCTGGGCACCTAAAGAAGAAAAAATAACATGGTCCCGGGCTTAAGTCTCGCCATGAGACCTACGGTAATAGCTTCTGCCCTATGGGAAATTCGCTAAAAACTGCACAATTATGCTTCTTTCTCTATCTCAAACGGTTACCGAGATATTAAAAAATCTAAACACAGTACGTTGTATTTTGGAGCTCCAATGTTAATCTTAAGGAGGATAAGGAAAAATTAATATTTCCCATATCAATCAATATTTTTGGATTAAACTTGGTATTTACCTTTATGTTGTTGATACCCACCCGTTTATGCTTAAAAATCATAGTTTAGCCTATGTGTTAACATGACAGCAAACCTGCATACTCTTTTCCCATGTTAATCATATAGGGAATAGGCAAACTCCTTTATTTATGGACAGATGTTGATGAAAGTTGGTATAAATGTTAAAAATAAAAATTGTTTATGGTAGAAATGCCTACTTTCAGTGTTCCTCACAGCAGCAAACCTGCATACTCTTTCCCATGTTAATCTTATAGAGAATAGGCAAATAATTCTCATGTTTATGGACAGATTGTTATAAAACTTGTCATATATTATTATTATTATATTATTGATTTGGAAATTTGCTGAGTACGCAGGTCTGCTGCGACGGGGGTATATATATATATATATATGTGTCTGTGAACACGTTTACTCTCGTAAAAATGGTCCGATCAAGACCAAATTTGGTAGAAACGTGTATTTCTACATTTGCTTGGACGAGTTTGTAATCCAGACGTATCAGTCAATCGTAAGGGGTAGTTTGGGGGGGTTTTGTACCCCAAAAATGGGTTTTCTGCATTTTCCCATGTAATTTTTAAAAATTATTAATTTTTCCTATCCTCCATAAGATTAACATTGGAGCCCCACAATACAATGTAATGTACTGTGTTTAGATTTTTTAATATCTCGGTAACCGTTGGAGATATAGAAAAACTTAAAGAACTTAATTGTGTTGTTTTTTAAGCTGATTTCAATGGTGAAATATAAAATTAGAAAATTTTAAAAATTACATGTGAAAAACGCAAAGAAACCCAAAAAAATACACATCTCTACCAAATTTGGTCTCGATCGGACTATTTTTATGAGAGTTATCGTGTTCACAGACACACACACATATATATATATATATATATATATATATATATATACATATATATAAATTTTAACGACTATTGTTTTTGGACTCTGGGCACCTAAAGACGATAAAATAACATGTTCCCGGGTTTAAGTCTTACCTTGAAACCTACGGTAATAGCTTTTCCCTAAGGGAAATTCGCTAAAACCATTTCTTCTTGTACATGTAACATGTTTATGGACAGATTTTTATAAAACTTGTCATATATTATTATTATATTAGTACCCAGGTCTGCTGTGACAGGGGTATTTTATAATTTGTATGCTTATTTGCATTCAATAAACCAGTTATGGTAAAACTATTTTTTAATTTTTACTCTTTTATTCATTATATCTTCATTAGTATATCATTATATATAGTCATTTATTTATTCTTCTTGTTGATTGATAACATCATCTGATTGATAACAACATGATAAAATTAAATTATTTAAATAAATAAACAAATTTAGTTAATCTATAAGTTAACAAGCCATACATTACTGTTAGGCGGTACAAAGTTCGCCGGGTCAGCTAGTTCTACATTAGAGGGCAATCCAGGAAGTAGATTACGTTTTTGTCTGTGTCCGCTAGGGGTGGGGCTAGCGCGGCCATCTTGGGATCAGAGCGTTGAGCAGCTCAGTCGGCATCTAGCCGTGCTAGTGAGAGGTTTGTTCAGATACTGTGACGGTTTAAAATGTCTGCGTTGATTGAAAATCCCGCGAGCTGTGAGGTGCGTGCAGTAATAAGGTTTCTGACTGCAAAAAACTGTAAACCGATAGAAATCTATCGGCAGCTTTGTGAAGTGTATGGGGACAACATTATCACTGAAGGTGGAGTGCGTCAGTGGGTCATAAGATTTAAAAATGGCCGAACCAATGTTCACGACGAGGATCGAAGTGGGAGACCCAGCATAGTGACTGCCGAACTTGTCGATAAAGTCGATGCTTAAGTCCGTGAAAATCGAAAATTCACAATAACGGAACTTTCTTTGAGTTTTCCACAAATTTCGCAAAGTTTGTTGCACGAAATCATCAGCGAAAAGCTTGGTTACCACAAGTTTTGTGCAAGATGGATTCCAAAAATCTTGACAGAGGACCACAAAAATCAGCGAATGGCTGCAGTGTTGAACTTTTTGGACGCTTACCATAAGGATGGTGACTCTTTACTCGATCGTATCGTTACTGGTGACGAAACATGGGTGAAACACGTGAACTGTGAAATGAAATTGCAATCAATGCAGTGGGGGCACACAAGTTCTCCCCAAAAACCCAAGAAATGCATGCAAACAATGTCGGCAAGGAAGATGATGGCGACTGTTTTTTGGGACAGAAAAGGTGTGATTTTGGTGGACTTCCTGGAAAGAGGCACTACAATAAACTCTCAAAGGTATTGCCAAACTCTCCAAAAACTCAGAAGAGCAATTCAAAACAAGCGCAGTGGAATGTTGAGATCTAAGGTCTTGTTGATTCACGACAACGCCCGGCCCCACACGGCAAATGTCACTCGTAAAGTTCTTGAATCTTTTAAGTGGGAGTTGTTTCCTCATCCGCTGTACAGTCCCGACCTGGCACCGAGCGACTTCCAACTATTCCCAGCAATGAAGCAGTGGCTGGCTATGCTGCGTTTTGATGACGACGCACAGCTGCAAGAATAGGTAACGAAGTGGCTGAAGGCGCAGGCGGCCGTATTTTTCGACGAAGGAATTTCCAAGCTTGTACATCGCTACAATAAATGCCTTAATTTGAATGGTGACTATGTAGAAAAGTAGTATTTGAGTGTGGCTTTCATCTGCATATAGTAAAATTTGTTTCCTATACTTTGTTTATTTTTTATTCCAAAACATAATCTACTTCCTGGATTGCCCTCGTATAATATACCTAAAAGATAATATAACTTATGCGTTAGGACATGGGAACTCAAAGTTTATTTTATTGACTAATTATTTTTAAAATTATTCATCTTCATCAGGCTTATATTTAATGCCTGTTTGAAAATAAAAATATTTCATGCTTGTTTGTATGTAGAAATCTGCGCATCAATATGTTAATATTGATACTAGTATGTTTTACATTCAGCCATTACTACATTTGGTTGATGAATACTCAATTTTTTGGTTGTCAGATTCTTTGGACTAATAAACTGATTCAGCTACTTACAATTATCAAAATCCATATTTTTTGGTATAACATTGTATCTTGCTTTTCCTGAGGTAACAATCTGCTCTATTGCAGAACTTACACTCTGGTTGTCTGAGTGAGCAGCTACAGTAACTTTTGGAAAACTGGACAAACTGATCTCAAGTTTGTTTTGTACTGGAGAGTATTCTTGATACATGATTTGTAGGATAGTTGCTGCCATCAGTATTACTGGAGCTATGATCTGGAAATAATCTTATAAGTTAGTGAAAACAGAGATTATTGTTAAATTAAAAAATTATATAAAATAAAGATTATATCAACTTTCTCTTGTGAACACATGACGGAAGGAATTTAATTTCAATGAGTACATGAGGAGTAAACTAATGTATCAAATTTTATAACATAATTTATAAAATTTGATATACAAGGGCTATTCACAAAGTAACAAACATTTCCAACTGACACCGCTAGGCGTGCACGCCAATCATGTACTTTCAAATTCACACGTGTTCTCCTATGAAGTGGCTTTCCAGCTGTACCAGTGAAATGATGTTGCGCTGCACATTGTTGCAGCATTCAAGTTTAAAATGTGTGCTGCAATTGAAAATCCCACGAGTTGTGAGGATAGATCAGTAATACAGATTTTGTTAGCCAAAAACCTATAACCGATTGAAATTTATCGTCAATTGTCCGAATTGTACGGAAAAGACGTTATGAATAGAAGTTCAGTCCGGAGAAGGTGGAGAGTTAAAAAATGGCTAAACTAGCGTTCACGACGAGGAGAAGAGTGGATGACCGAGCGTTATCACAGATGAACTGGTTGCCAAAGTCGATCAGAAAATTTGGGAAAATCACCGCTTTACAATAACGGAGCGTTCACTTTGTTTCACACAGGTTTCAAGAACTTGAAACCTGTGTGAAACGTGAAATGTTTGAAATTGTCACGCAAAAGCTAGGTTACTACAAATTTTGTGCAAAATGGGTGCCTAAGATACTTACTGAAGAATGGTTTGCGAATGGAGGCAGCAATGACATTTTTGGATGCCTACCATCAAGATGGTGATTCAGGGAGTATCACACTCTGAAGCATTTCCAAAATGTTATCAGTTATTTCTGTACTGTGTGTAATTTAAAAATTAGTGTTGTGTTTTTTCATTACAGGAAAAGTAAAAAAAACTTAAAAACTGGAAACATAAACCCAGGGCTGGGTGAAACAATACACGTAAATAACCGGCCACTGACAGACATGTGTGTGGCAGAAAAGCCTGTGGTTAAAAGGTCAATCACATATTCAGTTTATTCACATAATCAGCTTATGGTTTTTAATAAAACCATAGAGATACCAAAAAAAGCAAAAGCTTGTGATTAAAAACAATGGATGGTGAATGCAGGATGATCGTATAGGTTTTTAAAAGTTGGAGACCTGATGCATTTGGAGACCACATCATCTTGGATTCAGATACACAACCCCTTGCATTGCTGAGTTATTGTTGAAAACTTTCTGATGATGACCCAATTGGCCTAGTGAGCCCTTCAAAAAATCCCTGCCATCCAAGCAGCCCTATTTGACAAGCCACCATGTAATACTTGAGAAACTGTTAACTTGTAAACACTGTGTCTGCAAATTATAATTTTAATTGAATATGAATACAGTTTCTACTGTCCAAAATAACTGGGAGGCTTGGTCTAAAAGAAATTTTATTAAAATGGTTTCGAGAAATTATTCACATAAATTTTACATTGCATGACTTACGAAAATCAATGTGCTCTTCCAACTTTTTGCTCTGATCAAAATCCTCTTGTATACTATAGCTTTAATCTGTTGTAGAGTCAGTTTAAGACCTTTCAATTTTTTTATTTTAGAATCTGAAATCAGGCATTGAAATATAATTTAAGTGTATGTATTATACTTTATAAAACTTAACCCTCAAAGTGCTACTGAAAATCACGGTCCCAGCTCATTTAGTGAAAAAAAATCAAAATATTATTTTCCCAATGTTCTTTTTGGATTATATATATTAAATTATTATATTATATTATTATATTATTATTATATATTAAGACTATTTTTAGGTATAAAAAAATATTTTTGACATGGATATGTCTTAGCTCTGGGGGGGTGTTGGTGATTTTTAAGATGGAAAATATGTAACAAGTTTCCATAGAAACTACAAGAAGTATTGGATTCAATTTTTAATATCAAAGAATAAAAACAGCTGTTTAGATGAACTGAAATCATTCCCTTCAGAAATATCCATGATCTAACCTATTTCCCACAGGGAAGTAAATACAAAACATTTGTTTTGTCTGGATTATCCATTTCACTTAATAATAATTTGTTAACAAGTCCTATTCAATAAAAAATTCACACAATTAAAACTATTTACTGCTTAAACACAACGAAAATAAAAACTTACAGCAAAAATGTCAACAAACAAGGTTAGCGAAAGTGAAAACAGCTGGCCGTAATGTCTCGTGAGTTTTCTCGTCAAAAGCAGTACGGAAGCGCATAAATACGGGCCAAAGTCGCCTAGCGACTAATTTCAGTCACTAAATATTTCAACAAAGCCGCCATATTGGTTTTGTGTGTGTATAGAGGCTAAAGCACATAACCATCTACTCTATCGGTTGTTTCGCAAATTACAGTGCAGTAAATGTAGCAAAATGATTGATTGTGAAAAAACTCTGTATACCGTGCCATGTCACCCTACTGTGCTGCAAGAAGTATTGTCAGCCGCCTCGTAAGGTTTAAAGTGGTATTGACACAATTTTAAAGGTTTACCTTCAGTCTCAATGCTGTAGCCAATACTTGTGCTGTCTTCGTTGTCATTCCCTACAACCCTTAAAAAATAAACCATTTCATTAACATTTGCCTATCTAAAATATTAGTAATTCTGATATAAGCTAATATGCATATTAAAGACATTTCTCTGCAAAACCCTTCAAGTACACTTAAAACATGTTAAACAGTAAATTCTGTAATTTGAGACAAAGTTTTTCATAAGGAAGCCTAAGTAAAGTGAATAATATTTCAAATTGTTAAATAATTATTTGTGGGCAATTAACCTTCAACTAAAATAAATATTTTGGTTCACATATTGAATAGGCAAAGATTGTACGGTAACAAATTAAAATTTGTGTAGTACTTTGCCATCAACCATTACACTAATTTACACTTAATTTATATTAACCTTATGTTATAAGGAGATAAGATAGAAAAATAAGATATGGCAGAATGAGTTTAAACAGATTAAAAATTCTAATCTTCACCAAGCACCATGTTATGAAAGCTGCTAGAAAATTGTCATATGGTAACCTATCTTATATCATATCTGCAAAACTTAGAATCTATCATGTATTAATCAGTTCCATAAAGTCTGGGGAACAAATATCTTTGGGTCCTTTGTGTCACACTCCAAGAATAAGAATTCATTATGTCATTCTTAAAATAAACATAGCTACAACACTATAATGTAACAAAATAAATGTCCCATTTCACAGACATTTCAAATCTTAGGATGTCCCTCTTCTCTCATTTGGATCTACAAAACTTCGTTCGTGCAAGGATAACTATTGGGATGAATATTGAAGTGGATTAAAATCCGTTTTATGTATATCATGTATCAAAAATACTGCACATAAAATTATGATACTGTATTGCTGATACAGTCCTGAAATCAAAATTTCAGTACAGTGGTTATAATACTGGCCAACTTACTGGAGGAATACGTCCTCAATAGTGGTGCAGTTGATGCTTAATGAAGTAACTCCAAGAGCTACACTCTCACTCTCTAAAGCAGCAAAAAGCTCTGGGAACTTTAATGACTCATTAACATTGATGTTAAAGATCAGCTGCGATGGAGAAAACACCTTCATTTTTGCATTGGCTGAGTAGTAATTGACAACACAAGCTATTGGTGAGGCAGGGGCCTCCTCTCTCTTACCCACATGAAACTGGTATCCCTTGCCTAAAAACAAATACAGTACATATTATGTTTATTACTTGGGCTGAGTAGTAAATGACAATATGAGCTATTGGTGTGACAGAGGCCACCTCCCTCTTACCCACATGCATTGGGTTTTTAAGTAATTCATCTTCCATATGATTATAAAATACCACCAGAGTCCTGATAACCCGAATCCCGGTATTCCAAACATTCAGCTAATCTGAACAACCTGATAGGGAAGTAGGTTACTGAGTTTATTTTAAAATCAATAAATCTTTATCATCATTAAGTAAAACATATTACAATAGACAAAATCATTATATATACAATGCAGTTTAAAAACAGAAATTCAGAAAAGTAAAACTATATGAATTAAAGCAGAACAAAGTTGATTATTGAATCATAATTAAAACAAAAAAATATAAACCTTATATAACTAGCATGTTATGTAGACTGCTTGGCACCATATTCAAGTAATGACAAATCGGAACAATCATAAGATTCCTCAGTCGAATAAAATGAACGACTGATTAACCATTTTGATTTGTATTTATTAATGTTTTCCTATTTTCTAAAGGATACTGGAAGCTTATATACACTTTTGCTGAGGACCAATCGATCCGAGTGGTGACATTTAGGTTAAAATCAAGATGGTGGATCTGGCGATGTAGATTGTGCTGCCACCTGTTGGGATCTTAGAGAATTACAACCAGCTTTGTTATAACGCAGAATCAATTTCTGTATGGGTCACTTGGAATTTTCCTATTGGTTGATTTTAAACTACACAGGCCACTCCGTTCAAGGAACGAGGGTTTTGGGCGCCGCAGCGAATGTACCTATTAAAATCTTTTTTTGTAAAAACTTGTAGCTATTGATAAATTTTGTTACCTCGCTTGTGGAATCTGGAGGTCCTCCGAAAGTCTGGTGATATACTCATGAATTGAAGTGTAACGGTTACCCCACAGTATACAGGGTGATTTATATAAGTGTGCCAGCTGTTTTATTCAAAAATTATAAGAGATATCCAAAAATTTTAAATTGTAACTGCAATGGATTTTTTATTTTGAAAAATTTGTTGACTTAAAAAAAATTTTTCACACCATTTTTTCAATATGGCTGCAAACTTTAATTTTTCTTATGGGACACCCTATATTTTACAATGTATTCCGGTATAAAATGTAATTTTAAGACAGTTTTATTCTTGTGCATTTTTCAATAAACCTAACTGTTTTCAAGATAATAATGGTTAAAGTTGTAAAATGTCGGCATGAGGGCAAGTTTTCGGTGTAAGCGTGCCAGTTGTTTTATTCAAAAGTTATAAGAGATATGGGGAAAAAATTGTAACTACATTGGAATTTTTTAATTTCAATTGATTACAAAAATACCGCCATTTTTCAATATGGCCGCCAACTTAAATTTGTCTTATAGAACATTCTGTATTTTATGATGAATTCCGGTATAAAATGTATTTTTAAGACGGTTTTACTCTTGTCTTGTGTATTTTTCCATAAACCCAACCGTTTTATAATTGATAACAGCTTTAATATGTGCTTAAGGTAAAAATAAATAAGAAATATGGTTTCAGCCGGTATTTTTGTAATCAACCGAAATTAAAAAAATCCAATGCAGTTACAATTTTTCCTCCATATCTCATATAACTTTTGAATAATACAACTGGCACGCTTACATCAAAAACTAACCCTCATGCAGACATTTTACAACTTAAACCATTATTATCTACAAAATGGTTAGGTTTATTGAAAAATTCACAAGAATAAAACTGCAACTAATAATTACATTTTATATCGGAATACATTGTAAAATATAGGGTGTCCCATATGAAAAATTAAAATTTCAGCCATATTGGAAAAATGGCAGGAAAAATTTATTTTTAAGTCAACAAATTTTTCAAAATAAAAAATCCATGGCAGTTACAATTTAAGATTTTTGGATATCTCTAATAATTTTCGAATAAAATAGCTGGCTTACTTATATCAATCACTCTGTATATTGCCATAAAGCAAGTGGGAATGGAATAAACTATGGTATGTCATTAAAAGTGTACGTTTTGAGACACAGTTTTTAAGTTTTCTTAATAAAAAGCTAACTCATGATAATTTTGAAATTATAGTGTTGAAATGTATTTCCCAAGTACGTTTAGGGTCCAGAGTAATTCCAAGTAGTTTAACAGAATTGGCATTTTGTTCTTGAAGATTGCATAAAGTAATACCCTTGTCGCAGCAGACCTGCGTACTCAGTGAATTCCCAAATCAATAATATAATAATAATATATGACAATATAATTTTTCTGATTTTGTTAACATCTGTCAGTAAATATGAGAATTATTTGCCTATTCTTCATAAAATTAACATGGAAAATAGTATTCAGTTTTGCCACTGTGAGGAACACTGAAAGTAGGCATTTCTAGCATAAACAATTTTTATTTTAAAAATGTATACCAAGATTCATAAACATCTGTCCATCAATAAAGGAGCTTGCCTATTCTCTATATGATTAAAATGGAAAAAGAGTATGCAGGTTAGCTGCCATGATAAACACATAAACTATGATTTTTAAGCATTTGAAGCATATGATCTCAAACACATGAAGGTAAATAGCAAGTTTAATCCAAAAATATTTATTGGTAAGTGAAATATTAATTTTTCTTTATCCTCCATAAGATTAACATTAGATCCCCAAAATAGAACACACTGTGTTTAGATTTTTTAATATCTCGGTAACCGTTGGAGATAGAGAAAAACTTTAAGGAACTAAATTGAGTAGTTTTTAAGTTGATACTAATGGTGAAAGATAAAATAAAAAAATTTTAATTGCATATGAAAAACGCAAAAAATCCGATTTTTGAATACAAAACCCCCACAAACTATCCGTTCTGATTGACCGAATATATATATATATATATATATAAATTTTAACGACTATTGTTTTTGGCCTCTGGGCACCTAAAGACGAAAAAAATACATGGTCCCGGGCTTAAGTCTTATTATGAGACCTAAGGTTTTTTATCATTTATTATAAGAAAATTGCTTTTAAACCATAGCTTTCCGGATTCAATGACATTATTTATGCCTTGGTTTGCTGAATGAAAGTCATTATCAGATAAAATGAATGATGTGTCATCTGCATAAAGAATTGTTTTGCATGGCATAGAACTAGGTAAATCAATATTATAGACAATAAACAAAAGCAGTCCCAATACTGACTCGTGTGAGGAAGAAATGAGATCTTCAATACAGTCCATAAATCCTTTAAAAGACATTCCATTTCCAAGCTTTTCTTTATTAATTTTATCACGGGTAACAATTATGATTGAGGCGGAGGTCTCAACTTTTAAGTAAGTTTTTCATGAACTGATAGGGCGAAACCCGCTCCCTTACGCATCCTAGAACTCCCATGGGGGGCAGATCAGGGTTTTCAACTTGTTCCTCTTAAAATTTATGGTTAGATGGTTGAAAGCAGAAACATAGTAGTATTTATAATTTTTAAAGTTTGTAGACTTTTGGTAATATTTTCCCTTGGTTATCAGGCTATAAATTGTTGCACTTCGTTTATACTGATGTTATACTGATGTCAAGTTATCTCCACAATAATTCGATTGACAGGGTCTACCAAATATTAAAAAATAGTGAAAAAAATGGTGAAAACTGTAGCCACCCCTTTGTTCATACGCTTGTGACTGTTAAAATCAGCGGAAATGCAGTGAACAAAAGGACAGCTGGCATCACCTGCAAACAAATCAATAATTTCCCTCATATCCACCTCTATTAACTGTACTTTTAGGTTAGATTATATCATTGAAATGGCAACCATACATGTAGGTATTTTAAGCCAAGTATGAATGAGGATTGAGTGTAGGATGATTGTGGCGTGATCTTGTAGTCTTGTTACTGACTAAGGCTGACATGTTCCTTAGGCAGGATTGTTAATTATTAATAGCCCAACAGCCGATGGCAGCTAATGGACCTACAGTTTAACGTAGAATCCGAACTACGCCTCTGAATTACGAATTGGTCTAATTATGAGGGTAGTCTTAGCGGATTAACATAGTATTCAATAGTACTGACGTTAATCCACACAAGAGAACACTAAATCCACCGACCATCTCTCACACAACTATCCACAATTTGTGACCTCCAAGTAGTTGGATTACAGAACGTTGCCACCGTCCCAGTCAGCCTTACTTTGTTACTTTGGATTCAATTAGTGATGGTTGCTGTTAATTGTGTTTTATATCAACAATGGAAGTCCTGTTGACTATTAGTTTTATATTATCTTTCATATACTGCAACATTAAACAAGCAATCTCCCTTTTACCCCTGTAACTGAAATGCAATCCATGAGCTGTGTGGTGGATTCTTTTTAGTAAATGTGTGTCAACTATGTAGATATTATTTATATTGGTTGCCAATTCCTGAATATAGTTACAGTAGAGCATCAATTATCCAGACATCCGTTATCCGGATGACCGGTTATCTAGAAATCTGGTGGGTGAAATAATAATATTGAAAACATGTACAAGTATTTCATGTTTTAAATTTCCCGCACAGTGTATTCCCGTGTGCCCTGCTTATTTTTTCAAACCTAAGCCAATTGGAGCGCTTGTTGCAGTTTAGGCTTTAGCCGCTGAGCGCGCATCATCCTTCAAGTCCGTCAAAGTGGAGGGATCGTCCAGCTAAATGTTACACAATTCAGATCTTGTCATTAAAAAACTAAGAGATTAAGCCACAAAAAATGTTTCAGTGGTCCAAAGGAGAAAAAAATATTTGATTTCTTTTGCCAGAATCCTTAATCTTTTAGTCCATGTACAGTACTGTACTGCTAAAATTTACATAATCAAAGTTTTTTTTTAAATATGACAACAAAACACAGAGTGTATTTCAACAGGAATGTGAATGAAAAAAGATAAGTGTATACAAATCATGTTACATACAAAACATACTACTGAACACTGTAGGCGTAACTACAAAGTTTTAATTACGTCTCCACTTTTGAGCTAGGTAAAATTAAGTCTAAATCGGTTATCCGATTATCAGTTATCCAGACACTGTCATGCATCAATTAATATGGATAATCAATGCTCTACTGTATTGGTGCAAAGTAAAATAGCTTTTTCTTGATCAAATTTTTGTAATTTTTCCTCAAGGAAAAACTATTAGAGTTCATTTAACATACAAGGTATGAATTTCTAGGCATAGATTAAGTCCAACAGAAATATTCACTGATAGTGATAAGTGATAGCACAACATTGAAGCACAAACCAGTTGTTGACCGGTATGTTGACTCCCAGAATAGTAATAAGTAATGTTCTTTATGCGTTGAGTTAAAAACTATCCTGTCAATTAATTTAGTGTCATTTTTTATCACAATTCTCCTTTTTTACTCATAGTTTGAATATTACTTTTGATTAAATTTCCTATTTATTCATAAATTAATAGTGATTTATATAAGACAGGAAAACATGTATTTGAGACACTTAGTGAAGTGAATACCTATATTTAAACTTAATTTCCACTTGCTGAGAATAATTATATAACAAAAGTTTATTATTTAAAATTATCGGTGTACTATATTTTTCATTATTACTCTAATTTCACAATAAAAAAACCTGATAAATGAATTATTCCACAGAAGACTTAACCTAGCCATATAAACCAAAACATAACCATTTATCAAAACAGCGATCGCTTTTCGGAGCACTACTCTTCGAACATTCAAGTTCATCTCCAGCAGTGACCATGATTACATAAAAAGTAGGCCTACAGACTTTTTTATCATTGTCCATTTTTATGTGTCAATACGTGTGTCATGTTTTATATTTCTAATGACAAGTCCAAAAAGGATAGAACGTCTCAGCAGGAACACTTTATGCTGTTGGGGCAAAATATCTAGTGGAGAAACCTATATGTGAACTGTGATAAGAAGTAAGTTAATTGCCTTAAATACACTATTCGGGTCTAAAATAATGGACTTTATTAGTAGGCCTACTTTACCCTGCAGCTTCGGACAAACTGAACAACTCGGTGATCTCGGTTTGGTCCAATTAGTTCGGGTTACCAGGACTCTTGTGTATTCCTATATATTTACAAGGATTTGGATTTATTTTTTGGATTCGGGGGGGGGGATACATTCCAATATATCCACCCCCTGGGGATAACACTGATAGTTCACATCCTTTTGTATCAAATTTATAAACTAAAATTAAAATATTTACCAACCATATAGTCTCTTGAGGTACATGGATGTACCGTAACAACTGACTTGTCCTTGGTCCATAATCGCTATCCAATCACCCAACACATCAGCTTCTTCCATGAAGTGTGTAGTGAAGATTATAGTTCTTTGTCCTCGTAGGCTCTGCACATACCAGGCTAAACTTTCATTCAGAATATTCATTACTTACAGTAAAAAAAGGGTAAGTTGCTGGTGCATGGGTAACATTAACAGCTAGAACCTTTTAATTTATTGTTGAGGAAAAATCTAAAATTATTTTAAAATCCATGGATAAAGCTTTGATGCACTTTTGATCAGGCTGATTTGACTGAACCATCTGAGATACTTGTGTAATACATTGTATTCATCTTGTATTAAACTTTGATAAAGCACTAGCAGTTAAACTGTAGACAAAATTAATAATAATTATATTAATTTATTTCTTTTACAGTAAAAATACATGTCAAGTTAACTTGACTGGCATCATTAAAACCAGCATAAAAAACTAAACAAATTAGTATTTTTAGTTATTTGTCTACGACTGACGGTTCCAGAGAAAAGTTAAACTTAGTATCCATGATAAACGCAGTACGTTGTCTGAAAGCGTGCAATGTTATTCTAATGGAGAGTATAAAAAAATCAATTTCTTCTTTATTTTCCAACCGTTTTATATGAAAATTGGTATGGAGCGTAAGGTCAAATTACCCAACTCAAAAAAGCTTGGGGTGGTTCCCTCATAAAATTCGAACAATTAATTTAACTTTGTCTCTCTTGTTTTTATTTTCAGGATGATTATTTTTGAAACTAAAAATTAATTATGAAATGATATTTAGATAAACTTTGAAGAACATATGTTTTATTACAGATTGTCTTCTTTACATTTACTTATGGGAGAATGTGTCAGTAGTTAGAGTATGTGTCAGTACACTGATACCGTTTTTTTTAAAATATTTATTTAATCATCTTATGATCTGTTGTCCCCTTCAAAGTAGTTCCTGCTAGATATAATGCACTTTTTCCAGTCCTCAAAACACTTCTGGAACTCGATCTTTGGGATAGCTATGAGCGCTTCCATCGATGCACTTTTAATCTCACCTATGCATGTGTAATGGTACTTTAAGGTTTTTTTTTATTTTTGGAAAAAGGAAAAGTCACAAGGGGCCATATCTGGTGAATATGGAGGTTGGGGCATTATTACAGTGTTATTTTTACCAATAAATCAAGAACAAGCAACGGTGTGTGAGCTGGTGCATTATCGTGAAGCAAAAGCAATGAATTGTTTTGCCACAAATTCGGACATTTTATACACACTGCTTCACACAAACAGCATTGAACTTGTAGATTAATAACTCTTAATTAATAGTTTGACCTTGTAGAAAAAATTCATGATGCACTTTAATGTTAATATCAAAGAACACAGTAAGCATAACCTTAACTTTCGATACACTTGCCAAGCCTTTTTCGGTCTTGGAGAGCCAGATTAAATGCCTCCACTGGAACTTCGTTTTGACGTCATATCCATATACTCATGTTTTGTCAACTGTCATAGATCTTTAGAGCAAAGCTGAATCGGAGTTGACTTTTTGTCGTGATTCCTGAGAAACTTCCATTTGCTGTTGTTATTGTTCAAAATTCAACAATTTTGGGACTAATTTTGTTGTCACACCTTTAATACCCAAATTTTTGCATAAAAGTCATGGCATGAGCCAACCTATATGCCAAAATCATCAGCGACTTCTCTGATTGTGATTCGGCAATCATTCATAACCATTGCATCCACATTTTCATTGGTTATTGTTGATGTGTTGGGGCTTCCAAGGCGTTCATCATCTTTAATGTCTTTAAGGCCATCTTGGAAACGCATACCACTTATAAACACTTTTTTTTACTTTGGAAAGTTTCTATTATATTTCCTTCAATTACTTTCTTCCTACTTTTTAATCATTGCAAACTAGAACTCAATGAAATTATGCAGTCTAGACTAGAGTTTTTTTTTTTTTTTTTTTTTTTATAATAATCACTTTATTTTACAATAATATACATACAATACTGTAAAATACATGTAATTATTATTATCAGTCCAGGCATGGAATTCCCTCTCGGAAACGCTTTTCTGCACTACTTCAAGAGGGTGCCTTTATGTGCCCAAAGGGCAATACGTCCTCGTATTCCCTCCTTATTTAGCTAAACGGTGCACTATAGCTGTTCTTCTCTCTTTTGACTGAGCACCCTCTTGAAGAATTCAGCGACACAATTCCACGATGTAGGGCTTGATAACATACGGTTTACGATACCGTCCGGTGATATTCGGCCTATGGCTGCCTCTAGATTAGGTACTGTAGACTAGACTAGAGTAGGTACTGTACATTCTAGCAGAGTGAATAAATTTATTAAAATTTTGTTGCTATAAAGTCTAACATAAAACTAATGTTTTTTATGTTAAAAGGTCTATAATTTTTAACGTATAAAAACACACATGTGCAAAACACGATGACCACTCAGAGATGAGTATGATAGAACCATCTTTGAAAAATGTTGTTATTCTATGTTTTGAGGGTTTTTGGGGGTGAACTAACCTTAACAATTAATTATAAAACTATAACAAATTTGGAGAAATTGTATACTTTTATACCCATTTCATAAAAATATATAATTTGGTATAGTCTCAGAGTCAGTACATACTTATTAAACACAACCTCAAACCAATCTGTTATTGTGTCTGTATTAGACATAACTCCTAAAACCCCTATATGGTTTCAGTAGGGAGCCTCAAAACAGATACATCTTTTGAATCTACATATTCATAAAATAAAATGGAGTAGATTTTTATTATAATCGTAAAAACTTACCAGTAATATATCCCAGACTTGCCTCCGAGATTCTGGGTCCATTCCAGATGTTGGTTCATCTAATAACACTACCTGGATGATAATGAAACATTTAGAGCATATTAAATCTGTGATACATTAATTGTGGAAAAAATGTTTGATTAAATAATTCAGTTCAAGTGAGATATATGCTAAAAATAATCAATCAGGTGACAAATTCCTATTATTTTTGTTAGTACGTAAATAAATCAGTTTACTTGACAAGATCGTTGCACAAAATGTTTGTATGGTAATAATCCAGAGGAAATTCTTATTGCCATTTGATGAGAAATAGTCAGTTGGGGATTCTATTTGAATGATGTCTTCCTTGCTTTGATAGGTTATTCTACCAGCTCAAACATATATTAGGTACTTTTTTGAATAGTAAATATAAGTTTGGTTGTTCAGAAACACTCAGTGAAAAACATATGTAACATGTGATGTAACCCACAATGAACTTGATTAACATATGTAACATGTGATGTAACCCACAATGAACTTGATTAACATATGTAACATGTGATGTAACCCACAATGAACTTGATTAACATATGTAACATGTGATGTAACCCACAATGAACTTGATTAACATATGTAACATGTGATGTAACCCACAATGAACTTGATTAACATATGTAACATGTGATGTAACCCACAATGAACTTGATTAACATATGTAACATGTGATGTAACCCACAATGAACTTGATTAACAAACCAAATTAATTACTGACCATATAGCCCTATTTTATTTAGCTTTATGATAATATTTTTGTAAATGTTTCATTATATAAATTTTCAATTTGCCCTTTATAATACTTTTAATCTTAAAACTTTATAAAATATTCAAAAATTTGAAAAGTTTTACTTTCTGGTCCAAAAATTTCTGACTCCAAAAATAATACCTACTCTGCGATATTTTTTAACACGTTCGCTATGTAGTGCGCCCGGTCAGGTACACGGGTGCTTCTTTAAAAGGCGACTCAGTACATTACTAAAGCGCGCAGTGTGTCCGACTGTGTACACTCACTGCGTATTCTAATGCCGTTGATGACCAACACGGTCACACTAAATATAGCTGAAATGTGTTTTCCGCCCCTAGCAGAAGACCTTTAGTAAGTGTGTACACGATCGTGTACACGTTCGCATAAATTTGAGGCATAAAAAAGAAAAAATACACAAATATTGGGTACCGTACACTTAAAAGAATAGATAAAAATATAATCAAAAATAAATTTGGACAAAAACAATTTATAACAAAATACTTTTTTCATCAAAACAAAGTGAAATTTAAAAAATCCCTAGGTATGAATTTTGATAATTTTTTTATATATAACTTATTGGCTCCGCCAAGTCAACATTTTCACTTCCGTCGTGTGTTAAAGGTACCATGCCATTTTGACTGATTTTAGTTTATTAGTGAAATTTAAATGTAACTAAGCACAATTTAACATAACTTTTTATAGCAAATGATTACTTTACTTTCTGGTAATCAAATGTAAAAAGAAAAAGTAACCTTTTTATTTTACGTTAGCTGCTGTTAATTCTTTTTTACCAACATAAATATAAACAAAGACTACAAGATCAGGCCACAATCATCTTACACTCCTTTCTCATTCATACTTGGGAAAATACCTGGATAGGTTACCAATTCGATGTAAAGTTTTATAGTATAGCTCATAAATAAACAAAGTGAGACACAAGTTTATCTTCGCAGCAAAAGTATATGTTACTCAAGCTTTAACTCTATAATCACGTATTAATGATATGATTATTATACAGCTCTTCTTAATATAATCAGTATAAACTAAAAAAACATAAATGCACACCCTTAAGTATACAATGGTAAAAATACAACACAGGAGTCCACTACAATCCCAATTATGCCTACATATGACGTCGACTTTTACCCAAGCCAATTACCGGTGGACCCTCCCACCACTATGCCTAACATTTGCAAGCCAAGTTGGGATTGCTCATGGTGGGAATTTAAACCCGTGTACTTTGTTTGCTACAACTGTACTTCACTAAAATGTTCCGCTCGTCAGATAACACCTAAGACTACTACACCAAGTACCATTTATACCAAATACCAGGAGAGCACGCTGGTCCAGGGGAAGAGCGCGGGGCTTTGGTACCCAAGGTCTTGGGTTCAAATCCCGCCAATCACCAATGGCTTTTTGCTATGTGATAATGTCGCAACCCACTAGGACTAACCTGAAGTAATGTGCAAAACAGTTCCAGGCGATGGCCTAGTTAAAAAAAAGTCTTGGGATAAGAGTTGGGACATAAAAAAAAAACAAAAAAAAACACCGAGTTCCATTGAAGGAGAAAGCGCTTAATTGTGTATAAAACATACTCTAGTGGTGATTGAGCACACTCCTTGAGATATCCAAGTCCCTGCTCCCAGGTAGCAGCACCTCTTACAATGACGATATCGTCTATGAAGTTCATAAAATTGACAACAGATGCCACTCCCTTCCACTTCTTATTTAATTTTTTTAATGTGTCGTGATCGCGACTTAATTGGTTTTAGGGTTAAAAAGCAAACATGAAAATGTGTTTGATTTAATAATTTATAACTTCATAGATTTTCATTGACTGTGAAGTAACCTGAACTGTCCCTTGGATGAAGCCTCAAAATCAATTCACCTAATGAAAGCTTAACGGGAATCGTTTCTCCATATAGAACCAGAAATTTGGTGTAGTGTGAGTATCCCTCCCCATTTTTTGAAACCATAATTGATGTTAAATTTGTTTATGAATGAAAGTCATCTGAAAAAACATGTGAATATACCTCTGGATCTCCTAAAAGAGCGATTGCAAGAGAAACCTTCCTTTTCATTCCACCTGATAGTTTTGCAATAGTGTAGTTTCTTCTTTCAGACATATTCAAAGTTAATAGTAAAGTTTTGCCTTTCTGTTTGGCTTGTTTTATTGTCATACCTCTGAGCTAAAAATAAACATAAATGTTAGCAGAAATCTCCTTGTAAAAACATTAATCATTTAAGATAATATGAACAATCATTTGATTTAGCATACATTAGAATAGATTACCTGGTGACCGAGCTTTGCTTGGATAGAATAAGACATGTTTTTACAAGTTGATTAGCAAAATTAAAACAAATTTACTGCCCAATGAAAACATTTATGTGGTTGAAATAAAACCGATTTAATACACCATAATTAATATAGCACTGAACAAAAAGTATCGTCCCTGGTGGGTATGGAACTAACTCGTGGCCTATAGTTCTTGAGGCCGACACGCTACAACTCGGCTAAAACGTTAGTCAATTGAGCGATGCCGTTTAACGTCTTTTAGCCAAAGCCGATCATTTACTGTTTAATTATCCATACCGTTATTATTAGCCTGTGATCAACTGATTTTGTTATAAACGGAATGAGGATTGAAAAGCAAAAGAGAAATTTAATTTACATCAATTAATTGGTTTGTTACAGTGGCTTCAAGCAATACAACGTTTTCTATCAAAACACGGAAGATTTTGGAAATACTTTTTTTCTGCTTTTACTTCGCACAGCTATGTTATCCTTAAGTTTTTACAAATTGTTTAGTAACCTGATAATTTTGTATTTATTTAATTCATAAAATAAATATTAATGCATAACCTCTACATTGTTCCCCGCAGTCTTCAATAAAGAACTGTCAAACGGTTATAAACAGCTGTTTTGGTTTGTATTGTTTACATTTTATTCTCCATAAGCGTAATGTTAAATTTTTAGATTTTAAACTTAATATTACAGTAAAACACGAATTTTCCTGGACATTAGACCCATCTAGAACTTATTTTCTACTCGGAAATTAGTTATTTCCAAAATTTAAAGAAATTCCTCGGTGCCGTTTTCGAGATCCGTGTGCAAATATATATATATATATATATATATATATATATATATATACAAACCTTGCTCGTATTATAGTATTGGATTATGACATCAATGTAAATAAACTATTCATATAGCATCAGATTCAGATATTAATATTATTTTTTTAACCTGCGAGTGGTCACCTCGAATTATCCAAAAATTCGAATTAGAAAAGTTTATGCAAGTGGTTGAAATAAACAATCAAACATCATGTTTTAACATTGTATATTAAAAAAGTTAGGTTAATGAAGATATTATTGATTAAAAATCCTAATTTTTGTTAAATGTCAATAATGTGTTTGGAGGGATCCCGAAACTAGCTATTACAAACTTTTTCAAATCCCTTCTCTACCTCCTTGATCGCCGCTATTTATTCTTGCAACGTCAGAGATTTGTAGGTTCGCTTTGACGAAGCCATCATACACACGACGTGTTAACATGAAAGCAGACGACGAATATCGGAACAAACCACCACCGATGATACACACAGATGTCAATGTTGTGATTTATGAGCAGTAGTGGACAGCGTTGACATTACAGGTGGTAGAGATAAATTCAGTTAAGTTGTGTGTTCTTTGCAAAGAGCTATTGCAGATCAATATTTTCTATTTACATGTCATCTTCGAGATTAACATCTTCTCCCCCTCACAGCTCAGTAGTGAGATCAGTCAGTTCATGAGAGATTCCATGGGAATGTTCAGTTCAATCACCAATTTTGTATATAGAATCATCGTTGTCCAGTTCACCTTCTACTACCTCATCAATCCAACTCAAAATAAGAGATTCTTGTTTCTTTTTATACATTAAAATATTCTAACAGAAATGCATTAAATTTTAAAACACAAAAACAAAACTACAAACAAAAAAAGCCATGCCGCAAGAAAATTTTTAGCTTCAACAAGAAGGACCTATCTGGTTGACCATTAGATTCATTCTAACAGATCTTGCATGCTCGACTTTGGATCCTTCCCCCATCCCTAAAAGGGTTAATAACCTGCAAAATTTCGATACAAAATCTAAGGAAGTGACCTCGTGCAGGTTAAAGATATAGATATAATGTTTTGTATACCTGGTCAACACTAAGGAAGTTTCCTAAATGAGCAAATATTTGATTGATTACATGCAGAAAGTCCAAAGTTTTTACAATCAGTGATAGTCATACAGTGAGTTTTACTGGAAGAATGGATCTAATATAAGCATTGACAACAGGTCAAAGCTGGTTAGTAATAAAGACCATGGTTTGGACAGTTCCTTATTAAAATATAAAATATCATATGCCATATTTTGCACGAAGAAAATTGTCTTGCATTGATAAGAGAGTTAACAAATAACTGAACTTGCGAGTTATGTTTTTCAGGTATAAAGGTAAAAAAATTAAAACTGATGTGTTGCTATTGAGGGTTGTGGTGTTTCTGTGATGGTGATTGAGAAGAGTAGAAAGACACTTGCAAAGGAACAGAGATCATCTAAGATCCTATCCAACATTTGAAAATACTACTCATTCATTACTACAAGCAATCTAATGCTTAATGACACCTTACACCTCTGCTTTATTTTTACTACTCATAACACTCACCAAGAGAGTGATTGCTGTTTGGTCAAAGTTTGCTTAGCCTCTTATGATATCATTTGGTGCTCTTTGACATGGATATGTCTTAGTTCTGGGGGGGAGGGGCTGTTAGTGATTTTTAAGATGGGAAATATGTATGTATTGAGTTTTTAGAAGAGAGAATAAGAACAGCTGTTTAGATGAATTGAAAACATTATCCATGATCTAACGTATTTCCCACAGAGAAGTAAATACAAACATTTTTATATGGTTGTTGCGAATGATAAATGGCTGAAAATCTGAGAAAGATTATACTGACAATGTGCAAAGACAGGAAATAATTTTTAAAATAGAAAAACAAAGAAGAAAATAGAAGCTAAAAAAGAAAAGACACAAAAAAACTCTATACAAACAAAATACACGGATCTATTGGAACTCCACGCTACAGACAACCAAGTAAAACAAATCACTATTTTTCACCAGAATGTTTGTGGACTGTCAAGAAAGTTAGAAAGGATAAATCACCTAATGAGCGAACTCCAACCAACTATATTAATAATAACGGAACATGGTCTCAAAGCAGATAGTCTATTGCAGACAAAAATGATTGGCTACAACCTAATTAAACACTATAGCAGGAATGAGCATAGGTTAGGAGGAGTAGCAATCTATGTACAAGAGACCGCCAACATAAAGGCTGAAGATATAGATATAAGTGACAAAACGACAGACAGAATGTGTGAGGCAGCATTATCAAAAATAACCATCAAAAACAAAAAACTGTACATCCTGGGGATTTATCGGCCACTAGGGAGACAAGCCAAGTTAACCATAGATGCTGTTTCAGACATACTTTCCTCATTCAAAGGTGAAACTAAAAACTTTATTTTAATGGGTAACATTAACATAGACCGATTAACTACAAACACACACAATGACCAACACTAGGACATGCTGCTAATTTTTGGAGCCAAGCGAAGTCCACTTCCAGCAACCAGAATATCTAATCACAGTAGAACATCCATCGATTGCATTTGCAAAAAAATACCTGAAGAGGATATAACATTTACAATAGTTAATTCTGGAATATCAGTTCACACTGGCGAAATCTGCAAGTTTACAGTACAAAAAAAAAACTTAACCTATAGAAAACACACAAAAGAGAATTTTTTCTAAAAAACCCTCAACAACTTGAGGGATGAATTTAGCAAAGAACATTGGGAAAAGGTGCATACTGCCCATGATGCAGTGGAGGCATACAATGCATTTCAAACCACGATTAGACAAATATTATATTACGTATGCTCCAGTAAAAAAGTCAGAACAAGACGAATGGGTAAGGTAACAGTACACTATGATGATAAGGCAAAAACTCTAAAAGAAAACTTTCTAACTGCTTTGCACAGATATGAAATCACCAGAAATGTAAATGACAGAACATTAATGGTTGAAAGAAAGAAAACCTATGATCTAAAACTTGGAGATCTTTGGTGAAAAACCACTGCTGAATAAATTAACAATACAGAAAACAAGTCTAAAGCTCCTTGGGACATTAAAAGTACTGGGAAACTTTCAAAACAGAAAGAAAACACAAAGTGGCTTATAGAAATTGATGGGAATACAATAGAAAATCCTGTGCATATTGCTGAACATTTCAACACAAATTTTTCACAAATAGCGGACACCACACTAGCAAATAATCAGGACCAATTAAAACATAAAGCAATAACACCAATAACTAACCAAACTCCCCGCTCACAAGATAATTTTCAGCCACTGAACTTAAAATCAACAACTATTAAAGAAGTCCTATCTACAATATCCACTCTTAAACCAAAGCTATCATGTGAAATAGATGAAATCCCTTCAAAAGTAATAAAGCACTATGTCAAAGAACTATCAATACCACTAGTAAGTATAATAAATAAATCTTTCAGTTTGGGACAGTTTCCCTCATTGTTGACAATAGCTAAGACATATCCAAAACACCAAAAAGTACTTTCCACAAAACTAGAAAACTATCGCTTTTTATTTCACTAATATAAAATTTTGCAAAAATAATAAAGAAGATTGCTTTAACAAGAATGCTGAACAACATAACTGGCTGGGTGGAGTAGTGGTTATAATACCCACCTTCAAAACTGAAGGTCGCCGGATCGAATCCCGCAAGGGTCGTATCTGGACCCAGTCGCCATTTGTCATTGGGCTACTAATTAATGATGCTTCCTAACAACAGGTCGACGTTAGGTAGTAACAAGACCGGGGTTTGGACCGTTCCCCATCAAAACGTTAAAAATGCCACTGGCGTAGAAATACACAAAATAAAATAAACATAATTTAATAGCGAAAAATCTGCATGGCTTCCTTAAGGAAAGATCCACCACAACAGCCTTAACAAACCTCATAGAACAAATAATACATCGTTTAGAGGAACACAAAGCCCGTCGACTGTCTCAGCTGTTTTAGTGGATTACAGCAAAGCTTTTGACTGCTTAGGCCATGATCTCATCATAACTAAACTGTCATCGCTAGGAATAGAAGGCTTGGCAAAATACTAGGTGACCAGCTACTTGAAAGAACGGAGTCAAATTGTTGAAATTCAACAAAATGATAATGGGAGGAAATGTGTATATAGTTCAAAGCAATCTACAGTAAGCAGAGGTATGTCACAAGGATCAGTCCTGGATCCCTTTTTATTCATCCTCCTCACAAATGATCTCCCCAGTGTCATCAATGACAGCCATGTCCAAAACATAATGTATGCAGATGAACCCTTCTTTTTGCAGACGACACCGCTCAACAATTAACACTCAGACACACTAATAGCAATAAATAAAGCTCTTCAATACTCCCTGTAAAACGACCTGGCTATAAATCCATCCAAAACCACACAGATAAGTTTTAGCAGATGACACGAACAAATTCAAGAAATTCCCGATATTTGACTGAAAGAAACTCGAAACTATGAGGGTCATTTAATAATTAAAGAGACAAACAGGTCTGGAAGAGAAAAATTTTATTTTAACGAATCAACACTTTTACTACTTTTCAACATAATCCCATTGAACATTTATGGATTTGTTCCAACGGACCACAAGCTTTTTTATGTCACCTGCAATGAACTCTTTATCTTAGCGTTTGAGACAATTTCCCACAAACTTCTTGACGTCTTTGTTGTCCTAGAACCTCTTTCCACGTAGTGCCTCCTTTAGTGGACCAGAAAAGTGGAAATCACTGAAGGCTAAATCGGGACTGTAAGGGGGGTGAGGAAGTACCTCACACCCCATTTTTTCAATGTTTTCTCGAGTTAGTTGAGCAGTATGAGGGCATGGATTGTCTTGTTAGAGAATCACACCTCGTCTCTGAGATCCACAACGCTTCTCTCTCATGGCTGGCTTCACTTTGTTCAAAAGCATATCCGAGTAATACTAGCTGTGAGTGATATTGTTCGCTGCTCTTCAAGATAATCACAAAAAACTGGACCTTCAGCGTCCCAAAACACCGTCAACATGACGTTTCCTGCTGATGATTGTGTTTTGAATTTTTTCCTCGCTGGTGAGCTGGTGTGCTTCCACTCTGTGCTTTGCCTTTTTGATTCTGGCTCATAATAGTGAACTCAAGTTTTATCACTAGTTAAAACTTTGTTGAGGAAGTGCACACCTTCACTTTCATAACGTTCCAGCAGCTCTGTGCACACTCTCAACCTTGTTTCCTTGTGTAGCCGTGTCAACTCTTTTGGGATCCATCTTGCACATGTTTTGCGGTACTTCAACTTGTTTTTAATAATGTTGTTAACTGTACCCACACTCACATGGACTTTTTCTATCTAACTATCATTTCCACAGTGACTTGGCGGTCAGCACGAATTATGTCATTAATTCGACTTTCAGGTGAAGGAGTTGAAACTTCAACTGGTCGGCTAGATCAGCGTTCATCTGTCACTGAGTCTCGGCCATTTTTGAACTGTTCTACCCACATGTAAAAATTTGCACAATTCAAACAATGTTCACCATACAATTTAGTCATTCTAGAGTATATATTCAGATGGTTTTCACCTTCAGCGAGTAAAAACCGAATAATAGAACGCTATTCAACTAATGTGGAGTTTTAACGTAGACTTGCCATCATTAAATGTATTTTTGAGGTTATAAACACAACAATGTTGATTAATCAGCTGATCAGGATCTATTCCAGTGCTGCCAACTTAAAGCTGTAAAAGCACCAAAAATACCCTACAAACAGTTTTCTCCCCAGATCTATTTCTCTTTAACTATTGAATGACCCTCATATTGGGATTAACAATTGATACCGAAATCTCCTGGACAGATCATATACACAATCTGGCTAAGGAACTTTTATCTGGAATATATGCAGTGGAAAGAATGAAATGGACAGGAGGTGTTGAAATAGCTAAAACAGTGTACTATGCACTAGTAGAGTCACAAATCAGATATGGATTAATTGTTTGAGGAGGAACATCTGAGTACAACCTTGGTAAAATTCTTGTGCTCCAGAAAAAGCTGTTAGGGCACTCTCTGGCCTTGGTCCTAGAGATAGCTGCAAAGAGGCTTTTAAATCTCTAAAGCTACTAACAGTCACAAGGCTTTTCATCCATGCAGTTGTCATATACACCAAACTGTTGGACCTACCTAGAAATGGAAATTTTCATTCATGCAACAACAGAAGGGCAGCAGACTTCAACTTTCCCATTCACCATACAACACAGTACAGCAGGAAACCCTCTTACATTGGCCGAAAAATCATCAACTCACTCCCATAAGACTTAAAGAACATGACAGGAAACAGTTTGAAGAAGCACCTCAGAGACTGGCTAGTTGAACGACCGGTTTACTCTATCAAGGAATTTTTGAAATCCAATACTATAATACGAGCAAGGTTTGTATATATATATATATATATATATATTTGCACACGGATCTCGAAAACGGCACCGAGGATTTTCTTTAAATTTTGGAAATAACTAATTTCCGAGTAGAAAATAAGTTGTAGATAGGTCTAATGTCCAGGAAAATTCGTGTTTTCTTGTAATATTACGTTTAAAATCTAAAAATTTAACATTACGCTTATGGAGAATGAAATGTAAACAATACAAACCAAAACAGCTGTTTATAACCGTTTGACAGTTCTTGATTGAAGACTGCGGGGAACAATATAGAGGTTATGCATTAATATTTATTTTATGAGTTAAATAAATGCAAAATTATCAGGTTACTAAACAATTTGTAAAAACTTAAGGATAACATATCTGTGCGAAATAAATGCAGAAAAAAGTATTTCCAAAATCTTCCGTGTTTTGATAGAAAACGTATTCGTTGTATTGCTTGAAGCCACTGTAACAAACCAATTAATTGATGTAAATTAAATTTCTCTTTTGCTTTTCAATCCTCATTCCATTTATAACAAAATCAGTTGATCACAGGCTAATAATAACGTTATGGATAATTAAACAGTAAATGATCGGCTTTGGCTAAAAGACGTTAAACGGCATCGCTCAATTGACTAACGTCGTAGCCGAGTGTTAGCGTGTCGGCCTCAAGAACTATAGGCCGCGAGTTCCATCCCCGCCAAGGGCGATACTTTTTGTTCAGTGCTATATTAATTATGGTGTATTAAATCGATTTTATTTCAACCACATAAATGTTTTCATTGGGTAATAAATGTGTTTTAATATTTCTAATTAATTTTTATAATACATGTCTTATTCTATACGAGCAAAGCTCGGTCACCAGGTACTATGTTGAAACATGTAAAGCAAGATAAATTTATTTATTTATTTATAATGACTCCATTGTATTTTTTAATGAAAGTGCAAATAAAGAGAATTGTCTATTGTCTATTGTGTAAGACGGAAGTAAAACTTATGGGTTAATTGTTAAGTATAATATGAATTGCACTTAACCATTTAGTTTTGTTTAATATCTCTGTTTGGTTTACATTTGACAGTAAATAAATATTTTTACAGCTAAAATTACTTTTTATTTGTTTCATGTTACCCGTTTATAGTATTTTTGTGGATTCCTGTGATTCTCTATCCAGGGTAACTGCAAATAATCGACTCAATTACACTAATCATCAGGAGTTTACTGTATTATTACTGTAATTACTGTTAAGCCAGTAATTTTCCAACGGTACACATAGCAAAGCTTACATACATAGCTATGTGTAAGCAGTGTGTCTATGAAGATTGTTGTAAAATTTTAATGAAAAGTTAGATGCATTTTGTGTAACTAATTTAACAAAGCAAAATTAAATCAATTATCCCAATAATAAGATTGAAATGCAATATCCCAATAAAAACTAATAGAGTGACAGAAAAATTTTTGTAAAGCTATTTAGCAGGTACTTCCAAGATCCATGTTTGGTTGGTTGATCATATTTATGTTTTTGATTATCAATTTTATATAACACTTAGAGATTGATACTTTAAATGACAACCATTCCAAAAAAGATGAGGTGTTCAAGAGGAGTGAAGTAGGAAAAGAGTAGATTGTGCTGAGGACAAAGTCCCAAGCTGGAGCGGAAGTCATCCATATGATCAAATATGTTCTTATTCTTCACAACCACACGTCCACTGGTAGGTGAGAAGAAACCTGAAAAAGGTTCAGGTTAGTAAAGCGGCAATATAAAGGCTCACCTCTATTTCCAGTTACTGTTTAATCATCTACTTGCATATAAATAAAGTTATTTTAAAATTAAAATTAGGTAAAGAAATTTATAACAAAAAATAAAAAGTACTTTGCCAACTTTTCAAATTAAATAAAAACACATGGTATGAGTAAAATAACATATTTTCCCTTTTCAATAATACAAGCCCCAGAAATGCTGTGATATTTCACTTATATTTACGTAACTCATCATGAAGAGGATTTGAATAACACACCTGCTAAATTATTGATTATTGCCTGCATGGACACAACAGAAGTTTTGTTCAGCTCCATTGTGCGCTGGCAACGACGTAATATTACTCTTTTATTTACGTAACTCACTAAGAGAAGAAGTTGAATAACACACCTGCTAGCATGGACATGACAGAAGTTTTGTTCAGCTCCATTGTGCGCTGGCAACGACATAATATTACTCTTTTATTTACGTAACTCACTAAGAGAAGAAGTTGAATAACACACCTGCCAGCATGGACATGACAGAAGTTTTGCCAGCTCCGTTGTGCCCCAGCAAAGCTGTGATGTTTCCCTTGTATATGTCAAGACTCACATTATTCACAGCCAAAATTTTTCCTTCACTGTACGTCTTGTAAAGGTTTTTTATTCCAATACCAATGTTAACATTTTTTGGACGTTTTTCATAGGTTTTTTGAGATTCACAAGGTGGAATGAAATTAGTGGGAGCTGGTTTTTTCCTCTTAAAGTTCTGAAAATATGTAGTTTTTATGACTAGAAGTTAGATATTATAAATAATAATCTATGTTGTATATTATAAACATAATATACAAGATTGGTAAACAGTTCACACTAAAATTAATTTGTTGTGACTCTTCTTTGTTGTATAAGGATGGACATTTTTAGTAACTTATCCAAACACTTTACTATTCGTATTACCATGTTCTAAAATCTGAAGAATGAAACAAGGAATCTTCCTCATTTTAGCGAATTTCCCATAGGGAAGAAGCTATTACCGTAGGTCTCATGGCGAGACTTAAGCCCGGGACCATGTTATTTTTTCTTCTTTAGGTGCCCAGAGACCAAAAAAAATAGTCGTTAAAATTTATATATATATATATATATATATATATATATATGTGTCTGTTAGCACGATAACTCTCGTAAAAATGGTCCGATCGAGACCAAATTTGGTAGAGATGTGTATTCCTACGAATGCTCGGACGAGTTCGTAAACCAGACATATCAGTCAATGGGAACGGGTAGTTTGGGGGGGTTTTGTACCCCAAAAAAGGGGTTTTTTGCGTTTTTCACATGTAATTTTTAAAAATTTCTAATTTTATATTTCACCAATAGAATCAGCTTAAAAAACTACAGAATTAAGTATCTTAAAGTTTTTCTCTATCTCCAACGGTTACCGAGATATTAAAAAATCTAAACACAGTACGTTGTATTGTGGGGCTCCATTGTTAATCTTATGGAGGATAGGGAAAAAGTAATATTTCCCATATTAATCAATATTTTTGGATAAAACTTGATATTTAGCTTCATGTGGTTGGGATCTATCCATTTATGCTTAAAAATCATAGTTTATGTGTTTATCATGGCAGCAAACCTGCATACTCTTTTCCTATGTTAATCATATAGGGAATAGGCAAACTCCTTTATTTATGGACAGATGTTGATGAAAGTTGGTATAAATGTTAAGATAAAAATTATTCATGGTAGAAATGACTTTTTTCAGTGTTCCTCACAGCAGCTAACCTGCACACTCTTTCCTATGTTAATCTTATGGAGAATAGGCAAATAATTCTCATGTTTATGGACATATTTTTATAAAACTTGTCATATATTAAATAATTATTGATTTGGAAATTCGCTGAGGACGCAGGTCTGCTGCGACGGGGGTATTATAATTTGTTACAATCAAAATATTATATCAATTGTTATTATTACTTGTTTTATATTTTGTGATCACATTACATTATTTTTGTTTTACAGTTTTTTCTTTTAACCCTTTTCTTTTGAGGAAGCTGGTTTCGTATTGTCATGTATACAGGTTATTTTTTCAATAGGTTTTAAATTTTTTTAAATTTTGTTAAATGGCCACCATTCATAAGTTATATTGTTGAAACTCACCATGTATTACTATTGTTATATTATTGATTTGAAAATTTACTGAGTATTCAGGTCTGCTGTGGTAGGGGTATTTGTTACAGTTACATTTTGCAGATATTTAATATTATTTTTAATTATAATTATTTTATTTGTAATTAATTACAATTAAATATATTTTACCTAATTTTTTTAAATCATTAAAAGATTTTAGTTATAATAATAATTATTTTTAACTATAATTATTTATTAAATTACTGAATGTAACCTTTTTGGAAATGGTTTTACCTTAGTGAAGTAACTGTAATGAAAAAATTGAGCTGTTTATGGGAAAAGTTTTCTCCACTGAAAATCTTTAGAGTTTCTCTAAATTTTACAATAGTGACCACTTTCATCACATATACAAACTCCGCCCTTTATAAATTGATACTTTAGCCTTGGGTATTGCCACAAATGAACCAAAGATGGTCATAAATTAGTAATTAGATCTCTAAAACTATGTGTCCATTTAATGTGTCATTATAATTTATATAAGTTATCAGATGGCTATAGTGTTTTAACATTCACTGTTTAAAACATTTTTAGATGCTAATTTGTAAGATAAAAAATATTTAAGACTATAAAATAAAACTAATGTCATAATAGTTTCACCTTAAATATAAACCAGAGAGGCTTGGCTCTACCATAAGGTCCAGGTTTCACATTATCCATGTACCATGTAAGAAGGCTGAAAACAACAATGTCCACAAGAAGCATCATGATTGCCAATCCGACAGAGATCCTCCCTCCACCAGCACCATCATCAAACAGGTTTTTCAAAGTCCACATATGTCCTGAATGAAATATGAAGAGGGTTTAATATTTGTATCACACATAACACTACTTCACCAAAAACAAGAGTAATAACCAAAAGTATAACTACAGGTGAATGGAAGTTGTAATGGAAGATGTGTTTACAAAAACTGCATCACATATTAATGATGTAAGAGAATTGACATATTTTGCGTACAGTATCTCCTTTTCAAGCATTTCAAATGGTAATAACTCTTAAATCAACTTAACCCTCCGTCAGGCTGCATTGATTATAAAACACGCGCCCTTTGGTGTTTGGAGTCCAGGAGTACAAAAACTAAATAATCAAAAGTAAAACACTTTGTAAGAGCAAAAGAAAGTTGTATAAAAACAAAAACAAACAGTAAAATTAAGTGTTAAGTGCATAAAATAAATAAATGCATTAGTAAATAATATAGAAAACCAATAATCTAATGTAAAACATGATTTGTAACAAATAATTACAAATTTTAAATATTATAAGAAAAAATACCCCCGTCGCAGCAGACCTGCGAACTCAGCGAATTTCCAAATCAATAATACTCGTATAATAATAATACTCGTAGTATATGACAAGTTTGGAAATCCTTCTCTGGAGGGCGCACATGAAAGGTACTTGTAGTAGTGACAGGAACCACTCCCCAAGGATCGTGATGCGCCCGATGGAAGGTTAAATGAAATAATGTGTATGTGGGTGTGTAAAAACTTAGAAATCAATTGAAAAATTACATTTGTAAAACATAGAGCAACAGAAAATACTCATAATTACTCAACTTAATTAACTTTCTGATTGTTAAGGTTATATAAAAACATATTCCTAAATATATAAAATGGGGAATTCTTAGAATAGTATGTGTGAATTATGTGTAGGCCTATATTTAAGAAAATATTTCTTCATATTCTAAACATACCATTGCGATGAAAGTTATGGATGGTCCGAAAACACCAGACCAGTGCTATTGAAGGCCACAGGCATGTCATCAGTTGGAAACCAATATTGTACTTGTCTGGATTTTTTACAATGAATGTATCTAGCAATATTGTGACTCCATACCAAATGAGTTCTCCCACAACCATGGCTATAGTTCCTGAAAAATCATTTACAACTGAAATTAATTATAACATTGTATGATATTAATGACAGGAGAGTAATCAAGGAATAATAACATAGCTCAGCTGTTATGAGGGAAATATGTTTTATGATAAAAACATCAAATTTTAACACATGAAGTAAAAATTCATTGATATTTTAATGGAGATAACAAAACTTTGCTCATATACTACTGTATTTATAGTAAAACTGTGACACAGACTTGTCCAAGCAGAACTTCTAACCTGAACAGATTACATTGGTTACAAAATTCAACTTGATTTTCTCACTTACAGGCAAAACTGCTTTAAAAAAGGAAAATTCACAACAACGCCAAAAGTACAACTGATTGAAACCACTACAAACAAACAAGAAGACGAATGTATTGCAATAAGTAAGCAGTACTCTTAAATTTAAGCAAAGTGTTCTATATACGAGGGTTGTCCATAAAGTAAGGTTCTCAGTGATTTTTCACATTGAAAAAGATTCCATAAGATTTACCTTTTAAAATTCAGTATAGCTCATATGAATTTTAATTTTCTTTTATTTAGAATACCTCCTTTATTAATCTTGTTTCAATTAAATTAAAATTTTCAAATAATATTTTATCTTTATAGGCCTAACTTTGATCTTTTGATTGATCTAAGGATTTTTGTGACTACTGTAATACTTTAGACTGCACATACAACAAATAAGCCTCCTACTGATAATTTCCATCAACTGATAATTTCTTACATATTAGCTTAACTAGCTGATCAATGTATTTTTGTTACCGGTATTAATATGCTAAACTTATTAATTTTTAAAATTTTTTAAGTGGACACTTTTGAAGGGGGGTTTTTCTGATGGTTGAAAAAAGCTAGACTTGAAAAAGCTCAAGCTCAGGCTCAAAAATTATTCAAAAAGCTTGGCTTGGCTCAAACTTCAAATTCCAGACTCGAACCCCCCCTAATTTATTTTCACCTTTTAGCAAATTTCCAGTAGGGAAGAAGCTATTACCGTAAGTAATAGCTTCTTATCCATAAACATTAAAAAATTTTCATGTTTATGGACAAATTTTTATAAAACATGTCCTATATTATTATTATTATATTATTGATGCCATATACGATTTGAAGTTTTAAATGAAAATGATATGAAAATTATTTGCCTATTCTCCTAAGATTAACATGGGAAAGATTGTGCAGGTTTACTGCTGTGAGGAACACTGAATGTAGGCATTTCTACCATAAACAATTTTTATTTTTAACATTTATACCAACTTTCATCAACATCTGTTCATAAATAAAGGAATTTGCCTATTCCCTATATGATTAACATAGGAAAAGAGTATGCAGATTTGCCGCCATGATAAACACATAAACTTTAATTCAAAAATATTGATTGATATGGGAAATATTATTTCCTTATCCTCAGTAAGATTAACATTGGAGCCCCGAAATGCAACTTACTGTGTAGATTTTTTAAATCTCGGTAACCGTTCGAGATAGAGAAAAACTTTAAGAAACCTAATTGTGCAGTTTTTTAAGCTGATTCTAATGGTGCAAGATAAAATTTGAAATTTCTTTAAAATTACATGGGGAAAATGCAAAAAACCCATTTTTGGGATACAAAACTCCTCCAAACTACTCCTTCCCATTGACTGATACGTCTGATTTACGAACTCGTCCGAGCATTTGTAGGAATACAGGTCTCTACCAAATTTGGTCTTGATCGGACCATTTTTACGAGAGTTATCGTGTTCACAGACACACACATACATATATATATATATATATATATATATATATATATATGTATATATACATATACACACAGGTGAAGAAACTTATATATATATATATATATAAATTTTTACGACTATTGTTTTTGGTCTCTGGGCACCTAAATAAGGAAAAATAACATGGTCCCGGGCTTAAGTCTCGCCATGAGATCTACGGTAATAGCTTCTTCCCTATGGGAAATTCGCTAAAAATAGAGAGAAAGCTATCAGTGGTTGCATGAGAATTATTTTTGATATTCTAATTCTGAATTATTTTCTTCAGAATATCTATAAAATAATAAATACCCCTGTTGCAGCAGACCTGCGTACTCAGCAAATTTCCAAATCAATATTTTTAATAATAATAATATATGACAAGTTTTATAAATATCTGTCCATAAACATGAGAATTATTTGCCTATTCTCCATAATATTAACATGGGAACGATTGTGCAGGTTTACTGCTGTGAGGAACACTGAAAGTAGGCATTTCTACCATAAACAATTTTTATCTTAACATTTATACCAACTTTCATCAACATCTGTCCATAAAATAAAGAGTTTGCTAATTCCCTATATGATTATCATGGGAAAAGAGTATGCAGGTTTGCTGCCATTTGAACACATAAACTATGATTTTTAAGCATAAACGGGTGGGTATCAAGAACATAAAGGTGAATAACAAGTTTAGTAAAAAAATATTGATTGATATGGGAAATATTAATTTTTCCTTATACTCACTAAGATTAACATTGGAGCCCCAAAATACAACGTACTGTGTTTAGATTTTTTAATATCTCGGTAACCGTTCGAGATAGAGAAAAACTTTAAGAAACTTAACTGTGCAGTTTTTTAAGCTGATTCTAATAGTGAAAAATAAAATCTGAAATTTTTAAAAATTACATGGGAAAAAATGCAAAAAACCCATTTTTGGGGTACAAAACCCCCCCAAACTACTCCTTCCGATTGACCGATATGTCTGGATTACGAACTCGTCCGAGCAAATGTAGGAATACACGTTTCTACCAAATTTGGTCTCGATCGTACCATTTTTTCGAGAGTTATCGTGTTCACAGATACATATATATATAAACATTTTATCGACTATTGTTTTTGGTCTCTGGGCACCTAAAGGTGAAAAAATAACATGGTCACAGGTTTAAGTCTCGCCATGAGATCTAGGGTAATAGCTTCTTCCCTATGGGAAATACGCTAAAACTAAAATTATCTTATGAAGACATATTTAAAATTATCTACTTTTAGACAAAAATGATGTTCGTAGTATTTTTTTTTATTGCACAAAAATGTCAGTTTTTTGAACATCAGGGAAACTGTGGGATCTTTTATATTTCTCTTAGGATACAAACAGATTCTGTCACCAAAGTTGGTACAAAACACAAAACAGCTCACACATGCACATCTATACATCACATGCAACAGTCAACCCATTTTCTCCCCCCCAATAGTAAATACAGTGGAACGTGGATAATTCGAACTTCTGTAATTTGAAAACTTCTTTATTTCGAAGTTTTGACTTGGTCCCTAGAATTTTATATGAAAACAATGTTAAAATATCCTGGTTAATTAGAATAATTTTTTGGATAGTTCGAATTTTTTTCAGCGTAAATCTATAAAGAGAACAAGTCATTGTGTGCGATTTTCCCGGAAACAACAATCAGGCTTCCTGTCCGTAGACTATTTTTAGCTAGATCAATGCGCCCATTCCCCGCTAACCCTTCTCACAGCATGTACACCTGCTGTTGACTGGTCACAATGACACCCCTCCCCCTCCTCACCAGTCCACTACTGCTCATAAATCACAACATTGACATCTTTAATATGTCACTACACTGTGCCAGCGCAGTTCAGTAACGTGCGTATCATTGATGGTGGTTTGTTCCGATATTTGTCGTCTTTGTTTCGTGTTGGCATTTGTGACTTCATCTGCGTTCATGTTAGCACGTCGTGTGTATGAACTGGTTCGCTTCGTCAAAGCGAACCTACACATCTTTGACGTCGCAAGAATAAATAGCGGCAATCAAGGAGGTAGAGAAGGGATTTAAGAAAAAATTTGAAATAGCAAAATTTTCAGGATCCCTCCAAACACAGTATCGACATTTAACAAAAATTAGAATTTTTAATCAATAATATCTTCATTAAGCTAACTTTTTTTAATATAAAATGTTAAAAGTGATGTTTTACTGTTTATTTGAACCACTTGCAAAACTTTTCTAATTCGAATTCTTGGATAATTCGAATTTTTTTCTGGTCTCTTGAAGTTCGAATTATTCAAGTTCTACTGTATATATTATAGGAAGACAAATTTACCGTTTGTAAAAAATGTACTCAGAGCCAAAATCAGAGTAAAAAAAGACACAGTAAATAATAGAAACATTCCCCAAACTAGGAAAAAATTAGCATCTATCGGAGGTCCTGTCCCAGAGTCGACAGTGATCAGGGCTGTGATTGCGAGGGTGACGGGCAAGTACACCAAGAGGCTGTACACCATCCAGCTCAGCCAGTTCAGCCATGGTTCTAACCCCATAATCTTCATCATTTCCTGTCAATATTTAAAAATCAGTAAAAAACTATCAGACTCACATTTATAATTCAGCTATATACATATATTACATATAATAATAATAATAATAATAATAATAATAATAATAATCTTTATTGCCATTGACAAAAATATCATTTGCATAGCAATCGTCATAATATAATACAGTAGCTACAATTTCAAACGTATAATAATTAAACATTTTAAAGTAAAAACAATAAAAGCAAAAAAAATATATAAAATAAATCAATAAATTATTTCCAGCCGGGTTTCTTTAAAAAAAAGAAAACTGAGATCTCAAGCCGGTGTTTCCTCCCGAAAATGCATCATGAACTCGTCCACCGAGTAAAACACGTGCGACACTAAAAAGCGTCTTAATTTAGATTTGAATTTTGGTTCTGAATTTTCAACTCTGATGCTCTACGGGATCCTGTTTAGTATAGAAACGCCCGCCATTGATGGAAGGCGCTCCATGACAGCCAACCAATGCTGAGCAATCATAAATACGTTTCTAGATCTTGTGTTATAGTTATGAATGTCTCGCCCCTGTGTCAAATTGGTTTTAAATTTGCAGAGGAGAGCAAGCTGTAGAATATATAGCTCAGCTAGTGTTAGAAGTCCAAGCTCCCGGAAAGCGCCCCGACACGACTCTCTAAAAGGAAGTTTAGCTATTATTCTGATGGCTTTTTTTTTAAGGACAAACACGCGATTGAAGTTTCTCTGTGAACAGCCACCCCACAGAGCGATGCCATAAGAGAGATGACATTGAATCAATCCGTGATAAGCCATCAGCAACAATTTGGTAGGACAGTGTTGCGACAGCCGTCTGAGCAAATATATTGCCGAAGATAGCCTTTTGCAAACACTGTCCACATGATTGGACCACGTCAGCTCGTCATCAACGAGCATTCCGAGGAATTTGGTAACTCCGACTTCTTCGACGACTGTGTCATCTATCATAGCAGTCGGGTGGTATGAATTTAGAGCGGTGCTGCCTCCAAATATCACACAATTAGATTTAGAGGGATTAACTTTGAGGTTTTTGCCCTCAAAGTATTGAATACAAGCATTGATTTCTTCAAAAGAAATTTGTTCAATTTGGCCAATATCATTTGAACTGAAACAGAGAGTCGTATCGTCCGCGTATTGGACAATTTGTCCTCTAGGAATGACAGAATTCAAATCGTTCACATACACCAGGAATAACAGGGGTCCGAGAATTGATCCCTGTGGGACACCATATCTCAAAGTGGTTGTATGTGAAATCACTCCATTCACATGGACCTGCTGCGGACCTGTCAGAGAGGTATGA
This sequence comes from Nephotettix cincticeps, assembly GCA_023375725.1. Classification (NCBI taxonomy): domain Eukaryota; kingdom Metazoa; phylum Arthropoda; class Insecta; order Hemiptera; family Cicadellidae; genus Nephotettix; species Nephotettix cincticeps. The sequence goes on along the minus strand of CM041786.1, from coordinate 82,656,938 downwards.
CCTTAACCACTTGTGTGGTAAGCCACAAACTCCACAGTGCCACAGCCGGTCAAGGAGGATATTATGTTCGACACAATCAAAAGCTTTGGATAGGTCGAGAAAGACACTTGTCGTTTTGCGCTTATCCAAGCCACTAACAATACTTTCTACTAAGCAGATAATTGCATCAACAGTTGATTTACCTTTTCTGAAACCGAACTGTTTGTGACACAAAATCTTGAAACGCTCAGAAAAATTCAGCAATCTAAACATGAACAATTTTTCAAACACCTTACTGAGCACCGGTAGAATTGAAATAGGCCTGTAATTGCTAGGCTGAATGGATTCTCCTTTTTTAAAAATGGGGATCACTTTAGCAACTTTCAGGGAATTTGGAAAGGTGCCTGTATGAAAAGAAAGATTGATTGATTGTGTTAGGGGACCCACGATGCCATTGTGTAATTTTTTCAAGAGCCAAGTTGATAAGCCGTTTACATCGGCAGACTTTTTTGACTTAAGGTCGCAAATCGCCTTCGAAACCTCCCGCTCAGTAACGTCACTAAGGTACATCGATTCGGCCGGTACCAACCGACCAGGAACAACTAGAGGGTTGAGCGCAATACCAGTGTCCCCGACGTTGGCAAAGAACGAGTTGAAAGCATCCGCCACCTCCACTGGCTCCCGACGATCTTCCCCTCCACCTCCAGTTCCGTGATTTTGTGTTTTTGATTATTTAATTTGTTACTGTTTACAATTGACCAAGCTTGTTTGGAAAAATTTTCAGAATTTCTTAACTTTAAATTTATCTCATAGCTCTTGGCAGCTCTTATTACTTTTCGATATATTTTTTGTAAGAGAAATAAAAAAGTTTAAATGCTGGATCATTGTTTAGTTGCAACTGTCTCCAATAAATTTTAGTATTGGAATGAGTATTCTGGTACTTTTCATTTATGTAGTTTTAACTTTTGAATGGGTCCCCTGGAAAATGTTCCAAGTGACAAAATTTCCAAAACGGAGATATTTAGTGGAAAAGGTTCTAGACGCCACAAACTATGCCGTGGTATATTTGGTTTGAAGATATTTGAGTTTGCAGCGCTGATTTCGCCTGTCAGAATTGGCGCACCCCGCAGGACTCCACGGTGAATTCAACTTTCTACACTTGAAACAGGTTTTGTCGCTTGGAACGTTTTCCGGAGGACCCACTCATTTATTATAATTATTATTCTATATAATATAATAAAAAAGATATGTTTTTTAGTGGGTTTGTTGTGGCATGTTAACATAAAAAATACTGAACCGACCGGTTTGAAATTCTACACAAAGGTAGATCTTAAACTCATGCAACTCATAGCCATATTCATTTTCTTAAAATCCCCTCGGCTACACCCCGTGAACGTCCAAGTTTCAATGTTTACATTTTCAAAGAATGAAAACATAAAATTACTTGAATATCAAGAACTGTGAACACTAAAAATTGACAGATCGGAAAGAAGAAAAAGAAAGTTTATTTTTACAGATAAACTGATGGATCAAAATTTGTGATCAAATTATTAGTTTGTAATAGTGGAATGGTAGATTTTAAGTTTTCTCCTGATGGCTGCCTCTATTACGTTAATCTAATAACTTTAGCGTATTATATATTTTGTTTTATGTACGTTGTGTTCAGTTTATTTTATTTTATTTTAGTTTCTTTATTTCCTCCATTGTACCACCAAGTTGTCTATAGACTGTTTGACTCTTTCCCCACACACAGGCAGCCCATGTGGGGAAAATTTCAGTTTTTTTCATACATATATTATTGTATTTTGTGCTGTATATTTTTGAAATAAAGATATTATTATTATTATTATTATTATTATTAAATCCTTTCACAATATTTGGCAGGCGTTACTTTGTCATGTTGTAGAAACCTGTGTTTTGTCATGCATTTTTTTGTAAGCAATAAAAATTAATTAATATAATTGAAATGTATCAGTACACCGCTCAGCCTTTTTTACCCGTCTGAAGAACGGGTACTTTAGCTGGTTATTCATGAAATCTCTTTTCAAACATGAACACCAATGACAGGCGGAAACACTCAAACCAAAAGTTGTTAAATTTATTTATAGTGTTTATCGTATGTTTATTTATAAGTAAACAACCAATAATATAATTAAATGGAAATCATGCAAGTCTATAAAGTATACTCTGATGAAGGTATTATAATTGTTCTTCACATTGTTTTCTTCCTACTTATTTATTTCCCACAAAAATAGTATATACCAATAAAATAAATTGTAGTTTTATGATTTAGAGGTACAAAGGTGATGGTACATGGAGAGGAAACTATCACACCAAAAATGATTGTATTTACTTTCTTACAGGAAATAGGTTAGATCATATGGATATATTTATAGGGAATGTTTTATCATCAGTTTATCTAAACAGCTGTTCTAATTACCATATGACAGCACTTCCGCTGCACTTTTTGTTTTCCACAAATCTGCTAACACCCCCCAGAGCTTATATAAATCAATGTCAAAGCATAAATAGTAATCCAAAAAAATACTAATGTAAGTAACCTGTCAGTTTTGCAGAAACACCAATTAGTAAGCAATAAATAAACTCAAACCTTTATTCCAGAGGTTTTTTCTTCAACTACTTCTTTCAGCAAGGATGGCATGACAAAAGTAAAACCAAGTGATATGACTGTGGGCATTAGAAGTTGCACCAAATCCACGACGGCATACTTGACAAAGGGTAGCGTAATCAGCGTGGTACTATTCAAGATCTGCAATCATCAAAGTATTCAGTACTTACACACCTAATAATCAAATAATTAATAGTAATATTGACTTATGCACCTCCACTGTGCATTAATAAGTAAGTAAATACTAAACACCTCTTGTTTAGCTCTTAAATGAGGCTGTTACCTCTATTGTAAATAAATGAGTTGTCTATCTCTGTTTTAGATTATTCTTTATTATTTTACTAGATTATTTTAGATTGTTTTAGATTATTCTAACAACTCTTTCTGTACATAAATGATTCTGCTACTCCCCTGAACTTACATGAGTCCAATCTAAGTTAATAACAAAAAGAGTCTTTCCATTTTAAGTCTTCTCGGTTAAAGTAATAACTTTTTTCTTGTTCTTGCTTTAATCCTCCATTGTACCAAAAAGAAGCATGTAAAATATTGTTTTGAAATAATTTGTAATTTTTAAGTTGCGCCTAGGCTAAAGCCCGTCTGGGGTCCCCACCAAGATTAAATATTTTAATAGAAGAGATAGAAGTCATTAAGAGTTTATACTCCAGAACGACCATAATTTTGAACTGCTCTGGTCAGTTGACAGACGAAATCCACACCAACATGGGATTGAGACAGGGTTGCCCACTCTCCCCAACATTGTTTAACATCTATGCAGATGATCTTGGCAGAATATGGAATCAAAGAATACAGCCAGGCATGCAAATAACACCTAAAGTTGTGATCAGGTCATTGTGGTTTGCTGATGATCAGGTAATACTGCAGGAAACAGAGGACAACCTACAGAGAGCACTATATCAATTAAACCAGTTAAGTGAGGAATATAATATGAAGATCTCCCTCAGCAAAACAAAGGTGATGGCATTCCTTGGGAAGGAGCCCCTAAGAACAAAAATAGTTCTGGATAATAAAGTCTTAGAACAAGTGTCACATTTCAAATATTTGGGTTGTGATATTAGCTATGAAGAAGATCAAGACTTGATAATGAAAGTTAATAGATTCCAAACTATTTGTGGGACAATAAACAGGACTCTGAAAAATAAAGCCAGGAAAGAGACCAAATTAAAATTCTACAAGGTGATGGCCATCCCAACTCTTCTATATGGCTCTGAAACCTGGATACCGAAGAAAAGAGAGTGGAGTGCATTGAAGGCAGATGAGATGCGTTTTTTGAGAGCAGTGAAGGGGTGTACCAGGGAAGATAGAATTCGGAATGTTGAAATAAGGCAAGAACTCAACATATTCTCTGTATGGCAGAAAATTGAAATCAACAAGCAGAACTGGAGAGATCATGTTGAGCGGATGGAAGATATTCGTATTCCCAGGGCGGCTCTTTCGTATCAACCAGCTGGAAGGAGAAGTGTGGGCAGACCGCGCAAGAGATGGATGGGAAGAGGCTTTGAAGTCGGAACAGGCAGACCGCCTAATCCTTGAAGGAAGACGACAACGAATAGAAGAGAAAAACATGCCTGGCTGATGCAAAGTTCAAGTGAAAAACAAATATACCAGCATCGCAGCAGACCTGTGTACTCAGCGAATTTCCAAAGCAATAATATATATCAAAGATCAAGCAAAGCTTGAAGCTTCAAGATTTGTTGGGTTCCAGGGCACTCTGGGGTAGATGGTAACGAAGTAGCAGACGGGCTGGCCAATAGGGCTGCATCATCCCCCTTTTGTGGTCCCCAACCCTTTTGTGGTGTTTCCCACAATGCGGCTTTTCAGAATATCAATTCCTGGGCTAAGGATTGTCATAAGAAAAGATGGGCTGAACCTTCCCTGCATAGAGTAAGTAAGCTTATTCTTTGTTCTAAAGATCTAAAGGAAATCTAAAGGAGGAGTAGCAATATATGTTGAAGAAAACATAGCCCACATGACAGAGCCTATCCCTGTTTATGAATACTGTGAAGAATTAATCTGTGAAATAGCTGTGATTAAGATATCATTGAACAAAAAAACCGTTATACATAGCAGGAATTTATAGGCCTCCATCTGGTAATCTTGACCAAGCACTGGATCTTCTCTCAGAAAAACTAGAACATACAAAAGCAGACAATCATCCGCTGCTCCTATTAGGGGACATAAATGTTGACTGCTTAAAAAAAGATGAGAGGAACAGACAACTTAAAAATATTCTGATCAGCCATAACATTTATAGGATGAACCTACCTCCAACCAGAATAACGCCAGATTCATCCTCCTCAATTGACTGCATCTGCTGCAATTCACTGCAAATACATTGAAAGTAAGGTTTTCCACAGTGGCCTGTCTGACCATACTGCACAACTATTTACTTCACTTATAAAATTCTACCCAGATAACAATACACAGACAAAGGGAATGAACTGAAATTACTGTCAGAACAACCTTGACACTGTAAACACCTTACTTCTGGAAGAAAACTGGAATGGAGTACACAATGCCCTTACCATAGAAGAATCCTATAGGCTAACAAATTCATCACAAAAGTCACCATGGCTCTTGATCAGGCATGTCCTTTAAAGGAAATAAGAACAAAGAAGAAAGTGAAAAATAAACATTTTGCAGACAATTACAATTGCTAAAGAAAAATTACCTTGAGAAACTTCTGAAATATGAACAGAGATTAAATGTGACCTAGCTAAGGCGAAGAAGGATTATGACATGAGACTAAGGAAATTAAGACAAGATGTGAAATTAAGACAAGACATCAACAGAGCAGAGAATAAATCTAAAGCCTTCTGGAACATTATAAACAATGAACGTCAGCCCAAAAATGATGAACAACAAGCTTTCACACTTGAAATTGAGGGACAGCACGAAAACAAACCACTTAAATAGTTTTGTCACGTGTGTAGCCGAGCAAACACTAAGAAAAAATCCTACACCCCCCACGAATCTACAGCCAACACGAGTCACAAGTCATGATATAAACCATTTTAAACAGACAACCCAAATGGAGATTTTCAATATTATCAAAAACCTCAAACAAAAAACCTCTGCAGCCACAGACAACATCTCTACAAAAATACTCAAGCATTGCAAAGAAACACTAACAATACCTCTAACAAGCATCATAAATAAGTCATTGAGTCAAGGTAATTTTCCCTCAGCCTTAAAACTTGCAAAAGTGTACCCAAAACACAAAAAAGATAGTAAAACAATAGTCAGTAACTACAGACCAATATCAATACTGCCAACTTTTTCAAAAATCCTGGAAAAAGTTGTTTTGAGAAGGATTGTGGACCATTGTGAAAATTTCAATCTGCTAACTGACAGACAACATGGCTTTATAAAGGGGAAATCAACCACAACAGCTCTGATCGACTTGGCAGACTACATAATTGACAGTCTCGAGGAGGGAAAACTTACAACAAGCTTTTTTCTTGACCTAAGCAAAGCATTTGACTGCTTGAGCCATGAACTCATATTAAACAAGTTAGACAAATTAGGCATTAAAGGCACAGCTAAGATGTGGTTCAAAAGCTATCTTGAAGACCGGAAACAAATAGTAGAAATCACACAAACTGGTTTTGAGGCAGAGTTTTCTGCCTCCTGACGTGCTCATCGACAGGTTGCTGCAGTTTTCTAGGTCTCTTCATCTAGAAGATTCCTAATTCTCCAGGAAAGAGATATTTTAGGGCCAAAAAAGCGCAAAAAGCCGCTACGCCTGAAGCGCCTTTGGAAAATCTGCCCCTTAGAATGAATGAATGAAAATGAATAATATATGTCAAAAGTTTGATCAATATCTATCGATAAATATGAGAATTAATTGCCTGTTCTTCCATAAGATTAACACGGGAAAGAGTATGCAGGTTTGCTGCTGCGAGTAATATTGAAAGTAGGCATTTCTAGCATAAAAAAAATTATTTTGACAATTCATACCAAGGTTTATAAACATCTGTCTATAAATAAAGAAGTTTTCCTATTCCCTAAATGATTAACATGGGAAAGAGTATGCAGGTTTGTTGCCATGATAAACACATAAACTGTGATTTTTAAGCATTTGAAGCATAAGATCTCAACCATATTAAGGTAAATACCAAGTTTAATCCAAAAATATTGATTGTTTAGTATTTAAGCATAATTTTAGTTTAATAATAATTTTTTAACAATGAGAGACATTCCACATTTATCATGTATTTTTTAAAGAAATAATTCAATATCAAATACCCTTTGTATGTACAGATTCAAAATAGAATAATCTGAAATTCAAATCGATTCAGATATTCTTAACAAAACGTTCACACACACACTCACACATGGCAAGTGGAGGGGTTGACGCTTTGATCTGATTGGCCATAAAATATAGCGTGACTATTTCTGTCTTCAATTTGATATACCCCTGTAGGCACCAATGGTCTGCTTACCGACGCTATCCCCCTCCCAACTCAAGTTAGTAGCCATTGAACGCGCTCCGTGTGACGTGCGACTAGGCCGTCACTTGTAATTTATTACTTTTAAACTCTTAACCTCTCTCACTTATCTCACTTAACATTACAATCTCTCCCTCAAGTTATTTGTGTCAATGTAACGTCACAAATTAATTAACAGTGTTTTTAATTGCCCCCTACTCGCATATAACTGTTGTCTAACAGTGCGTTACTCGTGCCTGTCGACTCTTAAGTGCCGCCACCGACTCGGCTCTTAAGTCCTCATCAGTGCTGCATCATCTCCAACAACCCCCTAGTGACTCTTCACCCCTTTGTGGTCAGTGACACCCACTGGTGTGCACACACATCCCCCAGAGTCCCTCATCACTGCCGACATCCGGTCCAACCGCCAACCCATAGACGTACTGTTACCTCCATTGCACACATCCATCCAGGTCCATGGTCTACGCTGGGATTCTCTACATCAACCCCTAAACTCTCTGGAACAATGGTGAGTCACAACGTCTTAAATTTGAGTGTTCATATCAGTGCGTGTCCGTGCCTCTCTCACTCTCTCTCTCTCTCAGTGACACCCCTACCGCGCCATTTCTCAAGTTATATTGTCCAATACTATCCATTTTGCTAATTTTACCATTAAGCTTTACCTTCAAATACAAACACTATTCATTGATTGACAAGTGAAATATTAATATAACGTACTGTGTTTAGATTCTTTAACCCTAGAAATGATAAAGTCGTAATTTACGACGCATTTACATATTCAATAAGAATTGGCAGGTGGAGGCATCTGTCGTCAGTTTAGTGTATTTTCTAGACACTATCGCCTACGCGACCGTGTTTCCCTCTGGGGGCAAACAACCGAAACTGCTCTAGTAGTACACAAGCCTGCCACCGGGCAGGTCTAAAACCAAGTAAGCGCTTTCCACTCCTAGGCACTGAGTGGCTGAACCGGCTAGCGCGCTACGCTGACGAGCGTAACGTTCTAGCCATTCGGAAGTGCTAGGGTTCGAATCCCGACCATGAGCAATCCCAATTTGGCTTGCAAATGTGTGGTGTAGCGGAGTGGAGGGCCCACCTTAAATAAACGGTGACCGGCTTGGGTGGAAGTTGACGGCATTTGTAGGCTTAATTGGGATTGCAGTGGACACCTGTTTTGCTTTTGTGGTTAGTGGTTATAAGGGGGGGGGGCATGTTTTAAGCTTTTTTTGTTTAAACTTTGATATTTCAAGAAGATATTAGTAATTATTTTTATGTTACAGTTAAGAGTAAAAAGCTTATCACTTCTAGGGTTAATGTCTCTGTAACCGTTGCAGATAGAGAAAAACTTTAAGGAACTGAATTGTGTAGTTTTTTAAGCTGATTCTAATGGAGAAAGATAAAATTTAAACATTTTTTAAATTACATATAAAAAACGAAAAAGCCCAATTTTTGAGTACAAAACCCCTCAAACTACCTGTTGAAATTAGGGTTCTGAATCCCGGAATCCTGGGATCCCGAATCCCAGTCGCTTTTGGGTACCTATGAATCCCGGGATTAGAGGATCGCAATCTCCGGATTGATGGGATTGAAAAATACCCCCGTCGCAGCAGACCTGTGTACTCAGCGAATTTCCGCACACACACATACACACACACACACACATATATATATATATATATATATATATATATACATACATACAGTAATTATAGTCATAGTGTGATCATCTACTTACACTAATGTTCTGAGCAATATTTAAGTAAGCTTCATCAATAGCTCTTTGGACTGTTAGGAATCCAGAAAATTCATATTTGGAAATACCATACCCTAAGAAACAAATATAATTATTAAGTTTTAATAAAAATAATGTTTAAATTTTCTACATGCATATACTGCAAAATAGAGGATCACTATAGACATGTGATATCTGTGATATTGTAGCTACTTTCTTGTGAAATAGTAAGACAACAAAGTTAAATGCTAAGGTCAATTGTGAATTAATTTGAGATGAGGCCAAGACAAATAAACTTCATTTTTTTATGATGCACATATCCACAATCATGGAGGGGCAAATGTATATATAAAAGGTAAGCATTTTTCCCATCAGAGGCCTTTCCTCTTTACCTATTAGGTTCTTCCTGTACTTCTGTTGATTTGAGAGAGTTTGTGTTATAAAATTAATTGACTAAAAAACAATTTTTAAGCAATCAATAGTCGCATAATACCAATGTAATATTAGTGAGAAAGCACATCTTCATGTTACAATTACTACTAAAAGGAAGGTTTAAAGTATGCTTACCATTTTTTTGTCCAAACAAAGAGTCCTCGCCTGTTTCAAGAATCCCTCTAGTTGTCCTAAGTGTGTAGGTCAAATTATTGATGTCTCCTGTGTCTAGAAATATTACTCCTACCCCTTTTGGGGTGGTTACCCAAAAATTGTAGTCACGGGTTTTATTTTTAACGTCATTAGTATATTCTGTCTTGAGCCAACTTGTCACCTCTTCCTCGTTAGTTTTTTTTACCAAAGATAAAACTGAAATAATAACAAATTATCCCTTAAAAACATTTTTTATAAGATAAACAATCAATCATTTCATCACCAAGCAAACTTGTTGGGCAGAGTCTGGTCTAACATCCACAACCACATGTCTAACATCAAAATTATGCAAAGAGGCAACTGGTTAACAAACATCAGATGCTTGAAAACAACAGCAAAGTGACATTCGTCTTGTATATCTAATACTATAATACGAGCAAGTTTTGTATATTTTCACACGGATCTCAAAAACAGCTCTAAAAAACTTCTTTAAATTTAGAAAATAAGTAATTTCCAAGCAAAACATAAGTCCTAGATAGGTCTTATGTCCAGGAAAATTCCAGTTTTCTTGTAACATTAAGTTTAAAATATAAAAAAAAATTAGCATTAAAATTACGGAGAATCAAATTTAAACAATACAAATCAAAACATCAGTTTATAGCCGTTTGGCAGTTGTTGATTGAAGATGGTGGTGAACAATATGTGAATAGAGGTTTTGCACAAATATTTATTTCATGTACCGGTATTCATTGTATTGCTTGATGCCACTTTAACAAACCAATTAATAGGAGTATTTTTAATCTCTCTTTTGCTTTTCAATTCTCATTCTGTTCCTAACAAAGTCAGTTGATCACAGGCTAATAACAACTGTATGAATAACTAAAAAATCAGTGTATGATCACCTAAAACAATAAGTTTGACTAAAAGACCTTAAACGACATTTTCCACTTGGTCGAAGCTGTAGCTTAGTGCTAGCGTGTAGGATTCATAGTGCGAAGGTTTATGAGATCGATCCCAATCCGGGGACATAAATTTTTGTTCAGCGTTTATGTTATATTAATTAAGGTGTATTAAATTGGTTTTATTTTAACAACATAAATGTTATCATTCAGTAATAAATGTGTTTTAATTTTGCTAATTAACTTATATAATACAAGTCTTATTTTATCCGAGCAAAGCTTGGTCACCAGGTACTATAATATATATACATCCAAATTTGAGTGTGTAAATTTTGAGCATCTGTGAACCCTAAAATGGCAAAAAATACAGTTTTGGACTTCTCCCTCATAGGGATCTTACATTTGATAATAAATAGCATAAGACAGCTGTGATCTTTTAAACTATACACAAAATAAGACAAGACATTACAAAAGACAAGAATATTTAAAAGATCTCCTTTTAATTGTAACTCGCTGATTAATATTTCTAAGAGGATCTTTGATAATTCAACTCAAATAAAAGAAATCAACACAGACATTATCCACTCTCCACTTTAAGATGAAGTTTTTTTTCTTATTTTTGTTCTTAGAACTAAATACATTACCTGATAAAACATTAACCACACAGAGGTTTTATATATAAGCCTAACAGCGGGTGACTTTATCTATTTAAAAATAAAATGTAGCATATATTCATAATCTTACTGTTGCATCCTGTTTCTGTTATTTTGGAAGATGCTAATCCCATCAAAGCATCTGTGAAGTAGTTTGATGGAGAAAAAGCAATTTTGTAGTTTCCTACCCTGGTGATGTTAGAATACATTTTAGGTTCAGAGTCTATTATAATTTCCTCTTCTTCTGGAAGCATGTTTTTGAAATGAACCACAAGCCAGAAGAGAACAATAGGCACTAATAGTTCCAAGAGTGTCAGTAGAAAATGACGTTTCCTTAAAATATACACTTTCCAAAGTAGGACTTTCACTTTTTGACACATTTTGACCTGAAATTGTTATTATAGATTTAAAAATAAATACAACACATTGTTGTTTAATAATGAATATTGTGCTTTAGGTTAAGTAATATCGAGACATATGTTTATAAAATGAAATACCCCCGTCGCAGCAGACCTGCGTACTCAGCGAATTTCCAAATCAATAATATAATAATAATAATATATGATATGTTTTATTAAATCCGTCCGTAAACATGAGAATTATTTGCTTATTCTCCATAAGATTAAAATAGGAAAGAGTATGCAGGTTTGCTGCTGTGAGGAACACTGAAAGTAGCCATTTCTACCATAAACAATTTTTATTTTTAACATTTATACCAACTTTCATCAACATCTGTCCATAAATAAAGGAGTTTGCCTATTACCTATATGTTTAACATGGGAAAAGAGAATGCAGGTTTGCTGCCATGATAAACACATAAACTATGATTTTTAAGCATTTGAAGCACCACATGATGCAATAACATTGTTGATAAACACAGCTTTACACCTCAGAGATAAAGGATATTATTTGTGTCTGTTTTCAAACTATTTATACTCATATATGGATAATCTCTGGCCTAAAAGAAAATAGTTCATGTTTTTATAAAAAAATATTACCTGAGATATACAACAATTTTGTTCTATTCTATAACTTTTTTAATCATGTTTTTAACGGATGCTAATAATTGATAAAGGTGGCATGAATTTGTAATCTTATCAACAAGAAAATCATATTATATTAAAGAATAATATTCACACATGAATTTTTTTAAATTCACCTTTGAGAATTCATCATTGTGAACTCTGTGATAATGTGATGACAGAGCCATGCTGTGTTGAGATTGTACCGAAGAAATATTACTTAGAAATTTATTTAAACAAGTAGTTTAAACCTAAATAGAAAGAAACACAACCACAAACACAATGATATATATATTAATTTCTGAATTTAAACATCAATACCACTGAATCAATGTGGATGATTCAACAGTTTCCATAAATGAAATTTAGATCACACATGTCTGAAATGGATGTTAGGTCTGGCAGATAATTTTGTTTACTTAAATGTTAGCAATTAAAAGTAATTGTCAGTTCATCGTCCTCCAATGAAATCAAAACCATCCTTGAAACCTGAACCTAGTTTCAAATTATTATGAATAATTCACTATAGTTCATTAATTATAAGGTTTATTCAATTAATTATATAGCTATTCATAATAACTTACTCAGTTTCATAGTTATTGTCTATGTCAATTTGAAAATGATACAAAATTTAATTAAATGGTCAGTTGAAAACACAGTATATAATCTAATATCATTTGATAATCTTATATAAAACAGAAAATAATAATTGATTCTCTTACATTTCTTTTAATTAATGAAAGACTAAATTATATACATAATTTCCCTCAGTTCAATAAAATATATGTTTATTTTGAACATGTTTGTCTAGGTGTGAGAACATGATCAGATTCAGATTCTTTTGTAGTTGATCAGAAATTGATCAGGAGCCATCATCATTGATGGAATACAACTCGACAAGACTACAAGATCACGTCATAATCATCCTACACTCAATCCACATTGGCTTAAAATATCTCTCTTTTGGCATGATCGCCATTTCAATAATCTAATCTAATCAACATACAGTACAAATTTACAGTAACCAGTCTATATATTTAAAATTAGAGTTTTGTCTGTACGGTACTTAGAATATATGATATTTTGAATTATTTTTACATTTCATACCCAAGAAAATCCAAAATCAGTCTTATCTCAATTTCTGTCCATCTGTAATGCCAAACAAGGTCTTTTTGTAATGCTTCTTCATGAAAACGAGCTCCAACAATGATGAAACTTATCTTCAATATTCTATATCTTTTGGAGAAAGATTTTATTTACCATCCCATTAATTTTTTTTGAAAGCATTATTGAGACGAATACCCCCATCGCAGCAGACTTGGGTAATCATCGAATTTCCAATCAATAATATAATATTAATATATATGACAAGTTATATACCTGTCAATAAATATGAGAGTTATTAGCATATTCTCCATAAGAATGACATGGGAAAGTGTATGCAGGTTTGCTGCTGTGAGAAACATTGAAGGTAGGCATTTTTTTGCATAAAATATTTTTACTTTTACCATTTATACCAAATTTCATAAATATATGTCCATAAATAAAGGAGTTTGCCTATTCTCCAAATGATTAACATGGGAAAAGAGTATGCAGGTTTACTGCTATGATAAATACCCCCGTCGCAGGAGACCTGCGTACTCAGCGAATTTCCAAATCAATAATATATTAATAATAATATATGACAAGTTTTATAAAAATCTGTCCGTAAACATGTGAATTATTTGCCTATTCTCCATAAGATTAACATGGGAAAGAGTGTGCAGGTTTGCTGCTGTGAGGAACACTGAAATTAGGCATTTCTGCCATAAATAATTTTTATCTTAACATTCATACCAACTTTCATCAACATCTGTCAATAAATAAAGGAGTTTGCCTATTCCCTATATGATTATTATGGGAAAAGAGTATGCAGGTTTGCTGCCATAATAAACACATAAACTATGATTTTTAAGCATAAATGGATAGATCTCAACCAGATGAAGCTAAATCAAGTTTTATCCAAAAATATTCATTAATATGGGAAATATAAATTTTTCCCTATCCTCCATAAGATTAACATTGGAGCCCCACAATACAACGTACTGTGTTTAGATTTTTTAATATCTCGGTAACCGTTGGAGATAGAGAAAAACTTTAAGTAACTTGTGTAAATTGTGTATTTTTTTAAGCTGATTCTAGTGGTGAAATATAAAATTAGAAATTTTTAAAAATTACATGTGAAAAACGCCAAAAACCCCATTTTGGGGTACAAAACCCCCCCAAACTACCCGTTCCCATTGACCGATATGTCTGGTTTACGAACTCGTCCGAGCACTTTTAGGAATATACGTCTCTTGATCTCTTTGGTCTTGATCGGACCATTTTTACGAGAGTTATCGTGTTCACAGACACATATATATATATATATATATATATATACATATATATATATATATACATATATATATATACATATATATATATATAAATTTTAACGACTATTGTTTTTGGACTCTGGGCACCTAAAGAAGAAAAAATAACATGGTCCCGGGCTTAAGTCTCACAATGAGACCTACGGTAATAGCTTCTTCCCTATGGGAAATTCGCTAAAACATAAACTATGATTTTTAAGCATTTGAAGCATAAGATCTCAACCACATGAAGGTAAATACCAAGTTTAATTTAAATACATTGATTGATATGTTAAATATTAATTTTTCCATATTCTCCATAAGATTAACATTGGAGCCCCAAAATACAACATACCATGTTTTAGCGAATTTCCCATAGGGAAGAAGCTATTACCGTAGGTCTCATGGCAAGAGTTAAGCCCGAGACCATGTTATTTTTTCTTCTTTAGGTGCCCAGAGACCAAAAACAATAGTCGTTAAAATATATATATATATATATATATGTGTGTCTGTGAACACGATAACTCTCGTAAAAAAGGTCCGATCGAGACCAAATTCGGTAGAGACGTGTATTCCTACAAATGCTCGGACGAGTTCGTAAACCAGACATATCGGTCAATGGGAACGGGTAGTTTGGGGGGGTTTTGTACCCCAAAATGGGGTTTTTGGCGTTTTTCACATGTTATTTTTAAAAATTTCTAATTTTATATTTCACCATTGGAATCAGCTTAAAAAACTACACAATTAAGTTCCTTAAAGTTTTTCTCCATCTTCAACGTTTACCGAGATATAAAAAAATCTAAACACAGTAGGTTGTATTTTTGAGGCTCCAATGTTAATCTTATGGAGGATTAAAAAAATTAATTTTTCACTTATTATCTAATATTTTTGGATGAAACTTGATATTTAGCTTCATGTGGTTGAGATCCATACATTTGTGCTAAAAATTGTAGTTCATGTGTTTATCATGGCAGCAAACCTGCAAACTCTTTTCCCATGTTAATCATATGGAGATTAGGCAAACTCCTATATTTATTGACATGTTGATGAAAGTTTGTATAAATGTTAAAAATAAAATTTTTGATAGTATAAATGGCTACTTTCAGTGTTCCTCACAGCAGCAAACCTACACACTCTTTCCCATTTAAATCTTATGGAGAATAGGCAAAAATTCTCATGTTTATCGACAGATTTTGACCAAACTTGTCATATATTATTATTATTATATTATTGATTTGGAAATTCGCTGAGTACGCAGGTCTGCTGCAACGGGGGTATTTATATTTTTTAATATCTCAGTAACCGTTGGAGATAGAGAAAAACTTTACGGAACTAAATTGTGTAGTTCTGATACTAGTGGTGAAAGATAAAATAAAAAAAATTTAAATTACATATGAAACACACATAAAATCCAATGTTTGAGTACAAACCCCCCCCATACTACCCCTTCAGATTGACCAATTTGTCTGGTTACGAACTCGTCCGAGCAAATGTAGGAATACACATCTCTACCAAATTTGCTCTCGATCGGAACATTTTTATGAGAGTTATCGTGTACACAGACACACACAAACACACACACAAACATATATATACATAAAAATTTTAATGACTATTATTTTTGGTCTCTTTTTTCTCTCAAGATGAAAAAAACAACATGGTCCCGAGCTTGAGTCTTGCCATGAGATCTACAGTAATAGCTTCTTCCCTGTGGGAAATTCGCTAAAAGCAGTTTACGACAAAAACTGTAGTATCATTACATATGCAGGCATGCTGTTTACAGGTTGTGTATGCAGTACACAACCTGTAACAAAGTTTAATTAAAACTTTGATGAGCTCTCCAGAAAAATTAATGATTACCGTATGACATTGGCCCTGTTAGTACCAAACCACAAAAGAAACTGACCACATCGGCAGTAAGCAGTAGTAATTAGTTAAAAAGCCACACAGTCATTTATTTTAACTGTTTATCATTAAGGAAAATTTGCTCTTCAATACAAATTAAGAAAAAAGAAAATAAAAAATTTATTAAACTTTTTCTACATGATTGGAGTTTAAAAAGTAAAACTGAGTGTATGGCATCCAATATTTCGTCTACACAAAAGATTTCATGTTAATAAAAAACCAATAGTTAAATATTGTAAATAGTTTCATCAGCAGAAGATGGTGATGTATCATGTACTCAGTGCATCATATAGGCACCTTGTTTAGTATGGTATATCTACTTTTTACCAACTTACCCATCTTGAAGAAGGCCATATCTTTGCATCTGATATTTTATATTTTTTTGAATTTTTAAAGACCATTATCTTGCCTTGTTTGTAAAGCTGTAAAAACAATAATTTCAAATCAAGTGCGGGGAAACTATTAAAAAATATTCTCTATTGGTTACTAAAATCAAAATGATACAAGACTTATAATTATTATTTAGGAAATAATATCCTTATATGTAGATCAATAAATTCAGGTAACCAATAACAGTTGTTTGTGACAAAGCTGTAAATTATTTTATATAATTTTTGAAAGAATTTGATGATATAAATTCTTTCTATTTGATGTGAGGGTAAAAATATCGGGTTTTCGACTCCCTAAATAAAAAAATGGTTTTTTGACTAATATAGGAGCCGACCATGAGGCCACACTGAAGCTCCAATTTTAATGAAACTAGGCAAAAGCTATAGTTATAGCTATTGAAATTTATTTTGCAATATTTATTTTTAAAAGTAGCCTAACTCCCTCAACTAAAACTAACTGTAAAATAATAAAAATTCTTATACATTAGATAGATCTGTAGGACTACTTTTTACACGAGCACAGTTATTGCTGGAGAATAACTCAAATGTTCGTAAAGTAGTTATTTGATGTACCGAGAGTGTAGCTAAACATCGCCATATGCTGTCTCTAGAAACAGTGTACTGCTACATCCGATGTATATGTCAATGAGACGATGGCGCAACTTTGCATTGGCTAACAGGATTCCTTTGTTCTTTGTCAGAAGACGATAACTGAATTCTTATGTTCCAAAAAGTAAGTAATTGTATTTTATTAATATTGTGTAGCCTACACAGCACTATATAATTAGTGATACCGTCCCCGCTAATTAAAGTGTTATAATTAAGATTACATTGCTTCGTTTTTAATTTAAACTCAGTAACAATTTTCTCCATCAGGTAGTTTGGATTAGCCGGACGTTTGGATTATCAGGACTGGTGTACTTCAGGAAAATATTAATTGGTTTTTAGAGGATATTTTTACAGGTAAATTACATTACATTAATTACCATAAAATAATAACCAAACAGAAAATAATAACATAAATTGCATTAATAGATAAGTTAGTATGGTTGGATTGGAATTCTCGTCTTCGTTAGGATCACGATTTCTGTCTTTCTGATCACCAGTCTAAGGCTGAGAGCTTGCATCAACCCATTGACTCTGGCCATAACCAAGCCAAGCTTGAGTTAAGCCAGCTTGGCGGTTCTTACTATTAATAAGGCAGCGATATCATCGGCGTAGCCAACGAGAAAACATTTGTCTGGTATCTCGGCTCTCAGTAAGCTGTCGCAAGAGACATTCCAGAGATTGGGCCACAAAATCGATCCCTGTGCAGCTACGGAAGTGATGGAGACTTGCCCCTGACCTTCGGTGGTTTCGTAGAGCAGCACACGATCCATCAAGTACAACTTAATGACTCTCAGGAGGTAGGGGGGTACGTGGAACGTGTGCTCAAGCGCCCACAGCATATCGCTCCACCTGGCAGAGTTAACGTGTTAAGCGTTCTTCACGTCAAGTTTAGTGAGAACCACGTTGTGTGACCGGAGATTGTGGCAGAAGCTGTTAGTACAGCAAACTATTTGCGCAATCCATGTCCATTACGACCTCTCAATCACACAACACCAATTGAAATGTGGGGGACACCATCTGTAAATCATCTTCATGTGTTTGGAAGCAAAGCATATGTGTTAAACAAAAAAATACTCTTATTGCAGCAGACCTGTCTCCTGAGCGAGTTTCCTCAGAGAAATTATGTATGAAAAACGCAAAAAAAACAAATTTTAGTTTGAAACCACCCCCCAAACTAGTCTTTATGATTGACCGATATGTCAATAAAAAAAATATGTATATATATATATATATATATATATATATATATATATATATAAAATTATTTAACAATTCACAATCTAGGGCTACTTTTAGCAATATAACAAATAATAAAACAATTAGTACTAAAAAAGACTAAAAATAAACGGTACCAGTGGACTGACACATACTTTCTCCCTTAAATAAATTTAAAAAAGACAATCTGTAATAAAACTATCATGTTCTACAAAGTTAATCTAAATATGATTTAATAATTTATTGTTTAAAAAATAATCATCCCATTTCTGAAGATAAAAACAAGAGACACAAAATTAAATTAACTGTTCTGATTGTATGGGGGACCCCTCCCCGTAATACCGAGCTCTTTTGCGTTGGTTTTATTGGGTGATTTGACCTTACGCTTCATACCAAGTTTCATGGAAAACGGTTGAAAAATAAGGATGAAATTGATTTTTTTATATTCTCCATAAGAATAACATTGGGCGCTTTCAGACAACATACTGTGTTTATCATGAACAGTAAATTTAAATTTTCTCTGGAACCGTTAGTCGTAGACAAATAATTTAAAATACTAATTTGTTTAGTTTTTTAAGCTGGTTTCAATGGTACCAGTCAAGTTAAACTTTAATTTTATTGTTTTCGCCGAAAATTTAAAAAATAGATTTTTTTGACATTTAAAAGCCCATAACTTTTGAACCGTCATTTTTACAGACATGCAGGTGGTGTCAAATTATTTAGTACTCTGTGCACTATAAACTATCAAATTTTAATCAAAATCGTTAGAGCCGTTTTTGAGAAATTTGGATTTTTCACGTTTTTTAAGGGTTTTTAGGGGTGAACTACCCTTAAAAATAAAAAATTCAAAAAAATGAAAAAAACGCCTGGAGATACGGTGAATATACACATACATGCCAAATTTCATCTAAATCTGACCAACGGTGTAGGCTGTGGCACTGTACACATCCAGACACACACACACACACACACACACACACACACACACACACACACACACACACACACACACACACACACACAGACAGACACACAGACGGACAGACATCACGCCAAAACCCACTTTTTTGGATTCAGGGGACCCCACAACGGATATATCCACCCTCAACTCAAATTCGAAAATTTTGACGAAAACAATACTTTCTCCATATACTACGTATAAGGGGAGAAAGTAAAAGGGTACTAATTGTTTTATTATTTATTATATACCGTATATATATATATATATATATATATGTAAAGTATAATTGAAAAAATCAATGGAGTATCCTTATACTTAAAATAACAGTAATCCTTACCAGTGAACACTATAGATCAAATATATATACATTTATATATATATATTTATTTATTTATAAATAATAAAATTTTTAAGACTATTGTTTTTGGCCTCTGGGCACCCCCAAATAAAAAATGTTTGTATTTACTTCCCTGTGGGAAATAAATACAAACATCTTAGTTAATCTAAACAGCTGTTCTTATTCTTTTATATTAAAAATTCAAAACAATAGCTCTGGTAGTTTCTATGAAAACCTGTTACATGTTTTCCATCTTAAAAATTGCCAACACCCCCCAGAGCTAAGACATATCCATGTAAAAAATAAAATGGTCCAGGGCTTAGGTCTTGCCATGAGACCTACTGTAATAGCCTCCCATAGGAAATTTGCTAAAAAATTTCTTTTCTTAATCCTAATCTAATCCAAATTTTTTCTTACTAAATTTTTTGTCAACTTAAAATAAAAACCCCGTGAACCATTTTCCCTCTGTATAGTGCATTAAAAATGTTGTTTCAAGCCTTCTTCCATCATTGTAGAACTTGTAAATTATTATATGTATTAGTGGACCAATTCGACATTCATAATGAAAGATATGGACCATTTTTGTAAAACAAACTTTCACTTTATTAGTAATCATTTAGTAGTAAAAAAAATATTTAAGAATTGGATCTGGCTGAGTAGTTAACGGTTAGTCTTTTACCATTCACTCAAACTTACATTAAAATGCCCACATACTGTGTCATGTCAGTGTAACAAGATATTATAATAAATGAACTGGTAAATTAACTAATCAAATAGTAATTAATTTCAGTGCTAAATAATATTGAAATCTAAAATTTAATTATTTCATTCTTAAAGTCACCTTGTCAAGAGAGTATCCAGTATGATTTCACATGAGAACATTAGTGTTTTAATATTGACTGTTGTAAGTGATATCTTTGAATCATGACTTTATTTATGACTCAACATTTGAGGTGTGTGAAAGCAATGCTCTAAAACCAACTAAGACTGTTACAGATAACATAAAAAAGATAAGAACTGTCTGATTAAAAACTCAAAATCCATTAGCCACATTATAGATAAATATAACCAAAGGTATAAAAGTAAAATAATTACAGTTCCTTTTTGTGATTCCCGAACAGTTTACATTTTACAATCAGTAATATGATTACCGTACTAGTAAGTAAAACACCTATGGTACTACAAAGTGCCTAATTTTTTTGCAAAAATTATATATATATAAATGATTCTGAACAAGTATAGTCAAATTTCAAATTTTAAGTTGTAAATTTAAAAGATTACTAACAAGTAACTTGTGCTTAAAGTAAAAGGTTGTAAGAGCCCTGCAATGCATATGGAAAAATCCAAAATTTGATTATTACAAATAAGTGTAAAAATCATAAAAACATTTATTCTTTTAATTACTGTATTATTAAAAGAAGTTTTTTTGTATTTTCATTCCAAAAGTAGGCAAAAAGGACAATAGTCAACCTAAGTCCTATAAGTCTAACCTCTTTTCTGTTAAAAACGATACAAATAGATGGTGGACAACCATATAAGGTCAGAAGTGCTGAGGGTTTACCCTCTACATCATCATCAGCATGCATATCAGGCGGGAAGATCAACAGATACTGCCCTATATGAGTTGACAAAAGTGATCAGGCAAGCACTGGATGGGAAAGAGACTGCTTTATGTGCCTTCCTGGACATAACAGGAGCTTTTGACACCTCTCATTTGGCAATAGAAGGGGTATCGGATGGTAGAGGGGTTGACAAGACTTCAACCCGATGGATTAGCAATATTCTGTCCACAAGAACGGTGGAAACACTCATAGGAAATAGAATTTTTCAAATGGGTACAGTAAGGGGGTGTCCTCAGGGCGGGTACTATCCCCCTCGTTTGGAGTCTGGTAGTCGATGAGCTTCTTGGGGAACTAACCAGGAAGGGCTTGCGATGTATTGGATATGCAGATGATGTAGTCATCATTGGAAGAGGGAGGTTTGAAAATACTTTCTGTGATCTACTTCAGGGAGGGCTTGGCTGAAAGAAGGATTGGTGTGAATCTGTTGGGCTGTTGGTTAACCATAACAAGACATCACTTGTACCTTTCAGAAGGAAGAGAAGACTTGAGCATCTGAGGACCATCAGGCTTGAGGGGGAGGAGCTTGAATGGAAATCAGAAGTGAAATTTCTAGGGTTAATAATAGATAAGAAACTTATGTGGAATAGATACATTGAGGAGGTGACCAACAGGGCTAGTAATAACCTGATGATATGCAGAAGATATGCGGGGGAGATTTGGGGCTGTAACCCATATATATTAAGAAGTATGTACACCCTGTTGGTGAGACCAATCATCACATATGGGTGTGTAGTCTGGGCGGGTAGAACCAAGGTCGAAGTAACAAGAAAAGCCCTGGAGAAAGTACAGAAGCTAGCATGCATTACTATCACAGGAGCCATGAGATTCTGTCCAACTGCTGCCCTGGAGGTGATCATGAATCTGACACCCCTACACATTGTGGTAGAGAGAACAGCAAGGGAGACTTTGCTTAGAATGGAGAAAAATGGCTTTGACTTTTTCTCCACAATTTGTGGTGAGTTATTTCTGCCAGGTCTAAGGGATCTGATGAAACAACCAAGGGATTCCATGGTAAGAAAGTAAAACTTTGAAAAGAAATTCCATGTGGAGCTAGGATATAAACTTGGCTGGGACGGGAAAACCCTGAATTGCCTCGGGAATCAGATCATTAGGTGGTACACTGATGGCTCCAAGACCGAGGAGGGGACTGGTGTAGGAGTATTTGGTCCAAGGAAGGATCAAATACTATAAATCAATGGGGCTTTCCCCAGCATATTTCAAGCTGAGGTCAAGGCCATAGAAATGTGTATACACTTCAACCTAAGTAGAGGATACATGAAAAGGAAGATTGTTATCCTGTCAGATAGCCATGCTGCCATTGGAGCCTTGAGCTCAGCAGCCTTCAGATCTAAGATGGTCTGGAACTGTTGGAAAAGTCTGGACCAGTTGGGGAAGAACAACAAGTTGTCACTACTTTGGGTACCTGGCCACAAAGGTGTTCAGGGGGATGAAGTAGCAGACAAACTGGCAAGGGCAGGGGCAGCCACCCCCTTTGTAGGGCCGGAGCCAGTGTGTGCACTGGAGGACTCCTTTCTTAAAAAGAAGCTCAAGGAGGAAGAAAATGAAGCCAGAGGGTAAGCCTGGACTGATCTTCCGGGATGCCGACAGGGTAAGGAAATGCTTAGAGGACATAATATAAGAAGGTCTGAGACCATGATCTGGCTTAGGAAAAACAATTTCAGGATGCTGACGGGTTTTCTAACCGGGCACTGTAGGATCATGCAGTCAAACAGTAGATAATCAGCAGTCTCCTCAGACTGCCTGCACCATCTGCAGGTTGGACCACCACTATGTAGACTCCCAACCGTTCAAGATTCTTTCTCAACTGTCCATATCCTGTAATGAGACATATGATGTTACTTAGTTCCAACCTACCTTTGCGTGGAATCTTATCTTCTGCAATCCTCACAGAGGTGGAGCTCCAACCATCTTCTGCAATGACTCTCTCCCAAGCCATGATTGTATGGTCGGCACGTGCCTTAGAGATCCCACAAAACAGCTGTGTTCCCATGAAGGGAGTGACTTTTCCCTCATTTGCAAGAGAATCCACTACTTTGATCCCCTGAATACCTCAGTGACCTGGGACCAGCAAGGGGTGATGTTGTTTCTTGGAAGTAAAGGTGCAGGAGTCAAGTGCTCTAAGCGCGGCTTGACTATCTGAAAAGAGTATTCTCCATAATTGTTGACGATTGTAATACAATTGGTAATTGTCACCTACAATAAAGAATTTGTATTTTATTTGAAAAGATGGTGGTGTTCCTGTACCTGTGAACAGGAACATATTAATTTGCGTTTTTAGAGTCAAACTTTCGGTATCCTTGGTGTATACAATTGAAATGTAAGTTCTTTGGCACTAAGATATCGTAAGTTAAGAAAAAAAGGCGAATTTGTCTATCCAAGGGGGGTTTTATCCCCAAATTCATGGTTTTCAATGATATTAAATTTATGGTACTAAACAATAAAATTTTCCTAGCACCAATGGAATCAGCTTCAACAGTTTAATATTTTGAATATTTGCTGTATGTCAAGTGGTTACTGAGATATAGAAACTAGTAAACACAGTAGACCCACAGTTGTATAATGGAAGCCCAATGTAAATAATATTATGGGGAGAACACAAAATTTGATATTGACATGAATATAATGTCTGAGATGGGGGGGGGTTGTTAGCAATTTGCAAGATGTCAAATGAGAAATAACATCATATTATGATAGTGAGGACAGCTGATTGCAGGAATAGAAAACATTCACTTAACAGACATATCCATGGTCTAACCTATTTCCCAGAAGGAAATAAATGCAATACATTTTTGCTTGTTGTTTACAATATAGTGATAAAACTTGGTGTAGGCTACAGTTTTATATACCTAAGTTCAAGTCAGTGGCGTAGATATGGGGGGGGGAATAAGGGGGATATATCCCCCCCCCATAACGATCACCTTTGCTAATAATTTCAAAACAAAAATATTCTGAAATACCGCTACGCAATAACAAATACAGTGATAGAATAAGCAGTGCGTTGATGTTATTGTATGTTGCATGTAGAAATACAGCATACGAGAGTATTCGAATTAATTAAGTGATCTTCCCCGACTGGTCTGCCGGTCATCCCTACCGCCATCAAGATCTCTCAGCCGCAGAATCTTATAACTTACACTGTAGGTCTAACCTAAACAGTTTAGATCTTGAGTTTGCGATTTAAGACGTTTAATCTCATATATTATCCGTACCCTCTACGTTTTGTGTTCGGCATTAGTGTTTTTTGCATTTTGCGTGACCTTACTGACAAAATGTTTCGCATTAGGCCCCTAAGAACAATGTTAATTTTTATGACAGCATTACTAGCTACACGATGGTCGTAAACAGATGGTTGAGGTGTCAAATTTAATGTAAAGTGGTTATATAGGGAATTGCATTATTATTCAAAACATTTTTAAATATAATTACCTCGTAATTTTATTCGATAATTAATTGACAAATCGCATCTAGTTAACAAAACAATGAGTGTAAAATAACAAGCTGTAAATCTTGTTTAGGATAAAAACATAAAAATATAATTCCTTAGATAATCACTTTACCTTTACTTTTACACTTTACCTTTACCTTTATTAGGACACCACAGCCATTTTTACGACAATCAATTAATTTGTACCCAATTAATTTGTACCACTGTCCAAAAATTAACATTGTTCTTATGGGACCAGAGTTCAAGATGGCAGCGGAGGTATTGCATGATCTTTATATAGTATTTAACTCATCGAAATGTCCCGTATGTACCCTACACTACATCCTCTAGAATAAGTTTTACTCGGGGGGGGGGGGGTATTTATATCCCCTCCCATGAAAAAACTGTATCTACGCCACTGGTTCAAGTAATTAGTTAGTAAGTTAGTCTCAAGAAATCAGAAATCTTTTGTTCCTCGTGACCTACTAACTCATTTCCCCACCTTATTCTTATGGAGAATAAGCAAATCTATATAACTTTTTTATATTATTTGAAATTTTGTAAGAAAACCTCTTACAATAATTGGTCGCTTCCCTTGCCCCTTGGCCTTGGTCGGTCAGTGTACAACCGTCATTCATCATTATTGTGTTGCGTCACTAATGCCGGATCAAGAACTGACAGCCTGTACAGTGTATATGTTTGCTGGCTTCCTTGATACATATTAAGGCGTCCCCTTGTTTCTAACTGTTTATTTGCTCATCACTCCTTACTACTGAGTTTTGATGTGTGATTTTGATATATACATTAATTATTGTTATATTTCTATAACCAATGAGTGGCACAGAATACCGCAAACTAGCAAAAGCAAAAAAGAAAAAGAAACAGAAACTAGAAAAAGTAATAGCTCAAACTTTTAAGTTCGATTCTTTTTTTTAAGGCTCTGTCTAACAAAACCAATGGTGGTACCACTGTCAATTCTGATTCAAATAATAATGATGTTGCTGCTGAAATACCAAACACTTCAAATAAATTTTTGGAAGAGCAAACAAAAAACTTTTCAGAAACAGACGAATCTGATGAAGTATGCTTGCCAAGTCATCAGAAACTAATTGTTCTATATTAAACGATTGTTGCTTATTTTATTGGGAAATAAATAACGAGATAACAATGGTTTTAATCAAAATAAAGGTAAAGGGTTTGGAAATTCCAAGAAAATTTATCCTGAAACAAATAGATTATTAAAACATAATTTGTTTGAAAGAAAGCTTCAAAATGGTAATATAGTGAAACACCATTATCTTGTTTACTCATCCAATCAAAGTACTTTATTTTGTGGCTCTTGTATAGTGTTTAGTGAACTGTAATCTTTACTGATTTAGGCTTTAGTGATTGGAAGTATGCTAGCCAGCATTTAAAAGAACAATATTAATTATGATGGTCTTTTGGGTTGATTCCTAGCTTACAAAAGGAGAAGTGAGGAATCAGGCAGGATAGATCAACAGCTAGTCGCAGACCAAAGAAGAAGAAAAATACTTGAAAAATGTTCTACAATAAAGAGCAAAAAAAGTTGGCTTTTAAAAACTAGAATCCCGAGGCCTTGCATTTAGAGGTGATGAAGAGTTCTTTGCTTCTGCTAACAATGGCAACTTAATTATGTGCCTAGAATCAATATCAGTAGATGTAATATAGCAAAGAGCCAACCGAATCGACACGTTTTTCCCATGTTATTCTTATGGGGAGCATTTTTGGACAGAGCAAGAAATTTATAAAAATCCCACCTTTATTCATTACCAATCTATTGTATGATGCTATACAACATCATTTTCATTAAAAATAAACAAATATTTCACAAAGCACGCATCTTACAGGGTCTGAAAATCGATGCGGTTCATAACACTGACACACGCTACACGATTGATCAATTTGTAAAAATCCCACCTTTATTCATATCCAATCTACTATCTGATACTATCCAACATCATTTTCATTAAAAATAAACAAATATTTCACAAAACACAAACCTTACAGGGTCCAAAAATCGATGCGGTACATAACACTGACACACACTACAAGAGCAAACAATTTGTAAAACTCACGCCCTTATTCATATCCAATCTACTGTCTGACACTATACAACATCATTTTCATGAAAAATAAACCAAAATTTCACAAAGCACATACCTTACAGAGTTTTAAAATCCCAAGTCCCACGCACCACAGCGCGCCGCATACCAGCTCATGTCACTGCAACAAGACTCAAATCTGCATTTAGCATGACTATTAATTTTTGCTATAGTGTCCATCTATGTTACTATTATTTCCATGACCTACTTAGAAATCCTTACCACTTAAAACACAACACTCCTTTCTGTTTAATTGCTTTCTACACTAAATAAGTCCATATATTTTGTCTTTAATAATTCATAATTATAAAATCCACCTCTTATTATATTATCTCTAGGTCTCATATTCTTTACTTTTACACCTGGTCCTTTCAATCAATTTTAGAAGCAGAAAATTCTCTGCAGTTGCAGTTTTAGTAGTAGAAATGGTGTGATAGTGATTAATATTAACTCTTTCACAAGGGAATGAAAAATTCTTTAACGTTATCAGGTTGAACATTCTTGACACCAGCTAAAAGGATTGTTTTTAATCTTATCTGTCTTAGAAAAAGTATATACGTGTATATGTACCCAACATGTATCCACACTCACTTGTACTCAGCTACATATAACTGTTATGACTTAACTAAAACATACAACTAGAAAATGAAAAAAATATGCCACTGCGAGGGTTGATTTTGTAGTCAAGTTCTTCATTCTTTGACAGTACAAGACTCACAGCATCATCAACACCTGCACCTAGTATGATTATTCTTTTTTGCTATAGTGTCCATCTATCTCAAAACATCAGTAGCATTAATCCATAACCTACTTAGCTCTCTTAGAAAAAGTATCTACATGCACATACACGCAAGGATAGTCATCTACACTCACTTGTACTCTACATGGTTGATGTTGTAGTCAGGTCTTTCATTTTTTGACTCGTCTATGTTTGTGACAATGCACACCAAACACATATTTCAATTACTAAATGAATTATAAAGTCACAAAAACCAATGTCACTATGTAACTTTTTAATGTTATTATTTATATTTAGTTATTTGAATTCATACATTAAAAATTGTTTTTAATAATTTCGTCTTATTTAAAAAATTATTTTTTGTTGTATTAGCAATTTAAGTATTGAATCCAGCAGATCCTAGATCAGGTTCATTTTGGCTCAAATGACAACTTGGTGGAACAAGAGGCAAGATATGTTTAATTTCAAATGAATCATCCCACAGTTGTTTAATACTTGAATGCAATAGATCCTAGATCAAATTCATGACACATCAACTTGTGTTTGTTTCTAGCTTACCTTATAATGCTATACCTTTCTCAATGTATTTGAACATAACAATACAACAGGAGAGCAATTGTAATTTGGTTATTTGTTACATTGTCTTAAATATAGAAAGTGCCCAGACTAAAGGCATCAAGAAACAACAATCTCATGATATTAAAAATGTAATTTTTAATGCCAACTTGTCATAAATACAATCAAAAGAGTAAACATTTTGCTATAATACCTATTCAATATTAATATAGTTCAAACGACTACTTGGTGGAACAAGAGGCATGATGTTTGAATCCAATGGTGTTTGTTTCTGGCTTACCTTATAATGCTATGTAAGGCAATCTTATACTTTCTCAATGTATTTGAACATAACAATACAACAGGAGAGCAATTGAAATTTGGTTATTTGTTACATACAAAGTGTCCAGTTTAGAGGTATCAAAAATAACTATATGGTTATTCAACAATTCATACAACATATTCACAACGACGTATTCAATACAACAGAGGAGAGCAATTGAAATTTTGGTTATTTGTTACATACAAAGTGTCTAGTTTAGAGGTATCAAAAAATAACTATATGGTCATGAGCCAACATCTCACTTGACAATCATTTAGCTTCAGTGCATTAAATTTTACCTTTTGCGTAAGATGTAACTAAACAAATTTCTACATATTACTAATTGATTGTACACTAACTTATTTCTTTGTGTGCTTTATAGTTTTTGTTATCAAACTTACAATAGTCTAGTGTTAAGATGTGGACTCTCATCAAGTCCTAGGGTTATTAGATTACTGATATCAAATGTAAATAATCCATTCTACAACTGCCTCAATTAACTGTAAATACAATATTTACATTCAATCAGCTAGTGTCTTTCGTTTTATGTCCATCTTCTTTAGTGTAAGTTATAGGAGAACTATCAAGTATCATATTAACATTAAGTTCACCAGTGTAATGTGCTTTACCTGTACTGCCTGTCTTTTCTAGTAACCATGTCGAATGTGACTGTAAAATACTATATTTACATTCAGTTCACTGGTGTCATTAGTTTAATGTGTACGTGTACCGTGTGACTTCTCTAGTAACCATATCAAATGTGAGTTAAAGAAGAACTGCTGTATAATGCAGTACTATTCTACAAAACAAGTGAGGTGCAATTAAAAAGATTTTTACACATTATTAATTGATTGTACACTAACGTATTTCTTTATGTGCTTTATAGTTTTTGTTATCAAACTTACAATAGCCTAGTGTTAAGATGTGAACTCTCAACAAGTCCCAGGGTTATTAGAAGACTGATATCAAATGTAAATAATCCATCCTACAACTGTCTCAATTTCATTTACAATTACATTCTCAATTACATTTAATTCACTGGTGTTTTTTTGTTTAATGTTTACTTATACCCCTGTCTTCTCTACTGACTGTTGTAGGTGAATTATAAGAGAACTGTAAAATAGTACATTCACTGGTGTCATTTATTTAATGTGTACCTGTTCTGTGTATCTTCTCTAGTAACCATATTGAATGTGAGTTGAAGAAGCAGTAAGATGTTGTACTATTATACAAGACAAAATGAATTCATATAAGACTTTTACTAGAGAAGATATATGTACTGGTTACTGGTTATAGGAGAACTGTCAAGTATCATATTTACATTAAATTCAACAGTATAATGTGCTTCACCTAGACTGTGTGTGTTAAAGAGGAACTGCAAAAAACTATATTTACATTCATTTTAATAGTGCCATGTGCTTTACCTGTACTGTGTGTTTGAACAATTGACATCATCAAGTTGATATTCAATTTAGTCGTTAAGTTTTTTGTTATAGTCAGAACTGATTCAGATTGATGACATAGAAAGGCTTCATAAAAGAGTCATTTCTTAACACCTACAACACAAACATTTTATAAAATTAAGTAACTAGTTTCACTTGAAGATGTGAAAACGTTTGTGTCAAGTTTCACACAAGTTTTACATCTTTACATGTTCATTTCACATATTTGTGTAAAATGGATTTGTGGAATTGTGTGATTTTACACAAATATGTGAAATGAACATGTAAAGATGTAAAACTTGTGTGAAACTTGACACAAACGTTGTTGGAGGTGTTAAGAAATGACTATCTTTTATGAAGCCTTTCTATGTCATCAATCTGAATCAGTTCTGACTATAACAAAAAACTTAACGACTAAATTGAATATCAACTTGATGATGTCAATTGTTCAAACACACAGTAAAGGTAAAGCACATGGCACTAGTAAAATCAATGTAAATATAGTTTTTTCAGTTCCTCTTTAACACACACAGTCTAGGTGAAGCACATTATACTGTTGAATTTAATGTAAATATGATACTTGACAGTTCTCCTATAACCAGTAACCTGCACATATATCTTCTCTAGTAAAAGTCTTATATGAATTCATTTTGTCTTGTATAATAGTACAACATCTTACTGCTTCTTCAACTCACATTCAATATGGTTACTAGAGAAGATACACAGAACAGGTACACATTAAATAAATGACACCAGTGAATATACTATTTTACAGTTCTCTTATAATTCACCTACAACAGTCAGTAGAGAAGACAGGGGTATAAGTAAACATTAAACAAAAAAACACCAGTGAATTAAATGTAATTGAGACAGTTGTAGGATGGATTATTTACAGTACCTGGTGACCGAGCTTTGCTCGGATAGAATAAGACATGTTTTTACAAGTTAATTAGCAAAATTAAAACAAATTTACTGCCCAATGAAAACATTTATGTGGTTGAAATAAAACCGATTTAATACACCATAATTAATATAGCACTGAAGAAAAAGTATCGCCCCTGGTGGGAATGGAACTCGCGGCCTATAGTTCTTCAAGCCGACACGCTACAACTCGGCTACGACGTTAGTCAATTGAGCAATGCCGTTTAATGTCTTTTAGCCAAAGCCGATCATTTACTGTCTAATTATCCATACCGTTATTATTAGCCTGTGATCAACTGATTTTGTTATAAACGGAATGAGGATTGAAAAGCAAAAGAGAAATTTAATTTACATAAATTAATTGGTTTGTTACAGTGGCTTCAAGCAATACAACGAATACGTTTTCTATCAAAACACGGAAGATTTTGGAAATACTTTTTTCTGCTTTTATTTCGCACAGCTATGTTATCCTTAAGTTTTTACAAATTGTTTAGTAGCCTGATAATTTTGCATTTATTTAATTCATAAAATAAATATTAATGCATAACCTCTATATTGTTCCCCGCAGTCTTCAATCAAGAACTGTCAAACGGTTATAAACAGCTGTTTTGGTTTGTATTGTTTACATTTTATTCTCCATAAGCGTAATGTTAAATTTTTAGATTTTAAACTTAATATTACAGTAAAACACGAATTTTCCTGGACATTAGACCTATCTAGAACTTATTTTCTACTCGGAAATTAGATATTTCCAAAATTTAAAGAAATTCCTCGGTGCCGTTTTCTAGATCCGTGTGCAAATATATATATATACAAACCTTGCTCGTATTATAGTATTGGATTTGATATCAGTCTTCTAATAACCCTGGGACTTGTTGAGAGTTCTCATCTTAACACTAGGCTATTGTAAGTTTGATAACAAAAACTATAAAGCATACAAAGAAATACGTTAGTGTACAATCAATTAATAATGTGTAAAAATCTTTTTTAATTGCACCCCACTTGTTTTGTAGAATAGTACAGCATTATACAGCAGTTCTTCTTTAACTCACATTTGATATGGTTACTAGAGAAGTCACACAGTACACATACACATTAAACTAATGACACCAGTGAACTGAATGTAAATATAGTATTTTACAGTCACATTCGACATGGTTACTAGAAAAGACAGAAAGTACGGGTAAAGCACATTACACTGGTGAATTTAATGATAGTTCTCCTATAACTTATACTAAAGAAGATGGACATAAAACGAAAGACACTAGCTGATTGAATGTAAATATCGTATTTACAGTTAATTGAGGCAGTTGTAGAATGGATTATTTACATTTGATATCAGTCATCTAATAACCCTAGGACTTGATGAGAGTCCACATCTTAACACTAGACTATTGTAAGTTTGATAACAAAAACTATAAAGCACACAAAGAAATAAGATATTGTATTTTACAGTTCTCCTTAACATGGCACATGATACGAGCAAGTATAAAAACAAATGGCACTAGTGAATTGAACACTTAACAGTTCTCCTAATAATTCTCTCTATAATTCACATATAAGTAAAGAAGACACGGGTACAAGTAAACACAAAACAAAAAAATACCAGTGAATTAAACGTAATTGAGACAGAATCAAACCTGTTGTATGACATTTTGATTTCAGTCTTCTAATAGGCCTGGGACTTGATGAGAGTCCATTGTGTTTAAAGTCAATATTAAGACTAGGTTATTGTAAGTTTGATAACAAAAACTATAAAGAACACAAAGAAATAAGTTAGTGTACAATCAATTAGTAATATGTAGAAATTTGTTTAGTTACATCTTACGCAAAAGGTAAAATTTAATGCACTGAAGCTAAATGATTGTCAAGTGAGATGTTGGCTCATGACCATATAGTTATTTTTTGATACCTCTAAACTAGACACTTTGTATGTAACAAATAACCAAAATTTCAATTGCTCTCCTCTGTTGTATTGAATACGTCGTTGTGAATATGTTGTATGAATTGTTGAATAACCATATAGTTATTTTTGATACCTCTAAACTGGACACTTTGTATGTAACAAATAACCAAATTTCAATTGCTCTCCTGTTGTATTGTTATGTTCAAATACATTGAGAAAGTATAAGATTGCCTTACATAGCATTATAAGGTAAGCCAGAAACAAACACCATTGGATTCAAACATCATGCCTCTTGTTCCACCAAGTAGTCGTTTGAACTATATTAATATTGAATAGGTATTATAGCAAAACGTTTAATCTTTTGATTGTATTTATGACAAGTTGGCATAAAAATTACATTTTTAATATCATGAAATTGTTGTTTCTTGATGCCTTTAGTCTAGACACTTTCTATATTTAAGACAATGTAGCAAATACCCCCGTCGCAGCAGACCTGCGTACTCAGCGAATTTCAAAATCAATAATATAATAATACTGTAATAATAATATTTGACAAGTTTTATAAAAATCTATCAATAAACATGAGAATTATTTGCCTATCCTCCATAAGATTAACATGGGAAAGAGTGTGTAGGTTCGCTGCTGTGAGGAACACTGAAAGTAGGCATTTCTACCATAAACAATTTTTATTTTTAACATTTATACCAACTTTCATCAACATCTGCCCATAAATAAAGGACTTTGCCTATTCTCTATATGATTAACATGGGAAAAGAGTATGCAGGTTTGCTGCCATAATAAACACATAAACTATGATTTTCAAGCATAAATGAATAGATCTCAACCACATGAAGCTAAATATCAAGTTTCATCCAAAAATATTGATTCATATGGGAAATATTAATTTTTCCCTATCCTCCATAAGATTAACATTGGAGCCCCACAAGACAACGTACTGTGTTTAGATTTTTTAATATCTCGGTAACCGTTGTAGATAGAAAAAAACTTTAAGGAGCTTAATTGTGTAGTTTTTTAGGCTGATTCCAATGGTGAAATATAAAATTAGAAACCTTTAATAATTATATGTGAAAAACGCAAAAAACCCCATTTTTGGGTACAAAACCCCCCCAAACTACCCGTTCCCATTGACCGATATGTCTGGTTAACGAACTCGTCCGAGCATTTGTAGGAATACACGTCTCTACCAAATTTGGTCTCGATCAGACCATTTTTACGAGAGTTATCGTGTTCACAGACACATATATATATATACATATATACATATATATATATATATATATATAAATTTTAACGACTATTGTTTTTGGTCTCTAGGCACCTAAAGAAGAAAAAATAACATGGTCCCGGGCTTAAGTCTTACCATGAGACCTACGGTAATAGCTTCTTCCCTATGGGAAATTCGCTAATAACCAAATTTCAATTGCTCTCCTGTTGTATTGTTATGTTCAAATACATTGAGAAAGGTATGGCATTATAACGTAAGCAAGAAACAAACACAAGTTGATGTGTCATGAATTTGATCTAGGATCTATTGCATTCAAGTATCAAACAACTGTGGGATGATTCATTTGAAATTAAACATATCTTGCCTCTTGTTCCACCAAGTTGTCATTTGAGTCAAAATGAACCTGATCTAGGATCTGCTGGATTCAATACTTAAATTGCTAATACAACAAAAAGTAATTTTTTTAATAAGACGAAATTATTAAAAACAATTTTTAATGTGTGAATTCAAATAGCTAAATATAAATAATAACATTAAAAAGTTACATAGTGACATTGGTTTTTGTAAAGTATTGAAATTTGTGACTTTATAATTCTTTTAGTAATTTAAATATATGTTTGGTGTGCATTGTCACAAACATAGACGAGTCAAAAAATGAAAGACCTGACTACAACATCAACAGATCATTTAGATCTCAAAAGGATGACTGGAAAGTGGCTAAAGCAGTCATTTCACCAGGTAGGTTAGAGTGGGCCATCAACTCTTTCGAGCCCTTCAAGTCGCCGGGAATAGACAGCATTCTCCCGGCACTACTCCAAGAGGGGAAAAGGGAGATACTGCCCTACCTCTTAGGGGTGATGAGATGTAGTTTAGCAACGGGGTACATACCCTCGAAATGGAGGAGGGCAAGGGTAACCTTTATTCCAAAAGCAGGCAAAAAGGACAATAGTCAACCTAAGTCCTACCGTCCCATAAGTCTAACCTCTTTTCTGTTGAAAACAATGGAAAAGATGGTGGATAACCACATAAGGTCAGAAGTGCTGAGGGATTACCCTCTACATCAGCAACAGCACGCATATCGGGCGGGAAGATCAATAGATACTGCCCTATATGAGCTGACAAAAGTGATCAGGCTAGCACTGGACGGGAAAGAGACCGTTCTATGTGCCTTCCTGGACATAACAGGAGCCTTTGATAACACCTCTCATTTATCAATAGAGGGGGTACTGGAAGGTAGAGGGGTTGACAAGACCACAACCCGTTGGATTAGGAATATGCTGTCCACAAGAACGGTGGAAACACACGTAGGAAATAGAATTATTCAAATGGGTACAGTGAGGGGGTGCCCTCAGGGCGGGGTATTATCACCCCTCCTTTGGAGTCTGGTAGTCGATGAGCTTCTTGGGAAACTAACCAGGAAGGGCTTGCGATGCATCGGATATGCAGATGATGTGGTCATCATCGCAAGAGGGAGGTTCGAAAACACTCTCTGCGATCTAATTCAGGGGGGGCTTGACTGTACAGAGGCTTGGTGTGAGTCTGTGGGGCTGTCAGTCAACCATAAGAAGACATCACTTGTGCATTTCACAAGAAAGAGGAGACTTGAGCATCTGAAGACCATCAGGCTTGGGGGGGAGGAGCTTGAGTGGAAATCAGAAGTGAAATTTCTAGGGTTAATACTAGATAAGAAACTTATGTGGAATAGACACATAGAGGAGGTGACCAACAGGGCTAGTAATAACCTGATGACATGCAGGAGGTATGCGGGGAAGATGTGGGGTTGTAACCCATATATACTAAGAAGTATGTATACCCTGTTAGTGAGGCCTATCATTACATATGGGTGCGTGGTCTGGGCTGGTAGAACCAAAGTTGAAGCAACAAAGAAAGCCCTGGAGAAAGTACAGAGGCTGGCATGCGTTATTATTACAGGAGCCATGAGATCCTGTCCTACTGCTGCCCTGGAGGTGATCTTGAATCTGACACCCCTACACTTTGTGGTAGAGAGAACAGCAAGGGAGACCTTGCTTAGAATGGAGAAGAGTGGCTTTGACACTTCCTCCACAATTTGCGGGGAGCTACTTCCGCCAGGCCTAAGGGACCTGATGAAACGACCAAGGGATTCCATGGTAAGAAAGTATAACTTTGAAAGGAAATTCCATGTGGAGCTAGGAAATAAACTTAGCTGGGACGGGAAA
Source organism: Nephotettix cincticeps (assembly GCA_023375725.1). Taxonomy (NCBI): domain Eukaryota; kingdom Metazoa; phylum Arthropoda; class Insecta; order Hemiptera; family Cicadellidae; genus Nephotettix; species Nephotettix cincticeps. The sequence goes on along the minus strand of CM041786.1, from coordinate 82,620,645 downwards.
ACCCTAAATTCCCTCGGGAATCAGGTCATCAGGTGGTATACTGATGGCTCCAAGACCGAGGAGGGGACTGGTGTAGGGGTATTTGGTCCCAGGATCAAATACAACGAATCACTGGGGTGTTCCCCCAGCATATTCCAAGCAGAGGTCAAGGCCATAGAAAGGTGTGCACACTTCAACCTAAGCAGAGGATACATGAAAAGGGAGATTGTGATCCTCTCAGATAGCCAGGCTGCCATTGGAGCCTTGAGCTCAGCAGCCTTCAGATCCAAGATGGTCTGGGACTGTCGGAGCAGTCTAGATCAATTGGGGAAGAGCAACAAGTTGTCACTACTTTGGGTACCTGGGCACCAAGGTGTCCAGGGGAATGAAGTAGCAGACAAACTGGCTAGGGTAGGGGCAGCCACCCCCTTTGTTGGACCGGAGAAATTAAATTAAAGGAATTAAAGGAGGAAGAGAAGGAAGCCAGAGGGAAAGCCTGGACTGTTCATTCAGGATGCCGACAGGCTAAGGAAATGCTTGGAGTGCATAATATAAGAAGGTCTGAGACCATGATCAGGCTTAAGAAAAACGATCTAAGGATACTGACGGGATTTCTAACCGGACACTGTAGGCTCAGGGGTCATCTGAGCAAGATGGGCATTGTCCAAGAGGGTGAATGCCGCTTCTGCCAATCTGGGGAGGAAACACCTAGACACCTATTGGCTGAGTGTGACGCGATAGGTCAGAAGAGAGCCAGAAGCTTGGGAACACACCAGGTGGCGGTGGAGGATTTTCCAAAGTTAGAACCCCTCGTTATACTAAACTTTATTAAGGCATTAGGACTAGAGGGGGTTCTCTAGGCAAGAACTAGAGACTAGTCTGGGGGGCACAATAGATCTCAGGTCGCAGTGCAATCTTTCCCCTAGATTTTATCAAGTATCAAGTATCAAGTCATGAATTTGATCTAGGATCTATTGCATTCAAGTATCAAACAACTGTGGGATGATTCATTTGAAATTAAACATATCTTGCCTCTTGTTCCACCAAGTTGTCATTTGAGTCAAAATGAACCTGATCTATGATCTGCTGGATTCAATACTTAAATTGCTAATACAACAAAAAGTAATTTTTTTAATAAGATGTGATCTGGTAGTCATCTAATTTCTAAATCAATAAACTAATAATAAATATATGACAAGTTTTATGTCATCCAATAACATAGAAAAATTTTGCCTATACCTCCATAAGATTAACATGGGAAAGAGTGTGCATGACTGCTGTGAAAGTACACTGAAAGTGACATTTTTTTTCACCATAAATAATTTTTACTTAACATTTAAACCAACTTTGATCTTAAATAAAGGAGTTACCCTATTCTCTATAATGATTAAACATGAAAAGAGTATGCAGGATGCTATGCCATGATAAACACATAAACTATGATTTTTAAGCATAAATGGATAGTCCTCAACCACATGAAGCTAAATATCAAGTTTTATCCAAAAATATTGATTTAATGGAAAATATAATTTTATTCCATAAGATAACATTGAGCCCCACATTACATACGTACTGTGTTTTATGGCTTTTAATATCCAGTAACCTGAAGCAATAGAGAAAAACTTTGGAACTTAATTTGTAGTTTTTTTAAGCTGATTCCAATGGTAAAATATAAAATTAGAAATATTTAAAAAACTACATGTGAAAAAAACAAAACAAACCCCATTAGGACGGGTACAAAACCCCCCCAAACTACGTCTCCCTAATGACCAATAATGTCTGTGTATATGACTCGGTCCCAAGCACAAAATTGTAGGAATACACCTCACTATCACCATGGCGATCGAGGACCATTTTTAGAGAAGTTATCAATGGCTAACCAGACACATATACAGGGTTATTCACGAGATAGGGTATTTGTAAACAAATCTATATGTATACAGACAGGTGATTCTGCAATTTTTAAAATAGATAATAATATAAACAATAATAATAGTTTAATAAAATATGTCCAATAAACATGACAGAATTATATTTCTTCTATAAGAAAGATTGGAGCCAAGGATTCATGGTGACATTGGAAGAAGTCATTTCTAATGAAATTATTTTTATTTTAACATCTATACCAAAAAGTCCCTGTCCATAAATAAATGAGTTTGCCCATTCATATGAGTAATATGGTACAAGAGTTATGCAGAGAGCTCCACGATAAACACATAAACTAATTTATTAACATAAATGGATAGAACTCACACTGAAGCAAAAATCAATGATCCAAAAAATTGATCTGATATGGAAAAATTACCCTATCCTCCATAAGAATCAAGTGAGCCCCATAAATACACGTACTGTGTAGTATTTTTTAATATCTCGGAACCGTTGGAGAAAGAGAAAAAACTTTAAGGAACTTAAAGATTTTAAATCAGTTCCAATGGTTATACTATAAAATTAAAAATTTAGTCAAATTACTAGTGAAAAACGCAAAAACTATTTTGGGTACAAAAAACCCCACCAACTCTCCCATTGACCGATATGTTGGTTAACGACTCAAGTATCAAGCACTGTATGAATACAGGTTTACCAATTTGGTCTTGAATACATTTTATACGAGAGTTATCTGAGTCAACAAATAAATATACTAACTGTCAATACTATAATGATATATAAAATAAAAAAAAAGTATTGTGTCTCGGGACTAAGAAAAAAAGATACAATGTGTTTAACTCTATGAGATACGTAAAATAGCTCTATAAATTAAAAAGTTACATAGTGACATTGGTTTTTGTAAAGTATTGAAATTTGTGACTTTATAATTCTTTTAGTAATTTAAATATATGTTTGGTGTGCATTGTCACAAACATAGACGAGTCAAAAAATGAAAGACCTGACTACAACATCAACCATGTAAACATATAGAGTACAAGTGAGTGTAGATGACTATCTTTGGGTGTATGTGCATGTAGATACTTTTTCTAAGAGAGCTAAGTAGGTCATGGATTAATGCTACTGATGTTTTGCGATAGATGGACACTATAGCAAAAAAGAATAATCATACTAGGTGCAGGTGTTGATGATGCTGTGAGTCTTGTACTGTCAAAGAATGAAGAACTTGACTACAAAATCAACCCTCGCAGTGGCATATTTTTTTCATTTTCTAGTTGTATGTTTTAGTTAAGTCATAACGGTTATATGTAGCTGAGTACAAGTGAGTGTGGATACATGTTGGGTACATGTACACGTATATACTTTTTCTAAGACAGATAAGATTAAAAACAATCCTTTTAGCTGGTGTCAAGAATGTTCAACCTGATAACGTTAAAGAATTTTTCATTCCCTTGTGAAAGAGTTAATATTAATCACTATCACACCATTTCTACTACTAAAACTGCAACTGCAGAGAATTTTCTGCTTCTAAAATTGATTGAAAGGACCAGGTGTAAAAGTAAAGAATATGAGACCTAGAGATAATATAATAAGAGGTGGATTTTATAATTATGAATTATTAAAGACGAAATATATGGACTTATTTAGTGTAGAAAGCAATTAAACAGAAAGGAGTGTTGTGTTTTAAGTGGTAAGGATTTCCAAGTAGGTCATGGAAATAATAGTAACATAGATGGACACTATAGCAAAAATTAATAGTCATGCTAAATGCAGATTTGAGTCTTGTTGCAGTGACATGAGCTGGTACGCGGCGCGCTGCGGTGCGTGGGACTTGGGATTTTAAAACTCTGTAAGGTATGTGCTTTGTGAAATTTTGGTTTATTTTTCATGAAAATGATGTTGTATAGTGTCAGCCAGTAGATTGGATATGAATAAGGGCTTGAGTTTTACCAATTTTTTGCACTTGTAGTGTATGTCAGTGTTATGTACCGCATCGATTTTTGGACCCTGTAAGGTTTGTGTTTTGTGAAATATTTGTTTATTTTTAATGAAAATGATGTTGGATAGTATCAGATAGTAGATTGGATATGAATAAAGGTGGGATTTTTACAAATTGTTCAATCGTGTAGTGTGTGTCAGTATTATGAACCGCATCGATTTTCAGACCCTGTAAGATGTGTGCTTTGTGAAATATTTATTTATTTTTAATGAAAATGATGTTGTATAGCATCATAAAATAGATTGGTAATGAATGAAGGTGGGATTTTTATAAATTTCTTGCTCTGTCCAAAAATGCTCCCCATAAGAATAACATGGGAAAAACGTGTCGATTCGGTTGGCTCTTTGCTATATTATATCTACTATCTATCTTCTACTACTAGAATTTGATCTATTTTTGAAAAGCCACATTGACAGATCCATAGGTTAAAGAAAAAATAAAAAATCAATTTAAAGAAGAAAAAATACCCCCGTCGCAGCAGACCTGCATACTCAGCAAATTTCCAAATCAATAATATAAAAATAATATATGACAAGTTAAAAAAAAATCTGTCCATAAACATGAGAATTATTTGCCTATTCTCCATAAGATTAACATGGCAAAGAGTGTGCAGGTTTGCTGCTGTGAGGAACACTGAAATTAGGCATTTCTACCATAAATAATTTTTATCTTAACATTTATACCAACTTTCATCAACATCTGTCCATAAATAAAGGAGTTTGCCTATTCCCTATATGATTATTATGGGAAAAGAGTATGCAGGTTTGCTGCCATGATAAACACATAAACTATGATTTTTAAGCATAAATGGATAGATCTCAACCACATGAAGCTAAATATCAAGTTTTATCCAAAAATATTCATTAATATGGGAAATATTAGTTTTTCCCTATCCTCCATAAGATTAACATTGGAGCCCCACAATACAACGTACTGTGTTTAGATTTTTTTATATCTCAGTAACCATTGGAGATAGAGAAAAACTTTAAGGAACTTAATTGTGTAGTTTTTTAAGCTGATTTTAATGGTGAAAGATTATATCTAAAAATCTTTTAAAATACATATGAAAAACGCAAAAAAACCCATTTTGGGGTACAAAACCCCCTCAAACTACCCGTGCCCATTGACCGATATGTCTGGTTTACGAACTCGTCCGAGCACTTGTAGGAATACACGTCTCTACCAAATTTGGTCTTGATTGGACCATTTTTATGAGAGTTATCGTGTTCACAGACACATGTATATATATATATATATATATATATATATATATATATATATATATAAATTTTAACAACTATTGTTTTTGGACTCTGGGCACCTAAAGAAGAAAAAATAACATGGTCCTGGGCTTAAGTCTCACCATGAGACCTACGGTAATAGCTTCTTCCCTATGGGAAATTCGCTTTAAAAAAGAAAATAATTAGAAATCTAGGTTAAGGTCATTCTTTTTATTTGTTGTCAAAAATTTGTGACAAATTATTAAAGGTGATGGGAAAAACATTATAAACAAAATTGCTCAACAAACTAATTATAAAAAATACTTTCCATTTATTGTGGATTCTACTTCTGATATTTCTCACACTGATCAGCTAAGCTTTATATATTCAGGATACATAATTTACATACACACTTAAGTATGAACATACTTTACGTACTTTATGATATGTTCAGGAAAATGTCAAACCTCAAGAGCGAACCTATAAACCTAAAGAGAGGTTTTTAGAGTTCCTAGGGAGTTGTCCCACTCCCTGGATTTGGTATGATCCAGTGCTGCAAACTTTCTAAAGATTTCTTTGCACTTTTGTAAATGTTGTACAACTTCTTATATGCTTTAACTTGTCGGTAGGCTATTCTTCAATCTTATTTAAATTCAAAGAGTCTTTTTCTGAAAGCAACACTAGATAGTCAGCAAGAAAGGCTTAACTCCTCCACGATGAATTCCACATGGAGGAGGCTCTGAACACACCTACACAGCAGATCACTTGTCACCACTTCCACATGGAGGAGGCTCTGAACACACCTACACAGCAGATCACTTGTCACCACTTCCACATGGAGGAGGCTCTGAACACACCTACACAGCAGATCACTTGTCACCACTTCCACATGGAGGAGGCTCTGAACACACCTACACAGCAGATCACTTGTCACCACTTCCACATGGAGGAGGCTCTGAACACACCTACACAGCAGATCACTTGTCACCACTTCCACATGGAGGAGGCTCTGAACACACCTACACAGCAGATCACTTGTCACCACTTCCACATGGAGGAGGCTCTGAACACACCTACACAGCAGATCACTTGTCACCACTTCCACTGAATAAAGAAATCCAATGTCATGAGTTAGCCTTCAATTTTACTCCTAGATTAGAAATTTTTATTTCCAGTTTCAGGTTTTCTGATTTCCAAAACACTCATGTTCCAAATGCCCACTGTCTTCCAGCATTCACATTTAATTTGTTTTCCATAAGCAAAAATTACATTTAAACATCTAGATGAAATGATATTTATAGTGAACTAGTTAATTATCAATCTCTTATCCCTACCCATAGCTTGAATTATTTTTTTATGAAGGATTTTGTATTATGTCGGTAACTAACAGATGAAGTTTTCATTAGTCAGTTGACACTAGTTCCTTTATAAATTAAAGTAATATTTTATTCAATCATATTTCAAAGGGAAAAATCAAGACAATGAAAACATTAAGCTTTGAATAACAATAATCATTGAACATTTAAAGAAATATTTCAGAATTTAATTTAAATGCAGACTATAAAAAAGGTAATCCTGATAAAAAAGCATAAGATGAGTATATATGTATATATATGTGTGTGTCTGTGAACACGATAACTCTCGTAAAAATGGTCCGATCCAGACCAAATTTGGTAGAGACGTGTTTTCCTACAAATGCTCGGACGAGTTCGTAAACCAGACATATCGGTCAATGGGAACAGGTAGTTTGGGGGGGGTTTTGTACCCCAAAATGGGGTTTTTTGAGTTTTTCACATGTAATTTTTAAAAACTTCTAATTTTATATTTCACCATTGGAATTAGCTTAAAAAACTACACAATTAAGTTCCTTAAAGTTTTTCTCTATCTTCAACGGTTACCGAGATATAAAAAAATCTAAACACAGTACGTTGTATTTTGAGGCCCCAATGTTAATCTTATGGAGGATTAGGAAAAATTAATTTTTCACTTATTATCTAATATTTTTGGATGAAACTTGATATTTAGCTTCATGTGGTTGAGATCCATACATTTGTGCTAAAAAATCATAGTATATGTGTTTATCATGGCAGCAAACCTGCATACTCTTTTCCCATGTTAATCATATGGAGATTAGGCAAACTCCTTTATTTATGGACAGATGTTGATGAAAGTTGGTATAAATGTTAAAAATAAAATTTTTTATGGTATAAATGGTTACTTTCAGTGTTCCTCACAGCAGCAAACCTAATCACTCCTTCCCATTTTAATCTTATGGAGAATAGGCAAATAACACTCATGTTTATCGACAGAATTTGACCAAACTTGTCATATATTATTATTATTATATATTTTTTTATTTGGAAATTCGCTGAGTACACAGGTCTGCTGCGACATGGGTATTTTTATTTCCTGTTATAACCAGGCACTTGGGGATGTTAGGCAAGCCCCTAAAAAAATCATTATCCTGTAAAGAGATAGATGTGTGAAAGAAATTAGAGATGATTGTTTTAAAACAATTATTATTGTTTTTGATTTTTTCTCACGGAAATACAATATAATAGTTTTATTAAAGTATATATGTAACTTTTTTAGGAATTAAGTGTGTGTTAGTTCAATGATACATTTTTTGAATTTTAAATGATAATATACAGTAGAACCCCTCTAATCCAACCTTGGATGGTCTGTCACTCTGGTTAGTCCGATAATACTCAGACTCGCGAGCATATGCCGACTTGTTACTGACGGGACACTTGTCAAGCCATTGTTTTCGATTTGGTATTGTTTGCTTTTTATATATCGTTCAGTGTATAAAGTAAAATAATACGTAAATATCCTAACTTTCAGATAGACAGTATAAAATGAACATTATAACTGAAAGATAAAACAAAACTTTCTGTTTGATCTCGTCGACACAGAACATCTTTGATCAACCGAAATTGTTGAGGCAGATGATGAAATTACCCAATTAATAATCTATAGGAGTGCAAGAATGTCATTAGTCAATCCAAGGAGTCAGTATGATTACTATTTGATTCGTCAACTGTGTATTCCAGTTTAGTTAGCGATAAAATCCAGCAAAACATTGCATTTTAAATTACAAAGCATATCATTATTGAAAGTTACACCGAGTATCAGAATGCAGTCAATATTCCTCATAAAATGTGATTTCGGCAATTAAAAATCTTGAAATGTTAATCTGATATTTATTATCAAAGCTCAATAATCATAATAACTCATTTTACAACGATATTTGCAGGAAAAATAATACACTTCTCCATTTTGATCGTCCCTCCTTGGTTTAGTTATTTATGACATAACAGACTACTTTCTTTTATCATATTTACAAATAATTATGCCGCATATACGAACTTTCAGCTATAGGATGACGTTAAGCCGAATTTACAATATTTGACCTATTTTGTTCTGGTGTTTGCATAACCAACATATTTACAGAACATAATAATTTATTTGTCCCTTTTCCTCATAGAACTGATGCGTATTTTAGTGTATCTGAACTTTTTCTAGTTAATATGTTGTTTAACTCTGTGTAAATATATTTTTATGTGTTTTCCTATTAATATTAGATTTTTTGGATAGTCCAAGGTTTTTTTTTGGTTACCGACCTTTGACTCGGTGCCCAAGGTGATGGATTAAAGGGGTTGAACTGTACAATTAAACTTTTTTTTAAAAACTTTTATTTCTGTAATATCATAAAAAATATTTTTAACCTTTTTAAATTAAAGTTTAAACTTTAAAAACTAGTTTCTTTATAGTTGGTTACTAAAAACTGGTTTGATACTCTATCTTGGTTCAGTTCGTAACACTAAAATATTTCATAATTTAAATAAACATTTGTACTTGTTTCATGGAACCACTGGACTTTAATATTATATTTTATACATAAACACACCATAAATATAATTTTTACTGATTATAGATTTTTTATGTATTTTTGTATTAAGAACCTCAAAAGCATCGAGGTACCGTAGTGGCAATAGTAACATGAGCTAGCCAGAGGTGATGATCGTTCATGATCTGACAGGAGTTTTCGGCTGCTGGTTCCGATCCAGCAATCTTTGACTTACTGGGCCAAAGCCTTACCCCTGAGCTACCATGCCAATAAGTAATCACTACCATTGTTTTAAGATAAAACAATCATTATCAAAGTTAAAATAAACAAACAAAAGATTATTCTATAACAAATATGATACCCTGTCATAGCCAACCTGCATCTTCAATAAATTAAAATTTTTAAATGATTATTCATAATGCTAAACATCAACGCAAGGTCTGTATAAATTTTCTATCTCATCAAGAATAATATAATTGATTATTTTTAGTTTTTGGTCCTTGTTTTATCCAGGAATAAAAAAAAACTTTCCCTACTTTTATAAGCCTCAAATTGTTTTTGTAAAAACTACAGTCAAATTCAAGATTCTAGTTTTTATGATAATAATCTAATTAATTTACTGATAACCATTTTTTATTATTAAAACCCAAATTAGTTTATGAAATAACATTTGTGATAGTATTTTAGATAGCAATGGTGTACAGAATTCAAATTTAGCTAGCTTTATTTCATAAAGAAATATAACAGATGTTCATATAAAACTAATAAATTTAACCCTTTGCGCTCGGCTAGCCAGTAGTACTGGCCATGCCAATTCCTTGACAGCTCGGTATTATTTCCTGTGATGTTGTCCTCGTCGCTTGGGTGGCCAGCAGTACTGGCCGCGCTACATTCCTTTGTCAGCCTGGTAGCAATGATCGACAACATTTCCCACCAGCTCGGAATTATTTTTGTGTCAAACCTGGTTTGTTTACAATGTTTGTAAGGACAATAAAAAGCAAACAACGAGCGAAAATAAAGAATAATTTCCATACAAAATTATCTATTTCACAATTAAATAATATGACAAAACATTTTTGTCATACTCCTCCAATAATTGCCTCAAGTCATCTGCATTTAAATTATCATTTATTGTTATGTTTACGTTTATTATCTACTGTGGTTACTTCTAAAATAAATAATGAATTATTAATAAAATGTACAGTTATTTACAAAAAATATGTTATTAGCATTAAATATCACCACTTCTCAGTAAACGCAACAGTAGAACAGCAGAACAACATACTAAGCATAACCTTAATTTTCAACACATATATGGTTTTAGAAGCGGGAATTCATCTGATTCGCTAGTTCGTTAGTTTCCCGAAAGATTGCATTCATATAAAAATCAATTCGACTTCGGCGAGAAAATGGTGACGGCTAGTACAGCTGGACATCCGAGTGCACAGGAAATGTTATAAATACTCATCCAAGCGCAAAGGGTTAAAAATCCCCAATCATTATAAATAAGAAAAATATATTATTTTTCACCTGTGTAAAAGTAAACAAACATGAGTAACTTTTTCTGAATTATTAAATAATAATTAGTGATTACTATTTTTCTATCTCTATTGTGTTTATTTGTATTAATTTTAATTCTTTTTCAGAATTTGGTTAAAATAATCGTATAGGTTTCATGATTAGTCTTTTTTGAGTGAAAAACTCTTTGTGAAGTTTAGTACAGAATACACAAAACAAACTCCAATAGAGTGTGCCAAAACCTAAAAAGACTTTTGAGACTGGTTAAAAATGAATGGTTTGAGGAATTTAAAAGTAATCTCTGCCCAACAAAAGCATCAGACTACTCTTTATGGAAGTAAAAATTTACCAAGTATTTTCTTTAAAACCTGCAAGTGCCCACACTCGTTCTGCTCTAGATGAGTTATGTTGATGAAAAACTTACCAAAAATAATTTCGGGTTTTGGCCCTCCCAAAAATCTTTTCTATATTTACTGCTAGTTTGTTCCTGGTACAAACAAAATTATTTGAGTACTGTTTACTAATGGTCTATGGGAAGAGTGTTTGGGCTGGTCTGTGTTTGGCTTTTTTGTGTAATGGTGGTGTCTATACATTCCTTACACCTGGCATTTATGTGTCACATAGAAGTGAATGTGCTATTGTGCTAGGCACCTCAAAACAAAATATAATTTTAGTTACAGTGAAATGGCAACCTGCCTAGGTAGGTATTTTAAACCTGCAGTAGGCGTGCGGCTACAGGTGTATCCCAGTGTTTTTGTTTCTCCTGTCATTATGTTATGTATTGTTCTAAGAGAGGTAGCACACAGGTAGCTGTCGTTTGTAATCCCTTCTACATACCCACTGTGTTGTTAGCCTTGACAGATTGATAATGTCTGTGTTGTTTTCTGTTAAGTTGTTTGGGCTAAAACTGTAGCCCGCATGACCTAAAGTGTTATAGGTGGCCAAGAACGTTGTTTATTGTCTGACGCTAATAGTTTTGATGAACTTTATTCGATAAAGTTAACTGAGTTAAGGTAATCATTTTTCGCTTTTAAGCTAAGCATGATTACCATAAGAATGATAAAACAATAGGGAATTTGGGAAAACCTTCAAAAATAAGAAAGATTGTTACCTTCTAAAACCAAACGAGAGTAAGAGTTGATACCTTCCAGATGTGCATAATATACAATGCATCAAGAAATACTAGGTCATGGAAAATGGGTATATTTTTATTTACTCTACAACAATGCACCATCAAAGCTCTAAATGTGTACAACGGTAGCCTAACCAATGTGAAGGGTTGCCTTTGCAAAAAAGTGAGTTCACCACAAACGTCACATGGGATATTATTGTCCTAAAATAAGAGAAAGGGTCAAAATTTCTTGTTTGTCAGTTGAGATGAAACAAAGGGGATAAAACTTCTTGGAGTTGAAGATCCCCAAATTGAACGCACTCCTATTGAAGTTGTACGGTAGCTGCTACTGGTGCGGAAGTGAGAGGAACAGGTCAACAAGGAAATTCTGTCACAAATGTAGATACAAGATTTGCACTAACCATTCTTGACTAGAGTGTGACTCGTTTATAATGAAAAAGGAGGTCTACATGCACCAGTGGCAAGAGAGGTGGCGAAATGAGTCTAGAGCGGCTTGGACGCGGAGACTCATTCCGGACCTGTCTGTGTGGGTTGATCGTGGGTTTGGGGAAGTAAATTTCCTCATCACGCAGTTCCTCACCGGACATGGGTTGTTCCGAGCAAGAGCACAAGATGGCTAAAGTGGATAGTCCGGCTTGTATTTACGGGGACGGTGTCCACGATGACGCGTTTCACACGTTCTTCCAGTGTGACCGGTGGGCAATTCTAAGGAGGCAGCTTCTGCTGGAGATCGGAGAATTTTCGCCGGAGACCGCAGTAAAAAAAATGGTGACATCTCTTGAGAACTGGACTCTCATCACGTCCTTCGTGGAGAAAGTTCTCAAGAGAAAGAAACTTGAAGATCCGTAACATCCTGGATCTTCCCTCAGAAGGCTAAATTGGAGTTGAAGTGCATTGTGCTTTAAATACGAGGCTCCACTGAGGTTCATGCCTTAATAGGTTATTCCAAAGTGGTCAACAGCCTGAGGCGGGGGGTTTTAGTTGGGTGCAAGTCCCACACACCGGGGAGTGCACCGTTCTCCTCCCTGATGGTGCATAAGAGCATTTCCCCTCGAAAAAAAAAATCCACACAAGAGAACACCACACCTACCAACCATCGCTCACAACTATACACAATTCTTGACCTCCAAATAGCTGGATTACAGGACATGCCACGGTCCCAGTCCTAGATATAGATGATATCATGAGGACTATAGTAACAGCTCTATTTCCTACAGGAAATTCGCTAAAAATAGAACTTACCTGTTCTATGATGACCTTCAACAACAATGAAAGGACGTCTGGAAGGTCTCGGTAGATAACTTATCGTTTTTGACTGGCATTGGTTGAAGTAGGCAAACAACAGCTGTTGGACAGCCAAATCATTGCGATACTGTAACCACCAAATCCTATATGTACATCCAACCTTTATATTCTGAGTCTTCAGTAACAGTCTAAGTAAAAATTGTATGATTATCAGTAATTTAAATATATATATGTTATTTATTGACTGTTCACTTGTTAGGGCTACTAATATAATTAATTAGGAAATGAATAATGCCAGAGTACCATTTTATTTTAATTTTTAATTCTGACACGTGTTTCAGGGATTAAAAATAAAATACAGTATATCTAAACGGTGTAGTGTTTTTTTAAAGTCGTTTGTTTTTTCTTGATGAAGTATGAGGTGTTATGAATAATGAATTTATTTCCACAAATTAAAAATATAAATGAAAAACGTGGTTATAACCTGGAAATTAACTGGCCACTTTATCCAGTAACTGTGGCCAGTGTTCCCTAAACTTATCACTAATAATTGATTAGAGTCCAGCCTTATCAGTCCTTTGAAGCCGCTGCCTGTGGCGGATCACATTAACAAGAAAGAAATTAAAATGACTTTTGTAAAATAATTACAATAATTACCAACAAAACTACTATAACACGAACATAATGAAAAATATTGCTACAAGTAAAATATGACAATATATTGCAGGAATAAAATTATAACTAAATTCTAAATAACAATTATATTTATTAACAATTATAATTAATTACAATTATTTAATTATTTATGGAGTAACATTAATTCGATTAGCTCAATTGCATTTTTATAAAATATATATCATACTTCTATAACCACTTCTCTAACTTTGTTTATTAGTTAGAGAATACTTTTAAATTTTCATTTCATTTTTTTGGATTTTTTCAAAAATTGGGATCAAGAGCCCAAAAAACACTACACTGTTTAGATATACTGTACTTTATTTTTTATTTTTTTTAAGATGAATGGACTTCAAATTAGATCATCTACGGTAATGCTTCTATGGTCGATTTTCCTCCTCCGAAGACGAATTGTGAAGGATTAAAAAGGTTATTATTTTCTAGGAGAAAATGAATCTGCTTATAGACCAACATTTCTACTAATTTTTCTACTACTGGAACAATAGAGATAGGGTGATAGCAGGGGTGCCCACCCCCCCATGGCCCATGTAGCAAAATCCCCCCAAAAATTGGCATCCATGATTAAATTCTTGCAATAAACTCATAGTCTCCCAAACTATTTGCCCGTCAATACAACATTTAGGTTAACTTTTTTCTCTGCAATTTTAAAATATGTAGTCAGAGCTATTTGTAATTGCCTAACACTGTAAATTGAAATCGGCATATGGAACACACTAAGCAAAGATTATACCACCATGTTTGCATAAAGAAATATCCAGGAGGTAAAATTTAAAAAAAAAACATATGACCGATCATAAAATACTTTTAAATAGATGTATATTTACATTACACAAATGATTTTCTGAACAATAATTTTTTTCTGTGTTCAGTCAAAATGGCAAATCAATTGATGATTTCCTCATTGGTGATTCCTTTTAAAATGTCACTTTCACTACAAAGAATCAGCAAGCTAGAGGGACACTAGTCATCTAGGCTGCGAAGTGAATACTATTTTTAGCCGGCTCATAGACGACCCCTCTGCTGAACAACTGGTGACTGGAAGTGATAAAAGTATCAGGTACAGTAAATGGAGGTTTGGAAACCCTGAGAGATTTATAAGACACATGTATGGCCTGATAACAAGAAAATTGTTATCAGCCAATAACAATTGATAATTGAAATTAAAATTTCAAATAATCTAATCTAATCTAATCTAAACACCCTTCTCAACCATTGTTGTACCTTTTGTTGGTAATCAGTCTCTTCATCATCAGTGTCTGTTCCTGAATTTTTTTTTCATATTGATGGAATTGGGATGAGATGGGTTTAGCCTCATATTTATTTTGGTTCTTATCTCTGAGATAAGTAACGTAGTTTATATTGATACTTGATTATGCAGCCTTGTAGATAGAGGCAAATGTCTCCGCTCATATATATCTTTATCTTATATCTTTATCTAAATCATAAAATTTGCACAGTTCTTGAATTTCAACTGTTTTACTTGTCCTCGCTGGGTCAGCTTCTCTCAGAATTCCCTCATGACTAAATTTTGACATTTCTTTAACCAAAGCTAAGATTTTTTCTGCGAACCTATCAGACATCTGTTGCTGCAGAGAATCCAAAACTTGGTAATACACTTCCACTTTTGACAATAGACAATACTTTTATTTCCATTTAGCATTACAAAAATGCAATAGGACAGGTCATACAATTCGTACAGTTTCACAAAAATTATCTATTAATTCATTGAGCTTCTAGAATTTATATTCCAAAAGGTCATTTACAGAATAAAATGCTTGGGTTTTAACCACTCTGATACAGCTTTCTTAAAAGAGTTATGGGGCAAATTTCTTAAAGCTAAAGGCAGTTTATTATATAACAGTAATTGCTGATAAATGTGGCTGTTTAATGTTTTTGACAGTCTTACTTGAGGCATTACTAAGTTAAGTCCATTTCTTGTTAAATGGCAATTAAATGGCTTTAATTTTTTAATAGTTTTTAATCGTAATTGCTTCATCCACAGCCAACACATCTATAAACCTTTTTTGTTTCCTATTTTGGCAAATAGGCTGTCCTACATTGTGCTCTTCATAAAAATAAACAATTATTTATTTTACTCTTTCCCATTCTTCTTCACTTCGAAGTTTGGCCAACTTTTCATTTATGGCAGCAATAATATTGGAAGCAACACTGTAGTCAATAGCCTGAGATTGTAGGCGACAGTACGTTGAAAATGGTTTTGGCTACAAGCATGGTAGAAGCAATGTCAAAGTCCAAAAGCTCTTTGACCAAACCACATGCTGATGTTTTCATGTCACTGTCAAGGCTCAACTCTGATCAAGTCTGTTTTATTATGTCAAAACAGGATATACTATCTGCAGGGCGTTATTTTGGCTTGACAAACTGGTAGTTTGCACTCTCTTCAGTCTTTGTTTCCTCTGAGTTTTGTTCCCTTTTTCCAAGTTTTTTTATGAAATCATGATGTCTTCTATGTCCTGACATGAAAACATAGCAGTCTTCCAAAAACTGGAATAAATGTCTCATTTGTGGACACATTTCTAAAGATTTTTCGATGACCAAAGCGAATAGATGAGAGTAGCACCATACAGAAAAAGTTTTAGTAAACTGTGAAACCGTATCAATTCACCCCCGTTTATTGTAATATTTATGTATTTACTAATTTTAGGCCAATGTATTTCCCTCACATATTGCCTGCTCCATCCATACTTTGCCCAACAATACTATTTGGATCAAGACCTGAAGAGCTCAAACTTTTGGTTACTTCTGCAGCAAGATTTTTTCCAGATATGTCTCCAGAAGTAAAAACCTTAACCAGCCGTTCTACAGATTTTACCATAGGCGTCATTCAGGAGGGGCATAATTTGGAGAAATTAATCCATAATATTACAAAGAAGATTTGGTTTCTGTATGTTTGTTTGTTGTGGAAAGTAAACGTGAAAAATACTGAACCGACTGGTTTGAAATTTTACACAAAGGTAGATCTCAAACTCATGCAACTCATAAGCATATACTGATTTCCTTAAAATGCTTTCGAGCTACACCCCGTGAACATCGTCCTAGGTTTCATTGTTTACACCTTCAAAGAATGAGAAACATAAAATTACTAGCCTTTCCTCTTCGATATTAGTGCCTCCTGAATTGGAAAAAGGGTTTTTTAGTGATGTGTGTGGGGATGTACAGAAGTCTCAGAGAGACAAGACTATTGGTCTGAGTTTCATGAAATTCGGTATATAGGTAACAATCCACAGTTTCTCGGGACATTCTTTTAACTTTTTTGAATTCTGGATTTATAAGGGTATTTTACCCCTAAAAAAATGAAAAATGAAATTTTATCAAAAAGGGCTTAAACAATTTTGATGAAAATTATATGGTTTATAGTTTATGGTTTATGATATAAACAAAATGACACCCCCTGCATTTCTTAAAACACCGGGGTTTAAAAGTTATGGACTTTTAAAAGTAAAAAAATCATCTGTTTTAAATTTTTCTGCAAAAATAATAAAGGTAAAGATTAACTTGACTGCCACCATTAAAACCAGCTTAAAAAATTAAACAAATTTGAATTTTTTATCATTAGTCTTCGACTAAGGGTTCCTGAGAAAAGTTAAGTTTATTGTCTGTGGTAAACTTAGTACATTGTCACACCCAATGTTATTCTTACGAAGAATACGAAAAAAAAACAATTGCTTCCTTATTTCCCAACCATTTCCATGAAACTTGGTACGCAGCGTAAAACCACATGACCCAACAAAATGCACTCAAAAAGCTTGGTATTACCGGAGGGGGGTGTTTCCCCCATAAAATTATAACAGTTAATTTAATTCTGTTTTTCTTGTTGTTATTTTAAGAAATTGGATGATTATTTTTTAAACAATAAATTATTAAATTATATTTGGATGAAGTTTAAAGAATATGATAGTTTAATTAAAGAGTGCCGCTTTAAAATTTACTTCAGGAAGAAAGTATTTGTCAGTCCACTGATACCGTTTATTTACCCGTGCGAAGGAGGGGTACTTTAGTTAGTAATTTAATAAATAAATAAATAATAAATGAAGTTTATGAAAAATATTTTCTCAAGTTGATAGATTTTCTTTCGTTATGTAAAATTAGACCAGGTCATTATACATATATTTTAAATTATTATTTAGTTAATGTCAATACGGGAAAAACAATGTAGTTAGATATATTTCAAGGTTAATTATGAGGGTAGCTGCTATGTGTATGTGTTCCAAGAATAGAAGTGGCAAACAAGTTGAGACAGCACAAGGGTTTTACATAAATATAGTGCAGTATCCTGTTTTTGAAATTCTTACTACGGAGATTGAAAACAAGCCTAGAGGAGAATAATTTGAGCTTATTGAACAATTTGAGTGAAAATGAAGTAAAAAAATGAAGTTTGAGTGATTTGGGTGCAAATGAAGTAAACACAGACAGTATAAGCTTAGTGTCTGAATACTATAAGCTTGACTTAACGCTGCTTGTCTGAGCTGCTATTATTTTACAAAGTTGATGAAGTAAAAACAAAAACACTTTAGAACAAGCTTCTGTGTTTACTGAAAAACGTTTATAATGTGTGTTTCCTATTACATTTGATTTATTCAAATCCATCCCTATGAACTCTGTTTCACATGAAAGACCCTTTTCCTGTCTTTAGCGGTTGAAGACGTACCTCAGCAACACCAAGGGACAAGAAAGGTTATCATCACTTGCACCAATGGCAATTGAATGAGACGTATAAATTTGATCTTGATAAAGTAATAGATGAATTTAATGTGCATTACAATGGAAGACTTTACTTGTGACATGGACATGTTCTTAGCTCAGGGGGGGGGGGTGTTAGCAATTTGTAAGACCAAAATTTGAAACATAAGAACAGCTGTTTAGATTAACTGAAAACATCCCCTTTAGACATATCCATGGTTTAACCTATTTTTTACAGTGGAGTAAATACAAACATTTTTTTTAATTCAAGAGGGCCCTTGCGGAGTTTTCCTCCGCACATGTAGTTTTGGTTAAAATAAACACGCATATCGGGTGTCGGTAGACGTGTCAGACACCGTACCTCACGCGCCTCATTCCAGGAATCCCCCGAAACTATTTACAACCCCCACTCTTCTTTTGTTTCCTTGTGAGTTGCAATGCAGTGAAGCAATGTCAGTTTGCAGAGGTTTTCTCTGTGTGCGCCCTAGTGGTTAGTGTGGAGTTTAGTTCCTTGTGCGCCCTTCTGTGTTAGAGATAACTATGATAAGTTTTATCATTCTAGTTGCGACTGTTTTCAAGTATACAATTATTTTGTGTTTCCATTTTACATCACACAGATTCCACCATGGATTTATTAGAGGACCAGAGATTACGTTGAATGCTACATTTCTAAACAGAATACACATATGATGAGTGTGTGTTTTAACGAAAATATATTTTGTTTTCATTTAATTTACAAATCTGTCATTTAATATATTTGGTTTGCATTGATGTTCAATTTCATTATTGCGGAAGAAGACTCCACATACGCCCTCTCCCGTAACATCAACAGTGACACCATTCTTATACTAGAAAATTATGAACTATGTTAGTTTAAATTGTTACTCAAATTTAGTAATTAATTAGTTAAATTAACAATAGAACCTTGTACTTTATCAATTTATTCGACATTTAAATACAATACTATGCCATAATACCCCCGTCGCAGCAGACCTGCGTACTCAGCGAATTTCCAAATCAATAATATAATAATAATAATAATAATATGTGACAAGTTTTATAAAAATTTGTCCATAAACATGAGAATTATTTGCCTATTCTCCAGAAGATTAACATGGGAATGAGTGTGCAGGTTTGCTGCTGTGAGGAACACTGAGAGTAGGCATATATACCTTCAAATATTTAATTTTAACTAAAGGAAATAAAGGAATAGGAAATTATAAATAAAGGAGTTTGCCTATTCCTATATATATGACTTATAAAAGACTGTTATTAATGTATAAAACCCTTAAAATCCAGTACTTAAAAAATTCTTGAGCGTTGGGAGGAGGATTGTTAGTTTTAATCGAGTTTAGGGTCTGAAAGTATTGCCCCTCCAATCAAAACGCTGAAATGACGCCCATGGGTTTTACATTTGGCTAAAAAATTCCTTGTGAATCAGGTTCTTCTTCTTCTAAATGGTGAATAAAAAGCCCAGAGCATTCTTACTTACTAACATCTTGTGTAGAATATAATATTATTGAATACACTTTGGACGTTGTGTTAATGTTGTGCGTTATTTTTGAAACCACAATTTCACTCATCATATTTACCAGATCATAAACATTGCAATAGCTCAAAAAGTTAGACCCTAGTTTGACCTTATTAACCTTGTCGATCTTCTCGAGGTAAACTCTAGCATCAGGACTATACTTACTTAGAACTCTGAACAGTCCTAACAGTTTCCCTTTTGCGATTTCCCTATTGCGGAATCCAAGCATTTCTTCGCACAAAGATTAACAGCAATCTATGATTACTAACACTACTTCAGAGTTAGCTGAATTATTTTATCCTCAAGTCTGGCTGAACAAACTTCCACCAGACTTGAGGATCCTAGCAATTTTGGCAGATACATGATTTTTAGATTTTTCTAACAATTAATTTAAATCTGTTTCTCTTATTGTTATTTTCAGAAATTGGATTGTTACTTTTGAAACAATAAATTACTAAACGATATTTAGATAGACTTTAAAGAATGTGATAGTTTTGTTTGTTTGAAATTCATGAAATCGATGGATTTTTTAATTATTTATTTTACATTTAATTGTAATTTTCCTATCACTCTTGTGTTTTAAACCTCACAACGATTCTGGAGATGGAGAAGCTCTTCCCGTTTTCAAGTGATTAGATTACCTAATAGTTTATATTAAAAATTGAAATGTTCAAGTTACAGATACTAATTTGACATGGATATGTCTTTATATCTGTAGCTGACTACTAGCTAAAGATATGTACAACTACCTACACCGCTATTCTCTCTTTTAGATCAAACTCTGCTGAGATTTTACCTTGAGAATACAATACTTTTTGAGATTCAATAAATAATATAGTATTACAAAACTGTAAAAATGCTTAACATAAATAATCACACTCCTATTTTGGTGAGGAATTTATTGACTATACATATACCCTTTTATCAAACTCCAGCAAATCAAGGGATTGTTTCAGAGATGTGAATACTGGATGCGATCTTGGATCTTCAGCATATTCTGAAATACAAGTGCAAAGATATAACTTCAACACATGAAAACAATTTGTTTTTACTTTTATTTGCCTGTAGATTTAAAAATTCAATAAAAAAATTTACTATAATTTATAAAGGTCTAAAAACTAGAAATCATTAAATATTGAAAACAATTTACACACACACACACACAAGATATCAGGGGTGGCCTGACCAGGTCGGCTGGTCAACAATCGAGGGCCCTCTCTAAGCAAAGGGAATCCTGGAAGATGCTAAAAAGTACTGATAAAACTACAGATAGAATGTTGTTGTAATATTTAAATCCATTATTTTTATTGAAAAACATTAAATGATAACAATTTATAACCCCTAAATGTTTTACCCAGAGAAAAATTTCTGTGATACTTGTCTGGTAGTTCTCAATTAATTGGGTCATTAGGTCAATTTGGCTTTCATTAGAAAAAAAATTGGCACTAATGCAATACGGGGACACACCTCGTCTGAAATCAAGGGAAAATTTCTACATAAAAAAGAAAAGAAAAGAAAGACTCACTGATTTATCTAGACAATACTTGTGGGCATACATCTTGTGTAATTGTGATGGCCAGAATTATGGAATTTAATTTCAAATTATTTAAACATCCATTCTATTCACCAGATTTTGCTAGACAAAGAAATGGCTTGGGAAATGGTGAGTAAGTATTCTAAAAATTATCTTTTCATTGTTTTTTTTTATATTTTGGCTTGCTTCAATATAGAATAAATTTAAAATAAAATCCAAATTATAATGTCGCTGTGTGATGTGTTTTTTGAAATTACAGTTTGATTTCTCATTTGATAAAAAGGCGTTAGTCTAAAAAAGTTTTAATCGGAGTACATAGCACAGCGCAAAGATCAAAATGTCTTAGAAAATTTAAGATAACATACCTTGATGTAAACTTACCATTTTTCACAAATTTATCCTCCATGGTGATTATACCGGGAAAGAACATGACCAAATAAAATAGTCTATGTGGGCCAAACATTGTCTTGTACAATAAATCAACCTTTTGAACAAAACCATCAGTTAGTCTTTTATCAGATCATTCTGATATGATGTTAAGTGAATCAACTGCATGAGCTAGTCTAATGGAATATAATTACCAACAATACGGATATAAATTTACTCTTAGTTTATGACACGTGTATTTTTTATTTATTAACTAGCTGACCCGGCGAACTTCGAAACGCCTGACAGTAAATACATGCTATCTTTAAGTTTGACCATGTTCTAAAGTCGAATAGCAATACAGCTTCATTGTGAAAGGTTATATATCCTGGGTCACGGCATAGAGAATAACAATACTGAAACGATAAGACATATTAATAACATTCCTATAAAACAAATAAATCTGAGTGGATTAATTCACAATTTTCAAATCGAATTTAAACCCAAACGAAACCTAACTGTAATACGGCTTTTATAGGAAAGATATACAACAGCTGATTATTATAATAAACATAATAATATAAACATTGTAATTATCATATAAACACGTGACTTTAATCAGACAGAAAATAAAAATATAAATACATATTCCCCCAAAACCGTAAAATATTAACGTGATGAATAAAGCTGTTCATTTTTTACAGTACACATTTACTTCATAGTTTAACATTAATGAATGATTCAGATGGCATTGGATAGTAAAGCATATGGTATTGTTAATGGAAAGTAAACTAATCAGCTGTAGCTAAGAAATCAAATGTTTTCATTGTAGACAATTTGTAAACAAACTTACTCTCCATAAGGTTAACATTAGAAATTTAAATCGCCATAAAATGGAAACTTATGGGGTTTTCGAATGTATTTTTTCACTAAAGCCTTCCTGGACACATATAGAGCAACTTCCTAAAATTTCATGGCGATCAGATGAGTAGTTTGGCAACGCATAAAGGACATACATACAGACAGACATACATTCAATTTTATATATAGAGATTTTGATATTATCAAAGGAAGTCGTGAAACTTGTTTTATTTATGTAATTAATTTGACAATGAAAATAAGAAAATCCCCCGTCGCAGCAGACCTGCCTACTCAGCGAATTTCCAAATCAATAATATATGACAAGTTTTATAAAAATCTGTCACTATACATGAGAATTATTTGCCTATTCTCCAGAAGATTAACATGGGAATGAGTGTGCAGGTTTGCTGCTGTGAGGAACACTAAAACTTGGCATTTCTACCATAAACATTTTTTTTTAACATATACCAACTTTCATTAACATCTGTCCATAAATAAAGGAGCAATATAGGAGTTTGCCTATTCCCTATATGATTAACATGGGAAAAGAGTAAGCAGGTTTGCTGCCATGATAAACACAAACTATGATTTTTAAGCATCAATGGATGAACCTCAACCACATGAAGCTAAATATAAAAAGTTTTATCCAAAAATATTGGTTAATTAGTGAAATACTAATTTTTCCTTATCCACCATAAGATTAACATTGGAGCCTCAAAATACAACGTACCGTGTTTAGATTTTTATCTCGGTAACCGTTCGAGGTAGAGAAAAACTTTAAGGAACTAAATTGTGTAGTTTTTAAGCTAATTTTAATGGTGAAAGATAAAATCTAAACATTTTTCAAATTACATATGAAAAACGCAAAAACCCCATTTTTGGGGTACAAAACCCTCCAAAACTACCCGTTCCCATTGACCAATATGTCTGGTTTACGAACTCGTCAGAGCAAATACAGGAATACACGTTTCTACCAAATTTGGTCTCGATCGGACCATTTTTACGAGAGTTATCGTGTTCACAGACACACACACACATATATATATATATATTTATATATATTATATATTTATATATAATATATATATATATATATATATACATACATATATATATATATAAATTTTGACTATTGTTTTTGATCTCTAGGCACCTAAAGAAAAAAAAATAACATGGTCCAGGGCTTATGTCTTACCATGAGACCTACGGTAATAGCTTATTCCCTATGGAAAATTCGCTATATATATATATATATATATATATATATATATATAATAAATATATATATATTTATATTATAACTATATTAGCAGAATTACTTGTGAATAATATTAATATAAAATATACGAAAATATAAATATATATAAAATTTATAACTAAAAAGATATTTTATATATCAAAATTACATATTATTATTAATATAAGTTAAAAAACTATTTTCTATGGTAGATTTTTTTTTTAAGATTATCTTTAGGTATTGCACGAGAATAATTAAAATTAAAATTATATTTTGTTTTAAATTTATAAATAATTTTAATATATATGTATAATATTACGCAATCGTGTAACTAAAGATTATATTAAAAAATTTTATTTTAATATAATAATTTTTTTAATTTTTTAGGTTATTAATACATATTATTGACATTTTTACATATGATGAGTTTTTGCTATTTAACCTTAACCAATAACTTATATTCAGTCTGTTACTTATGAATAAACATATTGATATTACTATTATCAGAATAACGGATTTGCATTAGTTTCTCTGTCACTCTGTAATAATGTTTAGTGTAATTGTGAGTTATTTCAGAGTAAATAATAATGTAACTTTTAATTAAATTATTGTTATAATTTGAGAATATAATAAGTTTTTAGGACATCTGTATATATATTTATATTATATTACATGTGAAATTTATTGGTTTTATTTTATTTGAATATATGGATAAAAATTAAAAATTAAAATATAATATATTAAAAATATTTTTGTCTTGCCCATTATTAGTCCCAATGAAATATTGATGCAGTATTTATGAATATATTGATATTTTAAATTTAAAAAATTTCATTTTCATTAAAAATTATAACCAATTTAAAAACATAAACATTTTTACAAAAAAAAATTCTTATCAAATTTTATTTATGACCCCAAAAAAGCAAATTTAAGCTAAATTTTATAAAATTATAAAACTTTGTAGTACGATTCTTGAGGCAAATTTCTAGTTTAATCGATTTATTTAAAAGGCAAATTTAAGTTTTAAAGTCTCAACAGCATGCTCGTTGTTGTTTATTTAATTCTTTACTAGTAATGTTCATTGAAACATTCTTACATTTCATGAATATGAGTTTTTAATTTAACCTTACCAGTGCTTGCTACATCTGTCAGTCTGTGACTTGACTTGGTAAGTCACAGACTCATGGAGAGACTATTATCAGAGAGGAACGGATCGGTCATCTCTGCTGTTATTTGTTTGTAATATATTCAATAATATGTTGTAAAATTTGAGAATATCTCAAATAGTTTTCGAGTTATTGGTAAGCCTTACCTAACTGACCCGCAAATCCCCCCATTTAAATAGCATTGAAGCGGAAAAAGTGCTTTTCCCCTCAGTTTTTATGAGTTCTCTATAATAATGTGGCAGTAATATAGTTCATAAGTTAACCAAGTTTATTGGTTTTATGACAATATTTAATGGAATAACAGGAATTAAAAAAAATTAATTTTCGTCAAGGATTAAAACTTGATTATCTACAAAGAAATCGCCCAAGAAATATTGATGCAGTAGACTAATGAGATATATTGTATTTTGACCCCATGTTATTGAAATTTTAAAAAATTTCATTTTCATTAAGGATTATAACTTGATTATGAAAAGCCTGCCTACTTCAAAACAATAAGGGTATTTACAAAGGAATCGCCCAAGAAATATTGATGCAGTCCACAAATTAGGTATTTTGTATTTTCACCCCATGTTATTGTATGCAGAATAATAAGCTAATTTTTATAACTTCCTTATCATCTGTAATATTGTTATAAAACTTCTTACACGGCTTCAATATCTAGTTCAAATATCTAGTTTAAGTCTACTAATTTAGTATAAATCAAATTTAAGTTTTAATATCTCCCAAAACAGCAAAGCAAATCCTCGTTCTTATATCCCATGTAATTCTTTTGTAGTATGATCATGAAAATTGATAACTTCCTTATTTTATAAACATACTAGCCAACGTACCTGTTCCCCGTTCTTCGCACGGGTAAAAAAAGGCTGAGAGGTGCAGTACTGATACACTTAAATTAATAATAATTATTGTTAATTAGTTTTTTATTGTTTACAAAATGACAAAACACGAGCTACATGACAAAGTAACATCTGTTAAGTGTCAAATATTGAGAAAAGATAAGAATTGACGTAATAGAGGCAGGCATAGGGAGAAAATTTAAAATCTACCATTCCACTATTTTGAACTAATAATGCGATCACTAATTTCTATCCAACAGTTTATCTGTAAAAATTAACTTTCCTTCTACTTCTTCGTCAAATTTGTAATGTTAACAGAATGATGTTGACATTAGAAAATTTAAACATTGAAACCTAGACAGTCATGGCAGCTCTTTCTTCTTCTTACCGAAGTGTCAAAAATTTTAGTGTTGCCATTCAAGTAATTTTATGTTTTTTTTAACTTTGTAATTTTTAATTTTAAACTTGAAACTTGGCGTTCACGGCCCCGTGCCCGAGATTTAACCTTACAAGTGGCGACCGCCGCATCTCGCGACGATCAACGCTAGACGTTGAGTGGAATCACCGCGATCGAGGGCGGTGAATGTAATTTAATTACTATTCCGTAACCAGGCAACATACAAAGTTCATACTCGTATGAAATAATTCTGCATTTATTTGTCTATTCATTCGTTACAGTACAACAAATCTAATTTTTTATTTTTTTCATTTCGGGTGTTTCTGTCGTCTTTTTCAATCAATCAATCAATATATTTATTTTAATAATACACATTTAACAACAGCAAGGTTACAAAAGTGCAAAAACCCATAAAGGTTTGTCCGCACTTTTTCTAAGGTATGTCTGCAGACCGCATACAACGATACTGCTGTAGCATAGTTACACACAATTCTTTTTGTACCTATAAACAAAGACAATTTATATTTCAATAATTCTTTATATTTCATATTTCATTATTATATTTCAAATATTCTTTAAACTTTGCTATAAACTTAAAGCCCTTCTCAAAATTAGACCACATCAAAATTCAAAAAGCAACTAACTAATTTTGAGGAATTCTGGATTATACTTTATACTAACTGAAATGGCGACCTACCCAGGTAGGTAAGCCAAGTAAGAATGAGGAATGAATGTAGGATGATTGTGGCGCAATCTTGTAGTCTTGTTACTGACTAAGGCTGACATGTTCCTTAGTCAGGACTGTTTATTAATAGCCCAAGAGCCGTTTAACATGAAAAATATGAAGTTATACAACACGATTCAAATTAATTTAAAATGCATTTAAAAAATTGCATCTATAAACCTTTATATTTATTAAAAAATGTACCAAATCATATGGTCAATATTTAAAATTTACTATTAAGACAATCACATGTCAAAATATTTAGTCACTGTTTATTATACTCATTGTCATACTATATATTAGTACCTGGTGACCGAGCTTTGCTCGTATAGAATAACACATGTATTATTATAAAAATTAATTAGAAAAATTAAAACTCATTTATTACTCAATGAAAACATTTATGTTGTTAAAATAGACCCCATTAAATACACCATGATTAATATAGCACTGAACAAAAATTATTGCCATTGATGGGGATGGAACGCGCGACCTTTACTGTTTAATAATCCATTCAGTTATAATTAGCCTGTGATCAACTGATTTTGTTAGAAACGGAATGAGGATTGAAAAGCAAAAGAGAAATTTAATTACAACAATTAATTGGTTTGTTACAGTGGCCTCAAGCAATACAATAAATACGTTTTCTATAAAAACACGGAAGATTTTGGAAATACTTTTTTCTGCTTTTATTTCGCACAGTTATTTTACCCTTTAGTTATTACAAATTGTTTAGTAACCTGATAATTTTGCATTTATTACATACATAAAATAAATATTAATGCATAACCTCTATTCACATATTGTTCGCCACCATCTTCAATCAACAATAACTGTCAAACAGTTACAAGCGTAATGTTAATTTTTTAAATTTTTAACTTAATATTACAAGAAAACCGGAATTTCCCTGGACATTAGACCTATAAAGAACTTATTTTCTACTTAGAAATTAGTTATTTCAAACATTTAAAGAAAATCCTTAGTGCCGTTTTCGAGATCCGTGTGCAAATATATATATATATATATATAGGATATGTTTTATATATATCATATAAACTACTGTAGGAATTAATATGCCTATAGTTGCATGAGTTTAAGATCTACTTTTATGTAAAATTTATGTATTTTTCGCATTTACTTGCCACAACCATAGATGAATCCGTTCCTCTCTGCCTTAACAAAACTACAAACATGCAGAAACCACCTCCTCTTGAATTGTATAATACACTAATTAGTATTATACAATGATATATTGTTATAGTACCGTGTATGTGCCAGAAAACTAAGCTTAATCTTAATCAAGCTTAGTTTTCACCATCTTCAAAAGTTCATAATTGAATGGAAATTTGCTGAGTAGGCCTACGCAGGTCTGCTGCTACGGGGCTATTTTGATCAAGACACACTTTCAAAGAATTTTCTTCTTGATTTTTCTTTCTTGAAAACAAAAAATGAAATATATTATATAGAATAACCACACAACAATATCATGCAAATATTACACTACTATAGTTTCTTTCCCAAAGTTGTACATAGGGCTGGTAATTTGTTATGCACCCTTAAAACACCTAAATCACTGAGCTAATTGATCCAACCGATTGACTTGACATAAAAGCAGAGAGGAACGGCTTATAAGGAGAGGAGGCACCTTATGGTATTTAGTGAAGACGATAAAATCTCAGGAAAAGTGTTGCCATCTGTCGGATCTAGCGGTGAACTAGGCCTCTGTGACGCCGTCAGGTGTGTCATTTGTCATTAGTGTCATTTGCAACACTAGCGCTATCTGAGGATGGCAGTACCTACTACGTCAATTGGCGGTACGATGCACCGTCTTCATCCTTAACATGGGCGTGCGCTATCTACTTTATTATCCGTTCATCTATGATATAAGCGATACTCTTAATTTGTTAGTTTCAGACCAGTTAGCTGTTAATTAATTTACCAGTAAGTTATTATCTGTTTATCATTATTATTACTGTTTTACTACCATTACTATTTTTTCATATTATATTCATCCTGTAATGCCAAATTAGATTAGATTAGATTATTGAAATGGCGACCCTACCACAATTTAGGTATTTTAAGCAAAGTATGAGTGAGGATTGAGTGTAAGATGATTGTGGCTGATCTTATATAGTCTTATTACTGACTAGGGCTGACATGTTCCTTTGACAGGACTGTTAATTAATAGCCCAAGAGCCGTTTAACATGAAAAATATGAAGTTATATGAAATAACTCATTAGTTTTGTTGTTAAGAAACTAAGGCATGCATATATATTTTTGGAATATAAAAAACTAAATATTTTTATTACTAGTTTTATTTAAAATAAATAAAGTCCATCTAGGCCCCTTTTATGCACGGCGTCGTGCGACGGTCGTCGGGCGACCGCGTGCATAAAAGGGGCCTTATCCACAAAAAATTTAAACATCAACATGTTTTGGGGTCCCCTGAATCCAAAAAAAGTGGGTTTTGGCGTGATGTCTGTCCGTCCGTGTGTCTGTCTGTCTGTGTGTGTGTGTGTGTGTGTGTGTGTGTGTGTGTGTGTGTGTGTGTGTGTGTGTCTGGATGTGTACAGTGCCACAGCCTACCCCGTTTGTCCGATTTACATGAAATTTGGCATGTATATATATAGTCACCGTATCTCCAGGTGTTTTTTTCATTTTTTTGAATTTTTGATTTTTAAGGGTAGTTTACCCCTAAAAACCCTTAAAAATCGTGAAAAATCCAATTTTCTCAAAAACGGCTCTAACGATTTTGATTAAAATTTGATAGTTTATAGTGCACAGAGTAATAAATAATTTGACACTACCCGCATGTCTGTAAAAATGACGGTTCAAAAGTTATGGGCTTTTAAATGTCAAAAAAATCAAATTTTTAAATTTTTAGCGAATACAATGAAAGCAAAGTATAACTTGACTGGTACCATTGAAACCAGCTTAAAAAACTAAACAAATTAGTATTTTGTATTATTTGTCTACGACTAACGGTTCCAGAGAAAAGTTAAATTTAGTGTCCAAGATAAATGCAATACGTTGTCTGAAAGCGCCCAATGTTATTCTTATGGAAAATATAAAAAAATCAATTTCTTCCTTACTTTCCACCAGTTTTCCATGAAACTTGGTATGAAGTGTAAGGTCAAATCACCGAAAAAAACCTGCTCAAAAAAGCTTGGTATTACCGGGGGGGGGGGGGGGGGTTCCCCCCATACAATTTGAACAATAAATTATTAAATAATATTTAGAATTACTTTGTAGAACATGATAGTTTTATTACAGATTGTCTTTTTTAAATTTACTTAAGGGAGAAAGTATGTGTCAGTCCACTGGTACCGTTTATTACGAAGTATTATGTCACAAATTTAATTTTTAATATCCATTTTTTTGGCTGATTAGTATGCACTCTTATTTCGTTATTCATTCAACCATCACTGTATAATCATACTTCATCATACAAAGTATACGCAGTTTAAATAATTTTAATGTAAAACTCGAGATCCATATAAAAATAAATTACTGAAAAGCGTCAGAATAATTTTTAAGTTTTAGGTCATATAAAATTGATCAGAATGTAATAATATAACTTCTGTGACTTATAGCCCACAGGAAATATTTACCTAGATGAAAAATATCTAAAGAAGTTAGAGCAAAATGAACGATGTTAAACTTTCAATAAAGTTGTCACTAACTGGTTTGAATGAGATGGATTCTGATCAGAAAGATAAGAAAGAGTCAATATTCTGAGATTAAATCTGATAAATTGCAGTTAAACGCAAAAAATGTTAAACTTTGAAGAAAATCAAATAGCTAAAATGAGCCATTATATTCCATCTATCACGTATGGAAGGTTATTGCTATGGTTTTATATCTTTAAACTTCAGCACATTTTGAGCCAAGAACATTCAGGTAAACAAGTTGACATGCCTTATACTATTTTATTTAGGGTTATTGTAAATTATCTTTTAGTTATTTGGACACTATATAGATTTTTATTTTTTTATTAGTTGTCTAAAAATTTATTCTCCCAATTTATTATAACATAAGAAATGTAAACTAAGAAGTAGTTTATATATACACACGCACACACACACACACACACACACATATATACAGGGTGTTCATTAAAGTCGGGCACAAACTTCGAGGGGTGATAGTACTCATAAAAAAAATTCCAATCTTTTTTGTATCTTGTAAAAATTTTATAAAGTTAATGGTTTTTTTGTTATTTTAATTTAAATATTTTTAACCGCCGCCATTTTGAAAATATTAAAGAAAATTAAATGATACTTTGTAAATATTTCTCTCTCTCTCTCTCTCCCCCTCTCTCTCTCTCTCTCTCTCTCTCTCTCTCTCTCTCTCTCTCTCTCTCTCTCTCTCTCTCTATATATATATATATATATATATATATATATATATATATATATATATATATATATATGTGTGTGTGTGTGTGTGTGATCAATATGGTGTTCACTATTAAGGACTAATATTATCATTTTAAGTAGAATTGAAAAAAATGAACCGAGTATCCTTAGATAACATTTTTTATTTCAACAACATGTATCAACCTTTAGGCCATTTTCAAATTATTTGTAGAAGATAACCTAACACTAATTTAAATTTCTAATGTTAATCTTATGGAGAGTAAGTTTGTTTAATTCATTCATTTAATTCAGAAAGCGGGGGTCTCCCTAATACCTAAAAATGCCAATCAAGTATATCGATAGGTATATTTCTATGTTAACTTCTACCCATGACCCTTTATCTGAAATAAACATTTTACAGTGGAATTGCAGATCAATTCTCCCCAAATGGCATGAGTTTTCTTTCTTTCTTACACAAAATAACATTCACTTAGCAATTCTACAAGAAACCTGGCTCAATGACACTGACACTTTAACTCATAACAATTATATAATAATAAGACATGATAGAGAAGATGGGTATGGGGGTATTGTTTTCTTGATTCACAAAAATCTTATTTTTGAAGAAGTCAGGTTTATAAACAATCAACCATTACAGATAGCAGCGATTAAAATTAAAAACTTTAAAAATCCAATCACAGTTTATAGCTTATATTGCACTAATGATTATATTGACAAACATTTTTGGACGCATATATTATCTAGCAACGATGAAGGATACATCATTCTTTGTGGAGACTTTAATGGTCACCATCAGTTCTGGAATTGCTCATCTACAGATCGTAGAGGAAGGGATATTTTTGAAGCTTATATTACCTCACATTGTATACTAGCCAATAATGACATACATACAACTGTGCCTACACTCAATAGAAACTCTTCTATCATTGACTTAACTTTTGTCACGCCCTTCATGTACGTGTTACTTAAAAGCTGGGAGGTTCTCTCTGACCCTATGGGAAGTGACCATTTTCCTATTTTAATGAAATTTAATATGTCAGGAATTACAAATTGCCCAAACAACCTACCTTATGACAATATTCATAGAAATTTTAAACTAGCTGACTGGAAAGGATATAAAACTTTCATCGAACAAAGTCTAATTGAAGAAGTAGGTTCTTATGAAAAAGGAAATTATCCTAAAACTATTAATATCAATAAAGTTTATGACATTATTAGAGATGCTGCTAATAGATATATACCAACGTATAGAAATAAGGCATACTCAAATAATTTTTCCCCTAAAAATTGGTGGAACGCTGACTGTTCAAGAGCAGTTGCTCAGCGTAGACTAGCCTTCAAGAAATTTAAAATAAATATGACAGCCTTAAATTATCACTATTACCAGAGAGCTCAATTTAAAGCTAAGGAAATCATTAAACAAGCAAAAAAAATTCATGGGAAAATTTCTGCCAAGATATTAGTGTCAAAAAATGTACACAATATGCGTGGAAAGTTATAAAAAAGTTAAAAAGTAATAATCATACATTGGACCCCTTAGCCTGCAATGAAAACCTGTGTGAAAGAGTTATCCGACACCTCGTTCCGGATTATGTTCCCAATCGAACAGAAATCCAACTCTCATTTTCTGGCAGGGATTCTAGCTCACACATACTAGAAAATATCTTCACAATGCAGGAGCTTATTCTTGTTCTAATGTCAAAACACAAAGATACTGTACCAGGTCACGATCAAATCACATATAGTATGATAAATAACTTGCCCGAAAATGCTAAGCACATGTTATTATTTTTAATGAAATATGGACCAATAATACACCAATACCAGATGACTGGAAACATACCTATATTAAGGCAATTCCTAAACCTATTGCCAACCGTAGTGGGCCGGAAGAGGAAAGCTATCGACCTATCTCATTAATCCCATGCTTCATGAAAGTATTTAATAGTATGATCAAAAGAAGGCTAGAATGGTATGTTGAAAAAAAATAAAATAATCCCCGACAACCAATATGGATTTAGGAAAAGGAAAGGATGTTCAGATTATCTATTACATCTGATAGCTGATATCAATGCAGGACTAACCTACAATGAACATGTACTTGCTGTTTCATTAGACCTTACCAAGGCCTACGACAAAGTTAATATTGGAGTTCTGACAAAGAAAATGCTCTCTTTCAATATACCGAAAACATTTGTATGACACTTTTTTAATTGGCTCGTTGACCGACAGGTTACTTTGAAACCATTAGTATCAGTCTCTAGGGTAACAAGTAGAGGATTACCACAAGGAAGTGCTATTAGTCCACTTTTATTCGCCATTTATTTGGCAGACATTGATCATAGTCTACCAAATTCTGTAAAGACTTTGATATATGCTGATGACATTTTAATTTTTTCATCCCATAACGACATTGAGGTCGCTCGAAATAACCTTCAGGAAGCCTTAGGAAGGATTAACACTTATGCATATGCCAATGATTTAGAATTCAATTCCTCAAAATGTAAGGCAATCTGCTTTAGTAGGAAAAAAACTTTAAATCCTAATGTAATAAAACTATCTCTTCAAGGTGTTGAATTACCAATAGTTGAGACAATCAAACTTCTTGGGGTTGAAATTGATAATAAATTAAAATTTACAGAGCATATCAACAAATTACATCAAAGGTGCCTAAAAGACTTAAATATTTTGAAAGTAATGAGTAGTGGACATAAAGGTGCACACCCTGATTTCATTCTTAGTGTATACAAGGGACTGATACACCCGAAGATAGATTATGCAAGCTTTCTTTTTGCTCATGTTTCACAAATAACATTAAATAAACTTGACATAATCCAAAATCAGGCCTTGAGAATTGCTGTTGGTGCACATAAATCCACCCCTATTGTGTCACTCCATTCAGAGACTGCTATGCTTCCTCTAAAAACACACAATGACAGGTAAACTAATTTATAAGGTTATAACAGACCCATCACACCCTGCAAATCACCTCCTATTACATCTTACTTTTCTTACAAACAACCATCAATATTGGCAGAGGAAAAATTTACCAAACTATGTTTTAAGCAGCAATAAAATCATTAATAATACATTTTTTAACTTCACTGAAATTCCATCTTATATAAACATAAGTTACTTAAATAAACCTATAGAATTTGAGGACTACAACTACACCTGTGTTGTAAATCAAGAGAACTTGTTACTGAATAAAAAGGAATACAATGAATCAATTTTTAAGCAAATCCATTATTCTAACATAAACCTAACATATAAAAACAGTTTAATTGTTTATACAGGTGGATCCAAGACAACTGATGGGGTAGGAGCAGCCGTTTATATCCCCCAACTTAATATTTCAAAAAAATACAAGCTATCGCAAATAGTTTCAATTTATACAGCTGAACTGTATGCAATTTATAAAAGTATAACTTTTTGCAATGAACTGCAAGAGACTGACATAGTTATTTTCACTGATTCCTAATCTTCTGTTAAAGCAATGGAAAATATAAAATCCAAAGACCAACATAATGATCTTTTTCTGAGGATTGTATTTAACTTAAATAATAAAAACAAGCATTTCACTTTCCACTGGATTCCCTCTCACATTGGATTAAACCCAATGAGGTTGTTGACAAATTAGCGAAGGAAGCAACTCAGGATGGAGAATCTGTTGATGACATTCCCATTCCAATTGAGGATTTTGTTAAATTTCAGAAAAAGAAGCTATTTTTACCTACAATGAGGAGATAAATAACTTTCCTAAAGGACTGTGGCACAGAAAAATTCAAAATTGTTTCCAAACTAAGCCTTGGTTTTCCAATAAGCAATTAAATAGACATGATACAATTGTCTTATGTAGAACACGTCTCGGACATGCCAGAGTTAATAAATACTTATACTCCAAAAAACAATACTTTACCCCTTTATGCTTAAACTGCACTTTAAACCAAGAAGAAACATTAGAACATTTAATTTTTATATGCCCACACTACAATTACTTTAGAAGCAAATTACTCAATAACACTTGTGTAAAATTTAAACTGGATCTTATGTCTGCTCTTAAAAGTATTGAAATAGAAACATATAAAGAAATAGCTAATTTCTTTAGAGAAATTAAAAGACAAATCTAATGAGAATCCTAATAATTTTTGAAGCAACCACAAAATAGAGAACTGCGAGGCTGCATGGTCTTTTAAGACCTTAGCCAAAAAAAAAAAAAAGTTTGTTTACAAATTTGATTTCTTAGCACAGCTGATTGGTTTACTCTCCATTATCCAATGCCATCTGAAACATTCATTAATGTAAAACTATGAAGTAAATATGTGCTGTACAAAATGAACATCCTTATTCGCCACGTTAACAGTTTACGGTTTTGGAGGATTAAGTATTTATAGTTTTATTTTCTATTCGATTAAAAGTTACGTGTTTATATGTTGGCCAAATAAAAAGTAATTACAATGTTTATATATACTACGTTTATTATAATAATCTGCTGTTGTATATCTTTCCTAAGCTGTATTACAGTTAGGTTTGGTTTGGCTTTAGGTTGGAGTAGAAAAATTGTGATTCAATCCACTCAGAATTATTTGTTTTGTGGGAATGTTATTAAAATGTCTTATCGTTTCAGTATTGTTATTCACTATGCCACGACACAGAACATATTATCTTTCACAACGAAGCTGTTTATATATATATATATTGTACTTTTGTCCATATTTTCAAATTGAACATTTATTTCAGCACAACCATATAGAAATGCTGGTGATCTCAGAATTTTCTACTCGCTTGAAGATGTTAAGAACGTTTTCAATGATCCTCAGGTAAACCATTGAAATATTTTCTTTATTTGCATGACACAATTTTAGGTCAAATAAAATTGCTTTGTTAATATTTGCATGACAATGATTAACTATAGAAGCATTTTTGTTAAACTCCAAAGGATCTAAAAATTTGATTTTTCAATTGTAACCAAGCAATTGAAAATCTATTGGGTGCATGTAAAAATTCCAAGAGCAATCGATCCCCCCCCCCCCGAAAATTGGCAAAACTTTCTTAAAACTCAGAAACAGACAACTTAAGCTTTTTTCACAGAGTTAAAGACGGTAAGATAAACAGAAAGTGACTTAGATCAAATCAGATTTCATAAGAAACAACATAAGAAGCTTCTGCAAAACTTTCAGAGAAAATATGACAGGTTATCAAGCATCGAACCTTTGCTTCAGAAGACCATACGGAATCCTGGTAACCAACAAAAAAAATAATTGTGATATTATGGGAAACTATTTTGAGAAACTCCTCATTACTGACTGGCATGGTGGCGTCATCCTGTAATCCAGCTACTTGGAGGTCACGAATTGTGGATAGTTTAGAGCGATGGTCGGTGGGTGTGGTGTTCTGTTGTGTGGATTAACGTCCGCACTTTTGAATACTACGTTAATCCGCAAATACCATCCTCATAAGTAGACCAATTCGTAATTCAGAGGCTGTGGTTCGGATTCCACGTGAAACTGTAGGTTCCTTAGTTGCTATCGGCTGTTGGGCTATTAATTAACAGTCTTGTCTATGGAACATGTCAGCCTTAGTCAGTAACAAGACTACAAGACCGCACAACAATCATCTTACACTCAATCCTCATTCATACTTGGCTTAAAATACCTACCTTGTAGTATGGTCACCATTTCAATAATCTAATCTAATACAAAAGAAAAGAAAAAATTTCCCAACAAAAGAATGTCAACAGAAATGTCCATGTGTAACCCTAATAGCAAAACACCAACAATAAGAGAACTTTAGGATATAATTAAGCCACTGAAAAGTCACCAGAAGAAGACGGTATCATCATGGAACTCTGGAAGCTACAAAAGCTTGACCTCACTAAATGTATCCACAGGATCCTGAAGGAAATTTAGAAGATCATGAAACTTCCTGATAATTAAAAAACTGCACTGATCTACCTACTATTTAAGAAAGGCGACAAGACTGACCTGAACAATTACAGAGGGATCTCACTTTTATTAGTCACGTACAAAATCCTCTCCAAAGCTTAAACAAACTTGAAAACCAAACTGACCGCTTTATCAGCGAATACTAAGCTGGATTTCACAAAAGGAAAATTATGTGCAGAATAGATCTGTAACATAAAAATTATTCACAGAATCTGAATATTACATTAATTGGCTTCAAGGAGGCGTATGACTCCGAAAACTCTCTTCACAATCTTAACAGAATACAAAGTGGTCACAAAATCATGAACAATCATAGAACAGACCTTGACCTACACAAAATCCAAAGTAAAACTCCGCGGTGAACTATCAAAACCTTTAAAAATTTACACAGGTGTCAGACACGGCGACAGAATCACCACTCTTATTTAATCTAGTACTGGAAAATATAATAAAAGAATGGAAAATCCTAACAGGGAATCACCCTAGGAAATTTAATTTTCATGTCACTAAAATATTAAGTTAATCAAAGAACTCAAGCTATTGATGAAATACAAAACAAGCGTCCAAAACCAAATTACGGATCTCATACGAGAAGACATAGTTCATGAGCACAAAAAAAGTCCCATAACTGCACACACGATGTGGAACAATCCACAGGATGAAAAATTTTTAATATCTTGTTGAAACACTGTAATGTGCGGACATAATAGTCTGAAGCAAAGAGAGAAAGAAGAAACTTAACAAAGCTTACAAAATAGTGTAGAGTCATGGCAACAGAAAATGTATTATACAACAATCCAACCCATGGCTTTATGACACAGTGGTGCTCCCTGAAGCATTGTATGAAGTAAAGAGAGACTACACTAAATCTTGGACACACACTTTTCAGACAACTGTAAAAAGTAGAAGCAGAAAATACTAAAAAAAAAATGAAAATGAAATCTGGATCAAGAAACTTGCAGAACTGTGCGAAAACACAGACGCTTGTACAAATAATATCAGAAAACACAGACTACAGTGCTATGGAAACCTATATAGAATGATGCCATTGCACAGACCTACCATACAGATCTTTTGTTGTGAAACCACTATAAAAACCACAAATGGGTGACTGAGGTACAAAAGGACTTGAACCAACTCAATATCTCACTAGATACAATGCAGAATATAGAATATAATACAGAAATATTATAAAGTAAAATACTCCTGTCGCAGCAGATCTGCGTACTCAGCGAATTCCAAATCAATAATATGATAATAATAATATATGACAAGTTTTATCAATATCTGTCGATAAATATAGGAATTATTTGCCTATTCTCCATAAGATTAACATGGGAAAGAGTATGTCGAGTTGCTGCTGTGAGGAACACGGAAAGTAGGCATTTCTATCAAAAAAATTTTTAATTTTAACATTTGTATCAACTTTCATCAACATATATCCATAAATAACTGTTGGAGATAGAGAAAAACTTTAAGGAACTAAATTGTGTAGTTTTTTTTAGCTGATTCTAATGGTGAAAGATATAATTTAAAAAAAATCAAAATTACATATGAAAAGCGCAAAAAACCCAGTTTTTGAGTACAAAACCCCCCTAAACTACCTGTTTCCATTGACCGATATGTCTGGTTTACGATCTCGTCTGAGCAAATGTAGGAATACACATCTCTACCAAATTTTG
Source organism: Nephotettix cincticeps (assembly GCA_023375725.1). Taxonomy (NCBI): domain Eukaryota; kingdom Metazoa; phylum Arthropoda; class Insecta; order Hemiptera; family Cicadellidae; genus Nephotettix; species Nephotettix cincticeps. Next base: position 82,581,759 of record CM041786.1, on the reverse strand, counting down.
TCTCGATCGGACCATTTTTACGAGAGTTATCGTGTTCACAGACACACACACACACACACACACACATATATATATATATATATATAAATTTTAGCGACTATTGTTTTTGGTCTCTGGGTCCCTAAAGACAAAAAAATAACATGGTCTCAGGCTTAAGTCTTGCCATGAGACCTACGGTAATAGCTTCTTCCCTATGTGAAATACGCTAAAAAGAGTAGAGTTGGAAGATGGACATTTGGACACCTAGGAAGGAAACCAGGATAAAACCATAATCACATAAACAATAAAAAACATGGACAGAAGAACAGAATACGAAACACGGCGAACGAATGAGGTAAGTTTGGGCAGCACGGAAGGCATCAAAAGAAAATTCCCATGAAGACACATATACAAAACATATCCAAATGATATGTTTAATCCAAATGTGTATATCCTTTAAGAGCAAAACACCAGTTTTGATACCTACCACTGGAAACTACATACAAAATTATATACATTATGTAGTCTCAAATGATAATGTTTTTGGCGTCCAGAAACCTTAAACCAAAAAAATACTAGGACCTGAGTCTATTCATGACCCATAATATAATAGTTAATATTTATAGATAATAGTTATATTTCATATAAGAAATTTGTTTAAAAGTAAAATAATATTTTCCTGTGGTCGTTTGAAAAAAAAAAATTAAATGTTCTATATAATTTAAGGAAAAAGAAGAGAGAACGGTACATAGTGAGTTCCTTCAATTTCATAAACAATAATTTTCTGTATGAATTATTTTGTTTTAATTCATTAAACATTATTGTGCATATCACCTCTTGATATTGCCAACTGTGCAGTTTGTTGGAATCCTCTGCTTATTTAGGTGTAACCCAAACTGTTTATGAATTCATAATTTTGTTGTAGAACTCACAAATGCCTTGTGTCAAAGCTTTACTGGATTCTTTTGAAAAGGATTGCTGTCCAAATGCAAATAAATTTCTTAAAAACGAACGTGAAACATCAAGATTCCCCTTTATTGTTTTTGATGGGAATCATCGATTGAGTAAGTATAATAAAGTAGATAATGTCTATAAAGTTTTATTACTACTTTATTAAGGAACAAGGACATATACAAATTTTTAAATTTCAAGGGGTTGGAGTGGAAATTTTGTAGGTAATTGCAATTTATACACAAACATTTCACTTCTAATCAAAAGAATCAGCAAAAATTAAACATTGGTTGCAAATTAATCCCAGAAAATGATTTATGTCAGTGTATACAAGGAGAAGAGGGCAATCAATACTAAGCAAGACTTAATTAACTATCTAGGATAATGGTTAATAAACACCTGTGTTGGAGCTTACCTCCATGTAAATTTTGATGTAAAAACAGATATAAATTTTGTTAGTAAAAAAATTGACTGAAGTACTTATTGTTAGTGCTTGAAGTGGATGATAAAATTTTGGCTATGCTTTTCATCCCACACTATATGAGGGTGCTTTCTACAAGTATAGGCCTACCTAATTTAATGTCTCTGTAACCGTTGCAGATAGAGAAAAACTTTAAGGAACTGAATTGTGTAGTTTTTTAAGCTGATTCTAATGGAGAAAGATAAAATTTAAACATTTTTTAAATTACATATAAAAAACGAAAAAGCCCAATTTTTGAGTACAAAACCCCTCAAACTACCTGTTGAAATTAGGGTTCTGAATCCCGGAATCCTGGGATCCCGAATCCCAGTCGCTTTTGGGTACCTATGAATCCCGGGATTAGAGGATCGCAATCTCCGGATTGATGGGATTGAAAAATACCCCCGTCGCAGCAGACCTGTGTACTCAGCGAATTTCCGCACACACACATACACACACACACATATATATATATATATATGTGTGTGTGGGTTCTAGGGTTAAGACTGGGACGGTGGCGACGTCCTGTAATCCAGCTACTTGGAGGTCACGAATTGTGGATAGTTGTGATAGATGGTCGGTAGATATAGTGTTCTCTTGTGTGGATTAACGTCCGCACTATTGAATACTAATAATTTTAATTATGCTCTAATAATTTTTATGATACCTTCAATTCCTGCCTAACTTTTTACATTGACTCCTTTTGTCCAAAAAAAACATTTAAGCCAAGAAAAGATCTGAATCATAACAAATGGATCACCAAAGGAATTTTAATCTCGAGAGAGAAGTTAAAAATGTACTGGAGACAGTTACAACTAAATAATGACCCAGCATTTAAACTTTTTTATAGCTCATACAAAAAAATATATCGAAAAGTAATAAGAGCTGCCAAGAGCTATGAGATAAATTTAAAATTAAGAAATTCTGAAAATGTTTCCAAACAAGCTTGGTTAATTGTTAACAGTAACAAATTAAATAGTCAAAAACACAAAATCACGGAACTGGAGGTGGAGGGGAAGATCGTCCGGGAGCCGGTGGAGGTGGCGGATGCTTTAAACTCGTTCTTTGCCAACGTCGGGGACACTGGTATTGCGCTCGCCCCTCTAGTTGTTCCTGGTCGGTTGTTACCGGCCGAATCGATGTACCTTAGCGACGTTACTGAGTGGGAGGTTTCGAAGGCGATCTGCGACCTCAAGTCAAAAAAGTCTGCCGATGTCAACGGCTTATCAACTTGGCTCTTGAAAAAATGCCACAATGGCATCGTGGGTCCCCTAACTCAATCAATCAATCTTTCCTTTCATACAGGCATCTTTCCAAATTCCCTAAAAATTGCTAAAGTGATCCCCATTATTAAAAAAGGGGAATTTATTCAGCCTAGCAATTACAGGCCTATTTCAATCCTGCCGGTGCTCAGTAAGGTGTTTGAAAAATTGTTCATGTGCAGATTGCTGAATTTTTTTGAACGTTTCAAAATTTTGTGTCAAGAACAGTTTGGTTTCAGAAAAGGTAAATCAACTGTTGATGCAATCATCTGCTTAGTGTAAAGTATTGTTGGTGGCTTGGATAGGCGCAAAACGACATTAAGTGTCTTTCTCGACCTATCCAAAGCTTTTGATTGTGTCGAACATAATATCCTCCTTGACCGACTGTGGCACTGTGGAGTTCGTGGCTTACCACACCAGTGGTTAAGGTCATACCTCTCTGACAGTTCGCAGCAGGTCCATGTGAATGGAGTGATTTCACATACAACCACTTTGAGATATGGTGTCCCACAGGGATCGATTCTCGGACCCCTGTTATTCTTGGTGTATGTGAACGATTTGAATTCTGTCATTCTAAGAGGACAAATTGTCCAATACGCGGACGATACGACTCTCTGTTTCAGCTCAAATGATATTGGCCAAATTGAACAAATTTGTTTTGAAGAAATCAATGCTTGTATTCAATACTTTGAGGGCAAAAATCTCAAAGTAAATCCCTCAAAATCTAATTGTGTGATATTTGGAGGGAGCACCGCTCTAAATTCATACCGCCCGACTGCTATAATAGATGACACAGTCGTCGAAGAAGTCGGAGTCACCAAATTCCTCAAAATGCTCGTTGATGACGAGCTGACGTGGTCTGATCATGTGGACAGTGTTTGCAAAAGGCTATCTTCTGCAATATATTTGCTGAGACGGCTGTCGCAACATTGTCCTACCAAATTATTGCTGATGGCTTATCACGGGTTGATTCAATGTCATCTCTCTTATGGCATCGCTCTGTGGGGTGGCTGTTCACAGAAAAACTTCAACCGCGTGTTTGTTCTTAAAAAAAAGCCATCAGAATAATTGCTAAACTTCCTTTTAGAGAGTCGTGTCGGGGTGCTTTCCGGGAGCATGGACTTCTAACACTAGCTGAGTTATATATTCTAGAGCTTGCTCTCCTCTGCAAATTTAAAACCAATTTGACACAGGGGAGAGACATTCACAATTATAACACAAGATCTAGAAACGTATTTAGGACTGCTCAGCATAGGTTGGCGGTCATGGAGCGCCTTCCATCAATGGCGGGCGTTTCTATACTAAACAGGATCCCGGAGAGCATCAGAATTGAAAATTCAGAACCAAAATTCAAATCTAAACTAAGACGCTTTTTAGTGTCGCACGTGTTTTACTCGGTGGACGAGTTCATGATGCATTTTCGGGGGGAAACACCGGCTTGAGATCTCAATTTTTTATATGTTTTTTTAAATATTTCTCATGAAACCCGGCAGGAAATAATTTATTTTGTATGTATATATTTTTTGCTTTTATTGAATTCACTTTAAAATGTTTATTGTTATTACATGTATGAAATTGTACCTATTATACTATGACGATTGCTATGCAAATCTTATTTTGTCAACAGCAATAAAGATTATTATTATTATTATTATTATTATTACTACGTTAATCCACAAAGACCATTCTCATAATTAGACCAATTCGTAATTCAGAGGTCGTGGTTTGGATTCCACGTTAAACTGTAGGTCCATTAGTTGCCATCGGCTGTTGGGCTATTAATTAACTGTCCTGTCTAAGGAGCATGTCAGCCTTAGTCAGTAACAAGACTACAAGATCGCGCCACAATCATTCTACATTCATACTTGGCTTAAAATACCTACCTGGGTAGGTCGCCATTTCAGTTAAAAGTAAAAGTAAAGTAAAGTAAAGTACCTGTGCCATTGGTTAAGTCCAGATGGTTCATACTGTAAATTTGGCGTAATTGACACTTTTCAGCATTTTTCCCCGGGTCGAAGAGTAGTTGCAGTTCCTGTAGCTAAGTTGATTTCAGCTCTGACATATCATAGAAAAATTAGATTTAATTTTTGTAGACAGTTTTTTTAGAGAATCTTGTCTAGGTCTAGACAGTTTGTACAGGCCCAGTGTAAAAGTCCATACACAGTGAATATAAGTCATAAGTCATAAGCTCTTTATTGCCATTAAACATTACAAAAATGTGATAGGCATAGTCAATTTGTAGCAATAAGTTAGGCTAATACAACATTTAATACGAGAAACGTAAGCCCAAAATAATATATACAAGACCAAAAATAATTTATAACAAATACAAAATATCATTAAAGTTTGGGTAAAGTCCAATTACCTTCCATTCCTTCTATCACATTTTTCTATTTTAATTTAGTTCAAGGATCCCTCACTAGGATTTCTCTGATAGCCAATTGGTTTGTATCAAATTTTCTTCAGGGCTGCAAGCAGTTGTGATATATTTGGCAGAGTACACATCCGAAGATGGAATATATCCCAGTAAAAAGAGGACCCAGACAAATTTTTAAAAATAAAAGCATGTTTTAAACTTCCTGAACCACATTTTTCTTTAACTCTGACAAAAAAGCCTGCAAGTATGAGCGGTGTTAATAACTTATAAATACTATGATTATTTAAGTTTATCATATCAATAAAATTAAGTGGTTGGAAATGTATTTTACATCAATTAGGAAATATGAAATATATTAAAAATTATTTTTTTATAGGATGAAATAAAATCTCACGTCTTCCAACACTATTTAATATATTTACACTTATATTGTAATTATATTAAAACGGTAAATATATACAAAAGTTGTTAAATTGGCAATCAATTTTGTCCAGTCACACCGGACATCATCAGGCTCAAACGAGGACTGGTAGTAAGTAGTGTTGGAAGACATGAGTTTTTACTTCATCCTATAGTAAAACCAACATGTATAATGCTAACCAAGAAGTTATTCAAAGTATTTTTCAAATTTTTTATGAAAAATATTTTGTTTGGCAATTGTTTAGAATTTAATATTTTTTTTATTCAGTCAAAATAGAAATTTATAATTTTTGAGAAGATTTAGAATTGATTGGTTGATTCACTAGCTCATCTATTCGATTTCACAAAAACTGGTTGGCAGGGCTGTCTTATGGTTTGTTGGGCCAGGTTGTCAGTTGCCCCTATCAATACCACAACGCTTGTTGGCTTGTTGTACAATGTTGCTAGGCGGGTTTTGTCGTTGTCATTGTCAGATGCCCCTATCAATACCACAACGCTTGTTGGCTTGTTGTACAATGTTGCTAGACAGGTTTTGTCGTTGTCATTGTCAGATGCCCCTATCAATACCACAACGCTTGTTGGCTTGTTGTACAATGTTGCTAGGCGGGTTTTGTCGTTGTCATTGTCAGATGCCCCTATCAATACCACAACGCTTGTTGGCTTGTTGTACAATGTTGCTAGGCGGGCTTTGTCGTTGTCATTGTCAGATGCCCCTATCAATACCACAACGCTTGTTGGCTTGTTGTACAATGTTGCTAGACAGGTTTTGTCGTTGTCATTGTCAGATGCCCCTATCAATACCACAACGCTTGTTGGCTTGTTGTACAATGTTGCTAGGCGGGTTTTGTCTTTGTCATTGTCAGATGCCCCTATCAATACCACAACGCTTGTTGGCTTGTTGTACAATGTTGCTAGGCGGGTTTTGTCGTTGTCATTGTCAGATGCCCCTATCAATACCACAACGCTTGTTGACTTGTTGTACAATGTTGCTAGACAGGTTTTGTCGTTGTCATTGTCAGATGCCCCTATCAATACCACAACGCTTGTTGGCTTGTTGTACAATGTTGCTAGGCGGGTTTTGTCGTTGTCATTGTCAGATGCCCCTATCAATACTACAACGCTTGTTGGCTTGTTGTACAATGTTGCTAGGCGGGTTTTGTCGTTGTCATTGTCAGATGCCCCTATCAATACCACAACGTTTGTTGGCTTGTTGTACAATGTTGCTAGGCGGGTTTTGTCGTTGTCATTGTCAGATGCCCCTATCAATACCACAACGTGGCTTGTTGTACAATGTTGCTAGGCATGTTTTGTCATTGTCAGAGTCCCAAGGTTGGCTGTCGGCCGGTCTAGCAAAATAGAGATGGAAAATGGCAACTTCTCATGCGTACATAGAATTCAATTTGGTGAAAATATTTTATCTGGGAAAACTTTGCAAATATATAGGTGTAAAAAAAACATATAAGGTATTTGCTCAATAAATGCATACAATATAAAATTCAAAGTTCACTTGCACTTAGCCTGAAAAATGTTTTGTAAGCATACACCAAGGCCCACATTATTAAAAAAAATTGTTATTACTTTCACTTGTGCGGCACTCCCCAAGCCACCACTTCAAAGGCCGGCCGCCTGGGGAGGTCGCTCTACGCACGCAACTGCCCTTCTGGTGGGCATTCTACAGTGTATATTAATATGATACATGGATGTGATGGGTGTAATGGGTGTAATGGATTTAGTGATGTAAAGCTTTACTACTGATGAAGACTAGCTATATTTTTCTGCAACTTTTAAAATTAACTTGTTAGTTGTTGTTTGCTTTTTTTGTTCTGTGGTGACATGCATGATCTTATACTTACTTGATACTTGATAAAATCTAGGGGAAAGATTGCACTGCGACCTGAGATCTATTGTGCCCCCCAGACTAGTCTCTAGTTCTTGCCTAGAGAACCCCCTCTAGTCCTAATGCCTTAATAAAGTTTAGTATAACGAGGGGTTCTACCTTTGGAAAATCCTCCACCGCCACCTGGTGTGTTCCCAAGCTTCTGGCTCTCTTCTGACCTATTGCGTCACACTCAGCCAATAGGTGTCTAGGTGTTTCCTCCCCAGATTGGCAGAAGCGGCATTCACCCTCTTGGACAATGCCCATCTTGCTCAGATGACCCCTGAGCCTACAGTGTCCGGTTAGAAATCCCGTCAGTATCCTTAGATCGTTTTTTCTTAAGCCTGATCATGGTCTCAGACCTTCTTATATTATGCACTCCAAGCATTTCCTTAGCCTGTCGGCATCCTGAATGAACAGTCCAGGCTTTCCCTCTGGCTTCCTTCTCTTCCTCCTTTAATTTCTTTTTGAAAAAGGAGTCCTCCAGTGCACAACCTGGCTCCGGTCCAACAAAGGGGGTGGCTGCCCCTACCCATAGCCAGTTTGTCTGCTACTTCATTCCCCTGGACACCTTGGTGCCCAGGTACCCAAAGTAGTGACAACTTGTTGCTCTTCCCCAATTGATCTAGACTGCTCCGACAGTCCCAGACCATCTTGGATCTGAAGGCTGCTGAGCTCAAGGCTCCAATGGCAGCCTGGCTATCTGAGAGGATCACAATCTCCCTTTTCATGTATCCTCTGCTTAGGTTGAAGTGTGCACACCTTTCTATGGCCTTGACCTCTGCTTGGAATATGCTGGGGGAACGCCCCAGTGATTCGTTGTATTTGATCCTGGGACCAAATACCCCTACACCAGTCCCCTCCTCGGTCTTGGAGCCATCAGTATACCACCTGATGACCTGATTCCCGAGGGAATTTAGGGTTTTCCCGTCCCAGCTAAGTTTATTTCCTAGCTCCACATGGAATTTCCTTTCAAAGTTATACTTTCTTACCATGGAATCCCTTGGTCGTTCCATCAGGTCCCTTAGGCCTGGCGGAAGTAGCTCCCCGCAAATTGTGGAGGAAGTGTCAAAGCCACTCTTCTCCATTCTAAGCAAGGTCTCCCTTGCTGTTCTCTCTACCACAAAGTGTAGGGGTGTCAGATTCAAGATCACCTCCAGGGCAGCAGTAGGACAGGATCTCATGGCTCCTGTAATAATAACCCATGCCAGCCTCTGTACTTTCTCCAGGGCTTTCTTTGTTGCTTCAACTTTGGTTCTACCAGCCCAGACCACGCACCCATATGTAATGATAGGCCTCACTAACAGGGTATACATACTTCCCGCATACCTCCTGCATGTCATCAGGTTATTACTAGCCCTGTTGGTCACCTCCTCTATGTGTCTATTCCACATAAGTTTCTTATCTAGTATTAACCCTAGAAATTTCACTTCTGATTTCCACTCAAGCTCCTCCCCCCCAAGCCTGATGGTCTTCAGATGCTCAAGTCTCCTCTTTCTTGTGAAATGCACAAGTGATGTCTTCTTATGGTTGACTGACAGCCCCACAGACTCACACCAAGCCTCTGTACAGTCAAGCCCCCCCTGAATGAGATCGCAGAGAGTGTTTTCAAACCTCCCTCTTGCGATGATGACCACATCATCTGCATATCCGATGCATCGCAAGCCCTTCCTGGTTAGTTTCCCAAGAAGCTCATCGACTACCAGACTCCAAAGGAGGGGTGATAATACCCCGCCCTGAGGGCACCCCCTCACTGTACCCATTTGAATAATTCTATTTCCTACGTGTGTTTCCACCGTTCTTGTGGACAGCATATTCCTAATCCAACGGGTTGTGGTCTTGTCAACCCCTCTACCTTCCAGTACCCCCTCTATTGATAAATGAGAGGTGTTATCAAAGGCTCCTGTTATGTCCAGGAAGGCACATAGAACGGTCTCTTTCCCGTCCGTCCAGTGCTAGCCTGATCACTTTTGTCAGCTCATATAGGGCAGTATCTGTTGATCTTCCCGCCCGATATGCGTGCTGTTGCTGATGTAGAGGGTAATCCCTCAGCACTTCTGACCTTATGTGGTTGTCCACCATCTTTTCCATTGTTTTCAACAGAAAAGAGGTTAGACTTATGGGACGGTAGGACTTAGGTTGACTATTGTCCTTTTTGCCTGCTTTTGGAATGAAGGTTACCCTTGCCCTCCTCCATTTCGAGGGTATGTACCCCGTTGCTAAACTACATCTCATCACCCCTAAGAGGTAGGGCAGTATCTCCCTTTTCCCCTCTTGGAGTAGTGCCGGGAGAATGCTATCTATTCCCGGCGACTTGAAGGGCTCGAAAGAGTTGATGGCCCATTCTAACCTACCTGGTGAAATGACTGCTTTAGCCACTTTCCAGTCATCCTTTTGAGATCTAACTGCTCTTGGTTCTGTTGTCACCCCCCCCAGCGGTCTGCACCCTGGAAAATGCGTCTCCAGGAGAAGGAGAGTGCGTTGAGCCTCATCCTCTGTATAGCCCCCCGCCGGGGTTTTTAGTGACATTGTCCCATAAGTACAGTCCCTAACCAAGGTCTTGTGCAATCTGGCCCCCTCTGGAATAGAGGTAATTTGCCCACAAAACCTCCTGAAGCTGTCCCTTTTTGCTCGCCTTATCTCTTTGTTGTACAGAGTAAGGGCCTTGGAGTACCTTTGCCACCCTCCATCTGTTTTTGCCCTATTGAACAGCCTTCTAGTTTCCACCCTTAGTTCTGATAGTCGGTTGTTCCACCAGGGGACATCCCGACTGGCTGGTTCCTTTTTGACCCGACAGCTAGAGACATATGCGTCCATAATGGCTGTGTTCAGATTCTCCACAGCCTCTTCCACCTCAAAGTTGCTAGAAACCTGAGAGCTCAATTGGTCCATATTGCAGCCTAATATCGACCTATACTTCTCCCAGTCCGTATTTCTGGGGTTTCTGCCATGGGTAGTACCCGTGATCGTCCCCACCAGACTAAATTCTATAATCCTATGATCAGAAAGAGAGGGCTCATCAGACACCCTCCACCTTTCGATGTTACCCCTCACACTGTTACTAGCCAGTGTGAGGTCTAGCACCTCCCTTCTGTTCTTCGTTACGAATGTAGGTTTACTCCCTACATTCATAATCTCTAGATTAGATCTTACAATAAATTCCAGAAGATTCTCACCTCTCCTGTTGATGTTGCTGCTGGCCCACACAGTGTGGTGCGCATTTGCGTCACATCCCAAGATCAGCGGCAGTCCCATCCTGTCGCAGTACTCTACCAGGCCCTGGACTTCTGGAGGAGGGCATTCCCTCTCAGCATCAAAATATCCAGAGGCCAGGATCACATCACGGTCAGTGCCCCCTATGCTTAGACAGGTTCTAATTGGCACTAGGTCCCGTGATAGGTACTCTGTGACACACATACACCTCGTATAATTCCTTACCAGAATGTAAGCCCTAGGTTTACCCTCCCTAGTGTCCCAAATTACCTTTGCATCCTTGCTCTGGAGGCCCATAATCTTCTTTCTGAGGACCCAGGGTTCCTGGATCAGCACCACCATCTTGTCCCTCCCGGGAAAATCTTCTCAAGACCAAGGCCGAGGCTCCCTTGGCATGATGAAGGTTTACCTGGGCTATCCTAAAGTTGAGGAGATCCCTTCCCAACTTTTTCTTGAGGGAGGGCATCCTCCTTGCCATCTAGCAGTGCCTGCTCCTCCTCTCCCTCCATACTCTCTGCCATCTTGGGGGTTGCTATATTGAGGCTAGAGAGGTCCAGGTCATTGCCCTGTACATCGCTTCCCTCAGCTCCCCCTGGCTGGTTGGTCTCCTCCTGGTTGGAGTCTCCCGACTTCTCGCCTGCCTCCTTCTCCGTGGGCTTGCGCGCATGCACAGGGATCCTCCCAAATCGGTAGAAAATTTGGAATTCCTCCTTCTTGATTTGCTCCCATGCCTGGTCATCAATCCCAATGTGCAGGAGCTTTCCCTGTCCCTCCTCTTTACTCCTCAGAACCTGCCACGTCTGGGTACCAAGCCCCTCGTTCTGGCTTTCAACCAGGGACAGGATGAACTTGTCGTCCTCGCCTTTGCTTCTTGGGAAGAAGATCGTGACGTTATGAGCCTTGGGTATATCGTCCCCAAGGCACGCCATCAACTCTACCCCCTTCCACTTCTGCAGCTGGGTGGCCTTACTCCTCAACCAGTCAGCAGTTTCTTGGTTGATGCACTCCACCAGCATATACCCAGGCCTGAAGTGCACGCCCGCAAACTTAACCTTGCACGAGGTACCTCTCGCTATCTCTCTGATGATAGCGTCCTCTAGCTGTGAAAGCTCCTCCTTCCCCAGCCTCAATTTAGGGTACTCCTTTGGGAGTACAGCAACTTTGACGAGTTTAGTGGTTTCTGCATATGTGGTTGCCTGCCCACGTGCAGGTGCGTAGGGTGAACCCTCTGTACCCACTCTCCTCCTCTTAGCATCGTACTCCCTCTGGGGTGGGGTGATCTCCTGCGTACCCCTTTTCCCCTGACTGGGCGCAGGTTCGTTCTGCCCTGCTGCCTTCCTTTCTTCTACCCTCTTCTTGGCATCGTCAGGTTCCATGCCCTGCTCCAGGAGTCGAAGGTATCTGCGGGTTCCTGCCCCACTCAGTCCCTGTCTACGAGGGTCGTCCTTACCCCCTGGTTCCCCCAGTTTTGGGTATCTAGCCAACGGTCGATACCTTTGACCCCCCCTCCTATGTCTTGCGGTACCTGCCCGCGGCAGTTGCTCCTGCACTGTGTTCTTAGTATTTGCTTGTGCGGTACTTGCCCGCGGCAGTTGATCCTGCCCTGAATTCTTTTTATTTTGTTTTCCTTCTTCCATGTCTGTTCCCACGAGTAGCTAGGGAAATATTCGTCCGCCTGAACAGAGCCCCGCATGTCCAGGTAAGGCTACTTACTGCAGGAGGTCGCCCGGTATCCTGCAGGTACCGTTCTAGACACCATATATAAGGCCTGGTGCCATCCACTCCTCGGCACGGTCCACGTGACACCTTGAGTTGGCCTGAAACAAAGCGGAAGAGCAGGGGAGAAGATGGGAGAAGAAGAAGAGAATGGGTTTGTACAGATAGATGAAGACAGTCTATCCACGCATTGGAGGGGAGAAGAAACGTGGGTAGATAGAAAAGACCCTGCTCAAGAGGAGAGTAGAGAGTCAGGGAGGCTGTTTGCAGTGGCTTCGCCACTGGGCGGTGGGATCGCCAACCCCTACGCCGTAGACATGCATGATCTGCATGGACTTAATTTTAACAATAACTAGCCAAAGTACCCGTTCTTCGCACGGGCTAAAAAGGCTGAAAGGTGTAGGCTCTACTGATACATTTAAGGTATTGTTAATTAATTCTTCATTGTTTACAAAATGACAAAACAGGAGTGTCTACAATATTTCAAAGTAACATATGTCAAATATTGGGAGAGGATAAGGATTAATATAATAGAGACAGTCGTCGGAAAAAAACTTAAAATCTACCATTCCACTATTTCAAATAATTCACTAATTTCGATCCAGCAGTTTATCTGAAAAATCAACTTTATTTCTTCTTCTTCCCGAACCGTCAAAATATAGTGCAAACGGATGTTGTCATTAGAAAATGTATACATTGAAACCTAGGACGGTCACGGCAGCTCTTTCTCCTTCTTCTCCTTCTTCTCGAACTGTCAAATTTTAGTATTCACAGGTTCAATTCAAGTAATTTTATGTTTTCATTCTCTAAAAATGTAAACATTGAAACTGAGGACGTTCACAGGGCGTAGCCCGAGAGGATTTTAAGGAAATGAGTATGCCTATGTGTTGCATGAGTTTAAGATCTAACTTTGCCTAAAATTTCAAAACGGTCGGTTCAGCATTTTTTGCATTGACTTGCCACAACAAACCCACAAACAAACATACAGAAACCACCTCTTCTTTATAATATTATAGATAGACAAAATTCAAAATATTGAAAAAGTCTTATTGAGCCAACAAAGTCAAACTGAGCTTATCTCTTGATTATCTCTGTAATACATCATAGGTCTGAGATAATATTTTTCTCACATGTAAAATATGTGAGGCACATAACTGAAAAAGGCTCTAACTCAAAATAATATTAATCAGTAAGGAAGCATATATTTTATGTAGTATGTTTAAAATATTATTTAATATGAATTTTGCATGATAGTATTATTATTAATATGATATCTTGAAATGAATTAATATTGCAGGTACCGCTATAGTGAGTAAACGGTTTTCAAAGATAATTAGTGCATCATACTACAGCATGTGCCCATCATGTCTGAAGTCTTATAGAAAAATATTCACAAAACATGGCCTTCTTTTGAGACGGGCGTTTTTTGCACTAGCAGTTTATGCCTTAGGTTGTCAAACTGCACAATCCCTACAAAATTGGCCTGTTGTTGTGTCAAAGTAAGTTATATGATAATTAAGGTTATATGATTTACATAATTTAAAGATATACTAATTGTAATGGATGATTGAGGTACTTGAATTTATGAAAATATCAGACTTTAAGAAATAAAAAATATGTAGATTTATTTTTAAAATAGAACACTGCTAACATTTAAAGCACACTAATAAGGCCTCAATTTACATAACTGAAAATAGAGTGCTTTGAAGTGAGACTGGTTTAGTTTTGTTACTTGATCATTAAAAAAAATCTGATGTTCAATGATAGTTTAAGAGCTATATAGTTATTAAAACTTTAAAATTCTCTTAACAACTTAAAATGAACATCATGAAATAGAGTAGTCTTACATCTGCTAGATTCCTAGGTAAATATTATAAAGTAAATATATATGTGCTACGTGTAATGTTTGGTTCTTCACTGTCAACAATTAGGACCAGTACCTAATAAAAATACATATTTTTGGTCCAGTTACTGGAATCACCAAGCGGTTTTTGCCATCACTACTCTGTTGAACGACTCCAGTATACCAGAGCCTGATAATCAAGTGTTTTCCTTGTGGCCGGAAGATTTACCCAAGCCTGATTTGTTATTCTACATCAACTTCCCTGATGACATGCATAATACCCCTGTCACCACCAGATCACCTAACTCGTGGAAACCAAGGTAAATGTGAAGATTAAACACTAGTCTGGCATTATGCAACTACAGAAAAGCCTCTGAACATAAATGTAACTGTATTAAGAAAGGTGGTGAAGTAAGCGGTGGAGTAATCAGCTCAGCAGAAGTGAGCAGTGGAGTAATCAGCTCAGCAGAAGTGAGCATTGGAGTAATCATCTCTGCAGAAGTGAGCAGTGGGGATAACCCCTTACCATTCATGTTACCTAATAATGTTGGAAAGGATGGGTGCCTGATTATTAGAGAGGCCACTTTTGTAATTTTATTATATTCTTGCAGACATAGTTAGGTATAAAAATTTTATATTTACTTCCCTTTATTTTTTTATTTAGGTCATGGATATGTCTAAAGGTAATGTTTTCACTTCATCTAAACAGCTAATGTTATTATTTTATGTTAAAAATTCAGTACAATAGCTCTGGTGGTTTCTATGGAAACCTGTTACATATTTTCCATCTTAAAAATCACCAACACCCCCCAGAACTAAGACATATCCATGCCAAAAATGTTTAACATTAGAAAAAACATAAAAAGACAACAATTAATTAATTATTGATAATTGTTAACACTATTCATATACAGTATTAATAAGGCTAAGACATCTAGAAATACTAGAACTTTTTTCCTAACGGGAATAAAAATATAAACAGATTCAATTAGAAAACTAGATTTAGTTAGTAAGTTTTGAAAACTTGGTGGGGCAAGGACTGTAAACATTATTTGAAATAAATTATTTGTATTTGTATGGATACCTTTATATCTTACCCAAGATGATCTTTGAAGAAAATCTTTTGTCTATTCATTCATACATAAGACATCACCACATTCTGCAGGGTATTTTTATTTTAAAGTGAATGGGTGTAGCTAGGTGCTGGGTCTGATTCATGTAATGGATTTTCAAACATATGTTACTGACAAAGACCAGCTGCTTCTATTGCCAGGATCGTTAACGACACAGAAGGCTGCCACTCCTGGCTGATAATTATCTCTATAACAGCTGTTTTATGAATATGCTTTTGAACAAATGACAAAAACTCAGACTAAATTTTGCTTTGTGTATTCCAATTTTTAGTACTGCTTTTTTGTCTTTAATTTTCTGTTGTGCATTTTCAAAGAATTGAGGGTAGGAGTAGCAGTGCTACCAAACTAGTTTGATCCTCAACATACCTTAATCGAACATAGATCATAGCTCTGACCACTGGATCTTCTTCAGTCTTTGGTCCCTTTAAGTTTCCAAAGAATTATTCCAAATTTCTTCTCTTTTCTTAACTTTTCAAATTAATATTTCAGGATTAATATATTCCATAAAACCTTATAAAACAACGTGATCAAGGGACAGACTGGCGAAACAAGTGCGGGAGGATGACTGTACTTGTTTGGATTTGGATATCTGGATTATAATATTTACTAAACCTACAATTTCAAAACATTTAAGCAATAGTTATTTCAAAACTTTGAATTTTTTCTTAGTGTGACCATTCAGTATGTGAGCGTACATGTCTTCTTATGTCTTTTAAATATAGGTTTGTACATGTATGTCTAGGAATTTAAAAAATCCCTAATAGACTATAAAGAAAGAATGTGAATATTCTCTTACAACATTGGACTACCGCGCCTGCATTGATACTCCCTTTTGACAGAAAGCTCAGGGGTAATCCCCTGACCTACCGTGTCTGTATTGTTAATCCCTTTAACTTGCTGGGCCAGAGCGTTACCCCTGACCTTCCGAACCTGTATTGTTACTCACTTTGACTTAATGGGTCGGAGCGTTACCCCTAACCTACCGTGCCTGTATTGTTACTCACTTTGACTTGCTTTGCCAGAGCGTTACCCCTGACCTACCGTGCCTGTATTGTTACTCACTTTTACTTGCTGGGCCAGAGCGTTACTCCTGACCTACCGTGCCTGTATTGTTGTTCCCTTTGACTTGCTGGGCCAGAGCGTTACCCCTGACCTACCGTGCCTGTATTGTTACTCACTTTGACTTAATGGGCCAGAGCGTTACTCCTGACCTACCGTGCCTGTATTGTTACTCTCTTTGACTTGCTGGGCCAGAGCGTTACCCCTGACCTACCGTGCCTGTATTGTTACTCACTTTGACTTGCTGGGCCGGAGTGTTACCCCTGAGCTACCTTGCCTCTATTGTTACTTGTTTACTCCCTTTGACTTACTCGGCCGCAGTGTTACCCCTAAGCTATCATACTGGTATTGTTTCCCTTGCACAGGAGAATTTATACAATAGAATTCCATTCCAGCCAATAAACTCATTAGTTATTATAGTTATTTAAACTGAATACCTCAGATCATATTTTTCAGGATTCTTCAGTTCTATAGAAGACTTCAAAGCCCATTGGCAATAGAAATTTCAACAAAACATGGTTGGGATGAAGCTTTAGTTCAAATAAAAGACCATTCCAGAAAACATTTGGGAACAAAGAAACAATTTGTCTTCCGTAATTTAAAGTTTCTATCATCAGGAAAAAATAATACATATATATTTGTTAATAACTAGTATATGTGTTACAGTTTTTATCCTTTGAAATCCCATTTAAACTCTAATTACCTTTGTGCTAAAAATAATAACTTTATTATTGATCAAAAGAAAAAAAACAATCACAACACTTCTCTGTTAACTTAGTGTTAATAAAGAAAAATTCTGGTAAGCAATTAGCCATTTAAAAAAATTGCGGTCAATTTAAATTTAGCAATCACAGGGACCGATTTATAAATTTTTTGCCCCTATAGGTGCCCAGTCTGACTGCTCCTCCTTTGAAATAATTCACATCTGTGTTGAATTCATTATGTTAAGAGGCGGCAGGAGACAGTCCAGGTGCTCACACGCTTGACATGGGATGGGTTTAATTTATCTTTTATTTTGTCGTAAATGAAATTTATTAAAAACAAAAGACCGAATACAAAGTATTTTATAGGTCCTTATCAACATATTGATGTGTTAAACTACTAAAACTAACTTTTTGTATTTGATTTGCTCTTAGCTATAATAATTTTGTTTTAAGTGCGTGAACTGTTCACGCTTTTTATAAAAAAATTATTATGGCTAAGAGCAAATCAAATACAAAAAGTTATTCAATACATTTTATTTATGAATATTTGAAGTTTATTTAGGTCCAAAGTTTGAAAATTTCCACTGATAAACAAAAATAATACAAAACAGAATTAGTTTTGTTTTATCCTTATGGGATTTTAATTTTCTTTGTTTTGTGGGAATGTTATTAATATGTCTTATCATTTCAGTGTTGTTATTCACTATGCCCCGACCCAGAATATCTAATCTTTCACAACAAAGCATCAAATTGTTTCAGAAAAAAATTCTCCTACAAAAGTTTAAAACTTTGGTGGATTCACCCTCTCCCCCACTGAGTAAATAACAAACTTTCTTAATGGAAGTTATTGGATAATGTGACCTGCGTATGTCCACTGCATACCAAATTTCATGGAAAAAGGTTAAGAAATAAGGAAGAAGTCAGTTTTTTAGTAATCTCCAGCAGAAAAACATTTGGTGCTCTTTGACTTCATTTACCACTGACAGCAATTTTACTTTTTTCTAGAATCATTATCTTATGACTAAAAATGAAAAATATTAATTTATGTTTTTTTTAAGCAGGGGGTAGTTTAACTATCTGATAAATTAATTTTCTCACCAAAAAGATTAAAAAATGATTTTTTGGACATTTAAAAGTCCATAATTTTTGAACACTGGTTATTAGAGACATGAGGATAGTTTCATATTATTTGGAAATGGAACTTAAGCATTGTTAAGCATGAAATTCCGATCAAAATTGTTCAAGCCGTTTTTAGAAATATGGATTTTCACGTCTTTTAAGGAGGAATACAATTAAAAATTTAAAAAAAAACTAAAAATGGTTCAGGGTATTGCTGATGTGCACCCTTGTACGGAATTTCACAAAAATTGGACCATCTTGTGATCTAAGAGTGGTTACCAGACAGACAAACCTTTTTTAATGGAAGCTCAGTATCAATATATCCATCTCAGCTTAAATTCAAAAGTTTTGACGAAAACAATAGAGAAAGTAAATAAATTCATGAAATGAGATCTCAAATAAATAGACAATAGAGATACTTGGTATCTTTATTCATAAATTCGTTGAGAATTGAACCTCTTCAAAGTGTGGCACAGAAAAAAATATAGAAAGTAAAAATCCAATAATTTTATTGTCACTTTTGTCCACTTGTTCAGTACGCCTACTCTTCTGTTGTGTGGGAAAACCAAGAGGAAATGCTCTATTTTAGATTCATATTACTATTTTAATATAAATTTCATTGAATTCCAGAGGTCTATACATTTTAATAAACTAAACAGATTTTTTAAATATTAAAATAAAAAGAAAACTATGCAAAATAAACATATCACAAGTTTTTTTCCTGGGAAGTATTCATTATGCTTCTTTATGCATTAGTTTTCTCATAATTAATTTACTGTACTACAAAAACTTCTACTTATTACTTGCTAAAAATATTTTGTCTCTAGTTTTCATTAAAAGATTTTACTAACTATAGTCATACCTATCATAGTTAATCACATGGCTTCTAGCAAATAAACCATCGATAGAGAAATATTACACATACATTCTGTACGTTCATATCAGCATCTGGCAGAGTAGGTACTAAATGTAGTATAAGTCTTAAAATTTAATTTTTTTGCATTAAATTTCAATAACTTTTGAACTGTTGACTCCACAGAGATAGAGTTTTTTTGTAAATATTTCTCTTCCCGTGTTTTAAGAGGTTATTGTATTGCAATACAATTATTGTATAAATTGAACCTTTGGTCGTGGTGTCTGTGCTGTACAGGTAGACTATAGTTCTAAAACCTTTTTTGGATCTATTAGATAGCCCTAAAACATATATTCACAATTTCAGCTCGAATTTAAAAAAAACGGGTGAAAACGATACTTTCTATATCGTATTTATAGAGGAGAAACTAAAACCGATGATTCAAAACACTGTTGAACGTCAACTATATAAAGACAAGGACTATTTGACATTCCTGTGGCAGTGTTGATAGTGGAAACAATTAACACTTGCTGTCAACTAGTAAGTACTGCTTATCATAAACCGGATGCTGCAAAATAGGTAAATAAACATCTACACTTAAATTTCGAAAGGTTAGGAGAATGAATTGCATTAATTTCATTACTGAACTCGATTTGTAAAGTGTGCGCCTTTCGTACCCACAGCTTTTTTTATTATTCTTCTGCCTCTACGTCGAAGCCGACACCCGGCAGCAGTGGCATGTGTCTGGCCATGCTGCCTGTAGGCCTTAGGCCATTGCCTAGTGTACAGTACGTATATACTACTTTTTTTCTATTGGTCGGGAAGAGTGAGAGAGATACTCTGTCACTACAAAGACAGATATTGTCTTTTTATTGAATGCAATCAAACATATACTACTACCAGAAAACTTTAGCACTTGTTGAAGTGGTGAGGGTAACCTGCTGAGATTTTATTTATCATCCAATACTATAATACGAGCAAGGTTTGTATTGTTATATAGGGTTTGTATTGTATATTTTGTATTGTATAGGGTTTGTATATGTAGGTTTGTATTGGTTATATATATATTTATTTGCACACGGATCTCCAAAACGGCACTAAGGAATTTCTTTAAATTTTTGAAATAATTAATTTCCGAGTAGAAAATAAGTTCTAGATAGGTCTAATGTCCAGGAAAATTTGTGTTTTCTTGTAATATTAAGTTTAAAATCTAAAAATTTAACATTACGCTTATGGAGAATAAAATGTAAACAATACAAACCAAAACAGCTGTTTATAAACGTTTGACAGTTGTTGATTGAAAACGGCGGGGAACAATATGTGAATAGAGGTTTTTCATAAATATATATTTTATGTATGTAATAAATGTAAAATTATCAGGTTACTAAACAATTTGTAAAAACTTAAGGGTAACATAACTGTGCGAAATAAAAGCAGGAAAGAGTATTTCCAAAATCTTCCGTGTTTTGATAGAAAACGTATTTATTATATTGCTTAAGGCCATTGTAACAAACCAATTAATTGGTGTGCTTTTCAATTCTCATTCCGTTTATATCAAAATCAGTTGGTCACAAGCTAATAATAACTGTATGGTTTTAAACAGTAAACGATCGGCTAAAACAATTGAGGTTGGCTAAAACACCTTAACCGGCGTCGCTCATTTGGCAGACGCCGTGGTCCAGCGGAAGCGTGTTGGCCTCATAACACGAAGGTCGCGTGTTCAAACCCCATCAGGGGCATTACTTTTGTTCAGTGCTATATTAATTATGGTGTATTAAATCGGTTTTATTTAAACCACAAAAATGTTTTCATTAAATAGTAAATGTGTTTTGATTTTGCTAATTAACTTGTAAAATACATGGCTTATTCTATCCGATCAAAGCTCAGTCACCAGGTACTGTTTATTAAATTGTCTAGTCTCTTCTTTCAATATTTTAAATTTTAACATTACTACTTTTGAACATAAGTCTCTTATTTAGATGCTTTAAGCGACTGTTTTACTCATAACAGTAGGCTAAAGTATTTTTTTCTCATAAAAGGGTTGATTCAGGAATGGTCAGGTTAGAAGAACTAATTAAGCACAAGACAATGTAACAGAGTAATCAGTTTGACAGTATTTAAGCTTAAACCACCAGACTGACACCTAACGGACGAAAGTAGTAACCTATAACGCCACAGCTCTGACTTGATAATACTAAGATTAAGATCTGTCTTTAGTACTAAGAAAGATATGTTTCAATACAGGTTGGTAAAGTACTCTTGTAATGTGGTCTAGCAACTTACTTCAATCACCTGGCCAGTCACCGCCCATCGCTGATTTTACTTCCCTCCTGTAGCATCTTCATTATCTTATATGTTTTCAATAGAAATGTTACTTCATTGTAATTTTTACTTTGTTTTAATGAAAAATGTTTCTGATAACCTAACGATGTTTGACTGTTTCAAAAGTGGTTTTACCAATTGTTGGTTTAAAATACTAAAGGGGGTTATAGTGGAACTCCTCAAATCCGAACTAATTGAGGCTGAAGCCTACTCGGATTTAGGGGTGTTCGGATTTGCCAGGAAATAATATTAGGCACTTATTTTGTCACTGTAACCCCGGATAGCAATTGGCAGATTGGGTATACAGGCTGGGTAACTCAGAGTTTGAGAGGGCAGTGACCTTGGCAGGTGGATGTAAGTCCTCTGACATGACATTGTTGCTAGGCGAGCTTGTGCTAAAAATAATTCACTTTCCCCGCTAACCCCTCCCTTACTGGGATTCGTCTCGTGCCTGTTTACTGTCTTTTCAGCGTTAACCTGTTGATTACTGCGTATTGCTAATAAGTGTTTGTGCATATCGCACGTTTTTGCATTTAATTCAATAACTAATCATTCATTCGTATAAATTGCTTGTTGTACTTTATTAAGTTGATTGACGATTTGAAGGTGATGCCTGAGTTTAGGAAACGTAAACATAGTTCATGTACTGTTGAACTCAAGTTAAAAGTCTTAAAACGATTAGATGACAGCGAAAGCGTTAGAAAATTAGCATCAGAGTATGGAGTTGGAAAAGCAACAATAAGTGACTGGAAAAAGAATTGATAAAATTGAACAGTTTTCTGAAACTAAAAATGAAATAGTATTAAAACAACACCATCATGCTACAGTGGCTCTCAATAAAAAAATCGATGAAGCAGTGTTTTTATGGTTTTCACAGGAACGACAGAAAGGCATGCCAATTAGTGGTCCATTGATTCAAGAAAAAGCCTGGCAACTTTAATGAACTTAATGAACTTTAATGATTAATGAATGATGAATCATATCATTCTCAGCAAGCAACGTGGTTGGACCTCGGAAAAAGCAGAATGGCATTAGATAACTATCTATTTTTGGAGAAAAGCTATCAGCGGACCCAGCTTCAGCTGAAAATTACATTAAAGAATTCGCTGAAATAGTGTCTTCCAAAACTATTCTGTCCAGCAAATTTATAAAGCTGACAAAACAGACTTGAATTTTAAAGCCCTCCCTACAAAAAGTCTCGCTTTTCAATAGGAATCTTTTGAACTCGGCTTCAAGATGAATAAACAGCGGGACAAACAAGCTGCCATTGATGGTTATAGGAAAAGCTGCCAAACCTAGGGCTTTGAAGAATTTAAATATTAATTCACTTCCAGTATTTTATAAGAATCAGAGCAACTCATGGATGTCTGGAACTCTTTTGAAGGAGTGGCTTCATAAGAAATTTGTTCCGTCGGTGAAGAAGTTCAACAAAGAAAATAATATGTCAGAGAGAGCACTTATTCTCATAGACAATGCCTTTTGCCATCCATCTGACATGCAGTTAGTGTGCAGGGACATTAAAGTGATATTCCTTCCTCCTAATGTTACGTCCCTTCTGCAGCCAATAGACCAAGGGTTTCTTAACCACTTAAAACTAAATTACAGAAAGAAACTCCTTCCTTTTTTTAATAGAAAACGATTCTTTTTCAAACTTGAAGAAATTAACATTTAAAGACATTATTTATTGGTTAGCTGAATCTTGGGAAAACACAAGTGAGAGAGTTTTATGCGTAAAAGATGGAAGAAGCTTCGGCCAAAACTCCAGTTTGAAGATGTGTCTGACCCCATCGCACCCCTTTGATACAACAAGAGCTTCCTCAACTTGTGCAGTAAGTCCCATGCTGTGAGAACGAAGGCGAAGATTGCATAGACGAGTGGACAACAATTGATGTGAACGAGGAATACTATAGTGATCAGTACTTGGTAAACATGGTCCATGGAAAGCGAGGAAGAGGGAGAGAAACCTCCTACAGACGTTGTGACGTGCACACAAGCCACTTCTGCTCTTGATGTCGTTCTATGATTCGTGGAACAATACCTGTATATATATATATATATATATATAATATATATATATATAGTTTTATTAACGTTCACCAATAGGGCTACTATTATTATTATCTATATAAATAAAATTCGAGTTTTGTCTGTACATTGCTCATAATTATTCATTTTTTAGTTATTTTTACTTTTTGTGCGTTAAAGAAGCCGAAACCGGTCTTATCTCAATTTTTGTCGGTTTGTCTGTTTGTCTGTGACGCTTCAGGAGGCATTTTACGCCTCTTCGAAAAAACGGGATAACTGATTACAATGAAACTTATTTCATGTATTCTCTACATTCCAGAGAAGGTTTATAAGTGCTTGAAATCACCCGCCGCCTCTTGAAAAGTAAATAACGAGCATTTAAAAACCCACTTTTACGCAATATTACTCATTTTGATTTTGAAATTCTGATCCAGTTTTCAATGAATAGCCTTCTGGCAATAATCAGCTGTCTTTGTAGTTTGAAGATTTAATAGAAATAAAAACAATCAGCTGTAAAATCAATATTAGTTAGTTTATATTGGTCATTGATTTTAAATCTATTTTGAAAATATTAAAAAGTTATTATTTCGAAAGCCTAGACACCTAAATAGCTAAATAATCACTTACCAAATGAATGGCATCTGCCCTTCAGGTGTCAATGTATTAAAATTCCTTACAGGAATCGGTTTCGGTCTTTTAACAGACCATCATCAGCCGACGAAACAGGTAGCATATAACACAATATATATATATTAAATAATTATGCATAACTTAGTACCCTTTTTTTTGTGTGAGAAATTATTTTATTTAAAAATTCACAACATGTTTCAGAACTCAGTCCATTATCAAGTGGTGTATTAATAAGAACATAACCTTGATGTAAATAAAATTTATAAATGTCATATGGTTAATTTTGAAAAGTAAAGAAGAGAGGAGATGGATGTTGTATGTATATGTGTTTATGTTTTTTTGTTTCTTATTTTTTCTATTTGATCGTAGATTGGGTGAATATGTGGTGGTAACATTGAATTTAAAATATTTGTTGGATCTTTTTTCTGATGAATGTAGATGTTCAATTCTTCTTTAACATTTAATTTGTCACGTTGTTTTTCAAACTCCAGTACTGATAAATTTTCTGTCATGTTTTTGTAATTGTGTCCTGATGTTATTAAATGTTCTGCAAAGTTTGATTTACATGTAGTTTTGTTGTTGTTTTGTTGTAAGTGCTTGAATGTGTTCTTTAAATCTTGTTTTAAATGTTCGATGAGTTTGTCCAATGTAATATCAGTCACAATCACTGCATTTGATTTTGTAAATACCAGGTTTGTTAAAATTATCATTGTCTATTTTTTCAGGGTTCATTTTTTTGTTTATCAAATGAAAAATATTATTTTTTGTTTTGTAGCTTAGTTTAAGATTTGTATTTTTGAGTGTTCTTCTTATAGCTTTGTCCATCTAATTGTTGTATGGCACACACATATATTTATCTTTTATTTCATTTGATTTTTGTGTTATGGGTTGAATCTTCTTTTTTAGTTTTTTCTTTATCATGTTGTCTATCATTTTTGTTCTGTATCCATTTTGTTCTGCTATATATTTTATGGTGGTTGATTCTTTGATGAAATTTTCTGTTGAGAGTGGAATATTTACGAGTCTGTGAATTAGTGAGTGAAATGTTGCTATTTTGTGATTCCATGGGTGGTTAGAATTATAGGGTATGATGGTGTTTGTTGTGGTAGGGTTTCTGTATATGTCGAATGAGTGTTTTTTTCCAATTTTTGTAATTTTGATGTCAAGGAAGTTTATATCTTTTTCCTGGATTTCTTCTGTAAATTTTATCGTTGGTGATAATGTATTAATGTGTTTCAAAAATTTGTCAGCTTCAATTTTAGTACCTTCAAATAGGCAGATGATATCATCTACACATCTGTACCAATAATTTATTTTGTTTTTGAATGGATTAACATCATTTATTATTTTTGTTTTCTCTAATTATGTTATATATATGTTTGCAATTAGTCCTGATAGGGGTGATCCCATGGGTAAACCGTCTTCTTGGAGATAGAAAGTTTTATTATAACAGAAATAGTTTTGTTTGAGAGTTATCTGAGTCAGATTGATGATATCATCTATTTCCTTTTTATTCATCATCTTATTTTCTGTTAGGTTTCTTCTTAAAATTTGAATGGTTTCTTTAATAGGGATATTCGAATACATGTTTGTTATATCAAAGGATATTAGTAATGAATTGTTCGGAATATTTATATCTTTAATTTTGTTTATTATGTCATATGTATTTTTCACATTATATCCATCGTCTAAATTTAGCCCAGTTTTGATTTTCTTATCTAGAAATTTTGAAATTTTGTAGGTTGGTGCATTAATAAAGTTTACAACAGGGCGTATAGGAATGTTATTTTTATGTGTTTTGGGCTGTAATCTTAAGACTGGAGCTTTTGAATTTGTTGATTTCAGTTGAGTTTTTTCTTGTTTTGTTAAACTTTTACAATTCATTATTTTAGTGTTCAAGGATTTGGAAAATTGGTCGGTTGGATCTTTTGTTAAAATACTATATTGGTTGTCTTTAATAAAGGTTTCAACTTTTTCGTTATAATCATCTTTCTTGATTATAACTATTGCATTGCTTTTATCTGCTTTAGTAAGAATTGAATCATCTTCTTTCAATTTGTCAGCAATAGAATTTATTAGCTTGAGGTCTGTTTTTGTTTTCTCTTGCACATTTCGATTTATTTTAGTATTTTTAATCTTGTTTAGTTCATGAATAAAGTTATACCTTATGGGATCTTTTATGTTTTTTTCAGCATTATTTCTTATTGATACTTCCAAATCGATTAAATCTTTTTCTATAATTTTTTCCTTGTGATCCATAGAAATGTTGTACTTTAAAGAATTCTGTAAAAGATTAGTTTCTTCTTCTGTAAATTCTATGTTTGTTAAGTTTTGAACAGCATGATTGAATTGTTTTGCTATTTCATTATATTTTATGTGATATTTACCTTTTTGTAATTCAATTAGTTTTTCTATCTTCTTTTTGTGGGTCTGTTTCTTCTCGTCTATAATTGGTTTGCTCCATTCGGCTATATATAAATCCATTTCTTCCACACTTTCTTCATGGTAAAGATCCTTTGCTTCCTTATACAATGTCTCAATAGAGTTTTTGGTTTGTTGGAGTTTTGAATAAAGAAAATTGATTTCCTCCTTTATCCATATATTTTTAGCAGTTTTCAAAGTTCTCTTTGCAGCTTGACTGGTAGATTTTGTTTGAAGTTGAATGTAATTAGGGATTATGTTTTCAGAAAGACATCTTTTATTAAATTTTATGTCTTCTTTGATTTTTCTGCTTTAAGCTTGAGGTATTTGATTGAATGTGTTAATTTTTGGTTGTTAGCCATTTCTATAAATTTGAGTTGGTAATGAGGGCTACTATTAATATTAAATAATTATGCAACTCAGATAACTCTCAAACAAAACTATTTCTGTTATAATAAAACTTTCTATCTCCAAGAAGACGGTTTACCCATGGGAGACCCCTATCAGGACTAATTGCAAACATATATATAACAGAATTAGAGAAAACAAAAATAATAAATGATGTTAATCCATTCAAAAACAAAATAAATTATTGGTACAGATATGTAGATGATATCATCTGCCTATTTGAAGGTACTAAAATTGAAGCTGACAAATTTTTGAAACACATTAATACATTATCACCAACGATAAAATTTACAGAAGAAATCCAGGAAAAAGATATAAAATTCCTTGACATCAAAATTACAAAAATTGGAACAAAACACTCATTCGACATATACAGAAAACCTACCACAACAAACACCATCATACCCTATAATTCTAACCACCCATGGAATCACAAAATAGCAACATTTCACTCACTAATTCACAGACTCGTAAATATTCCACTCTCAACAGAAAATTTCATCAAAGAATCAACCACCATAAAATATATAGCAGAACAAAATGGATACAGAACAAAAATGATAGACAACATGATAAAGAAAAAACTAAAAAAGAAGATCCAACCCACAACACAAAAATCAAATGAAATAAAAGATAAATATATGTGTGTGCCATACAACAATTACATGGACAAAGCCATAAGAAGAGCACTCAAAAATACCAATCTTAAACTAAGCTACAAAACAAAAAATAATATTTTTCATTTGATAAACAAAAAAACGAACCCTGAAAAAATAGACAATGATAATTTTAACAAACCTGGTATTTACAAAATCAAATGCAGTGATTGTGACAGATATTACATTGGACAAACTCATTGAACATTTAAAACCAGATTTAAAGAACACATTCAAGCACTTACAACAAAACAACAACAAAACTACATGTAAATCAAACTTTGCAGAACATTTAATAACATCAGGACACAATTACAAAAACATGACAGAAAATTTATCAGTACTGGAGTTCGAAAAACAACGTGACAAATTAAATGTTAAAGAAGAATTGAACATCTACATTCATCGGAAAAAAGAGTTCTGAAACATGTTGTGAATTTTTAAATAAAATAATTTCTCACACAAAAAAAAAAGGGTACTAAGTTATGCATAATTATTTAATATTAATAGTAGCCCTCATTTACCAACTCAAATATATATATATATATATGTATATATATATATATATATTTTTTTATATATCCTTGGTGTTCGATAAGATGAAACATTTTATATAAATGTTTCATCTTATCGAACACCAACGATATATAAAAAAAAATATTGTGTTATGTGCTACCTGTTTCGTCGGCTGATGATGGTCTGTTAAAAGACCGAAACCGGTTCCTGTAAGGAATTGTAATACATTGACACCTGAAGGGCAGATGCCATTCATTTGGTAAGTGATTATTTATTAAAAAGTTATTTTAACGTATAGCTAATAATATTAATAGTATAAATGTTCTAATCTATTTAATTGTAACGTAAAGCTAAATAATAAAGCTGGGTATTGATTTATTTTATTTGTATTGATTTGTTTAGGATTTCAGGTTTACATTCTGGTATGATGATCTTTCTTCTTTAAACTGAATCCTACAACCCTTGCAAAGGACGGGCTTACTGCTAGTTATATTATAAATGTATACCATAGTACCCTTGCATTATTTTATTTTATTTATAATATATTAATATAAATATATATATTTATAAATGCAAATTTTAACTACTATTATTTTTGGCCTCTGGTAAACTTGTAAAATTTAAGTAGACTCATAATAAAAAAATAGGTACATAAACACAGAAAATCTTAAATACTATCCATCTTGGTAAATCAAACTGTACTACAGTTCTGTAGTACCAAGTAGCAGCAGTTCTGTAGTTCTGTAGGACAAGGCTACAGTTAAAAAACTGTAAACTGTACAATTTTTCTACAGTACTTATTTACTTTATAGTAAAACTATGGATACAGTCGGCATGGTAAGGATAGTATGTCACATTACTAATGGAGGTAAAAAACCTGTAGTTTTTAAAGCTTTAGAAATAAAATGCAGAAAAATTTTAAATGACTTATTCCCCATAAACTTAACATTACAACACTAGAACTTCCTAAAATGGAAGGAATCTCATGGAGTTTAAACAAGTTTTATTTTACTCAAAAATCCCCACACACATAGAGAAACTTTCTAAAGTTTCATGACAACAAATGAATGGTTTGGCAACGCCTAAAGAATAAACAGACTTACTGTAAATTCATTTTCATACCATACACTGTATGGAGCATTTAATTTCACAGAATTTGGTTGCATCATTATATTAAGTACACTAATTATCTTACGCTCATTTCTTATTATAGTTTGACTTAAAATACCTGGATAGTTCGCTATTTCTAAGAGTGTCTTTCAGAGCTGTGTTAATCTTATGTTGGTGAAAAAGTAGTGACTATATCTCATCACTAATTAAAAATACAGTTGTTTTTGTGAACTTGAGAGCAGTTGGAACTGATTTCATTCAATAAAACTGCTAACTTACTATCAATATATTTTTAGCAAATTTCCCATAGGGAAGAAGCTATTACTCTCATAAAAATGGTCTGATCGAGATCACATTTGGTAGGGATGTGTATTCCTACATTTTTTCGGACAAGTTCATAAACCAGACTTATCGGTCAATGGGAACGGGTATTTTGGGGGGGGGTTTGTACTCCAAATTTGGGTTTATTGTGTTTTTCGTATGTAATTAAAAAAAATTTATTTTCATCTTTTACCATTTGAACAAACTCTCCAACGGTCACCAAGATATTAAAAAATCTTAACACAGTACGTTGTATTTTGGGGGCTAATACTTAATGTTAATCTTATGGAGGATAAAGAATAATTAATATTTCATTTATAAATAAATATTATTTGATTAAACTTGGTATTTACCTTCATGTGGTTGAGATCTTATGCTTCAAATGCTTAAAAATCATAGTTTTTGTGTTTATCATGGCAACAAACCTGCATACTCTTTTTCCATGTTAATTATATAGGGTATAGGCAAACTCCTTTATTTATAGATAGATGTTGATGCAACTTGGCATAATTGGTCAAAATAAAAATTGTTTATGCTAGAAATTCCTACTTTCAATGTTCCTCACAGCAGCTAACCTGCATACTTTTTTCCTATGTTAATCAACTACAGAATAAAAAAAAAAAACAGAACAGAACAGAATAAAACCGTTTTATTCTGTTAAGTCTTGTTAATATCTGTATTGTTGTCATTCATGTTTATTATTGATTTTATTGTTACTTAGTTTGTAATAGCCAATGTTAAAGTTTTTATAACGAATTATGACCTTATATATATAATTTTGTATCTTGTTTATGACTGTCAATTGCAATTTTTTTGCTTAAAGACAATAAATACACTTGAATTTGAATAATCATATGGAAAATAGGAAAACTCCTTTATTTATGGACAGATGTTGATGAAAATTTGTACAGATTGTCAAAATAAAAATTGTTTATAGTAGAAATGCCTACTTTCCCTGTTCCTCATAGCAGTAAACCTGCACACTCTTTCCCATGTTAATCTTATGGAAAATAGGCAAATAATTCTCATGTTTATCGATAGATTTTGATCAAACTTGTCATATATTATTATTAATTTAGAAATTTGCTGAGTACGCAGGTCTGCTGCGACAGGGGTATTAACAAATATTCAATAATTTTTCATTATGCATACAAAATAAATATAGGGACTGTAATTCAAGTAAATTATCTATAAAAACTTAAAATAACATTCTTAAATATTAATCAGGGAAAAACTCATAAACTAAATGAATAAAAAAATTAGGGTATGTCATTTGGTTTGAAATTACAGTCTAAAGTACTTGAAAACATATTCTTGATAACATCCTCCATTTCGGCAGTAATATTGTCAAATCCCTCAGCTGTAGTCTTTATTATTACAGGGGGATCTTCAATTTGTTCATATATATACTCCACCCTAAAACAAAATAGTTTTAATAATTTCTGTACAATCATTAAAACATTGATATAAAATAGTTTTTATTCATTAAATTGATATAAAACTAGTTTTGTTACTGCACAGGTCCAACCAAAAAGTTTAATTTCCTTAACATATTTGTAGACTTTTTCAAAGTGTATAATTGTATTGAATATGTTTTTTGAATATCTCAAAAAGCTTTACCTAACAAGTAATCAATTTCCAGTTTCAGAGGTTAGCTTATAGGTTAATCCAATGAAAAACTGAATTTTACCTTTTTTTCCAAGAATTTGGTGCTCTAGTTGTTCCAACATTCTTGTGAAAATTATCAGGAAATGTAACATAGAGGATTAAATCTGGCTTGAGGAGATCTGTTGGCCAAGTGTACACAGGTGAGCCTCTGGTGGGGATATCTTCGATGGTTGGATGCCTGTTACCTACACCAAAGACAGTTTGTTCAATCCAGTACCTAAACAAGTTATAATCCACAGTTATTTTTAAAGAAAAAACCAATGATAAGTTTTAAGTGTTAATATTTTTTTGTTTTTAGTACTTATTAAAAATTTATTTCACACTGATAAAGTAAAAAAAGAAAAAACTAATGTCAGTAAAATAAGTAATATTATTTCATGGAAGTAGGCTAATTTTTTTAATAAGAAGAGATAATCCCTATTTTTACTCTGAGATGCTTCATCAAAGATAATTTAATATGCAATCTGATTTCCGATGTATTCTGAGATTTTATTAAACCTTTTTTAACTCTTCATTGTATAATACAGTATGAGCAGATATTTTTTTAAAACCTGTGATTACAAATGTATATGTAAACGTTATTTTGTTGAACTTTTCCAAAACGTCTTGAGTTTTTAAAAGTCCAACACCTTACCTATGTGGCCACTCAAACCTCAGTAGGTTTTTGGCCTCGCCAACAACAAGTCTCCATCTTTTCCTGTCTTCCATCCAATCTGCCTCTGCTCTCAGCTTTCTTACAACCCCTCGTACCTGGTCCTGCGATCTTAGCCTGTGTCGTGCTAGCGGTCGCTTTCCTCGAGGAAAATTTTCTGATACAATTCTCAGAATTTTATCATATTCTCTTCTCTTTACATGGTCCGCCCATCTAAGCCTCCTACTCTTTATTTGGGATATTATGTGCAGATCTGTGTACATTTTCCTCAGTTATTCATCTGTTTTAATTCTCCACACACCATTTTCATTCATTATATTTCATTCATAGGACCATAGATAGTTCTGAGGATTTTATATTCTAAAACTATAATTTTCTTTTCTTGGTTCTTTGTTAATGTCCAAGTCTCTGATCCATAGAGTACTATCGGTTATATTATAGTCTTGTAAAGTTTTACTTTGGTTTTTCTTGACAGAAGCCTACTTTTCAGCAGTGTTTTAAGAGCCCAATAACATTTATTTTCAAGTAATAGTCTGGCATTTATCTCTATTTCTTCTCTATTGTAGTATATGGTCACTCTTAAGTATTTAAACTCTTTAGTCCTTTCAAAACAAAACTATAATCGCTAACTTGAAGAGCGTGATCAAAATCAATATCTTTTAAGTGTCGTCCAACTATAAGGTATTTTGTTTTTTCTTCACTAACTTCTAAGCCTACTTTTCTAGCTTCTTCAATAAGGGTCTCTGCAAGATTTTAGGCCATTTGCATCCTCTGCTAATAAGGTCACATCATCTGCAAAAGCTGACTTTTTTGCCTTTTTTCCCACTTCTACTCCAAGTTGTTGATGTTTTACCCTTTTAAGGGAATTTTCCAAAGCCAAATTAAATAATAGCGGGGACAGTCCATCACCTTATCATACTCCAGTTGAATTCATTTGAATGTTCAACGTTTGTACTTTTCACTTTGAATCTTCAGTACATATTTGAGCTAACTTAATTAATTTGTTTGGGGTTCCCATTTCCCTGATATTTTTTCACATTTACTTACTGTTTATGCTATCGTAGACCTTTTTGAAATCAATAAAGAGTAAGTGGACTTCTTTGTTAAATTCTCAGTATTTAGATATATTTGGTCAGTAGTAGACTTTTGTTTTGTAAAACCTGTTTGATGTTCATCAGTAATCTCCTCCGAATATTCTTCTAATCTATTATAAATTGTCTTGGACAGCACTTTGTAAGCTGTACTTACAAAAGATATTCCTCGATAGTTGCTACAGTTTAGTTTGTCCCCTTTTAGCAAATTTTTCATAGGGAAGAAGCTATTACCCTAGGTCTCATGGCAAAACTTAAGCCCGGGACCATGTTATTTTTTCGTGTTTAGGTGCCCAGAGGCCAAAAACAATAGTCGTTAAAATTTATATATATGTATATATTTATATATATATGTGTGTGTCTGTGAACACATTAACTTTCGTAAAAATGGTCCGATTGAGACCAAATTAGTAGAGACGTGTATTCCTACATTTGCTCGGACGAGTTCGTAAACCAGATATATCGGCCAAAGAACGGGTAGTTTGGGGGGTTTTGTACTCAAAAATTGGGTTTTTTGCATTTTTCATATGGAATTTAAAAACATTTTAAATTTTATCTTTCACCATTAGAATTGGCTCAAAAAATACACAATCTAATTCACTAAGGGTTTTCTCTATCTCCAACGGTTACTGAGATATTAAAAAATCTAAACACAGTACATTGTATTTAGAGGCTCCAATGCTAATCTTATGGAGGATAAGGGAAAATTAATATTTCCCTTATTAATCAATAGTTTTGGATGAAAATTTGTATCTAGCTGCATGTGGTTGGGATCCATACGTTTATGCTAAAAAATCATAGTTGATGTGTTCCTCACGGCAGCAAACCTGCATACTCTTTCCCATGTTAATCTTGTGGAGAATAGGCAAACTCCTTTATTTATGAACTGATGTTTATGAAGCTTCGTATAAATGATCAAAATAAAAATTGTTTATACTAGAAATGCCTACTTTCAATGTTCCTCATAGCAGCATGCCTGCATATTCTTTGCCATGTTAGTTTCATGGAGAATAGGCAAATAACTGTCATATTTATCGACAGATATTGATAAAACTTGTAATATATCATTAATATTTTTGTTGTTATTATATTATTGATTTGGAAATTCGCTGAGTACGCAGGTCTGCTGCGACAGGAGTATTTTATGAATTGGAACTATTGTTGGGAGGTTCTAAAATAATCCGTCCAAATGTTAGGGATATCTTCTTGGTTACAGGTTATCCTGCCAACCTTATCATTGACACCAAAGGTTCTAGCTTTAAAGCCTTGTTTAAAATATCTCATGGATCTGGCGAATTCTCTGGAATTATTTTTGTGTAATCTTCTTCAGCCTTTTTCAGCTGATCTTTTACAAAGTTTCTATTGGCGATTCTCAATGTCTTGTTTGTGTTCTTGTTTATTATTAGGTATTTATCTCTTTTTTCATGGGTGTCCTCTGTGAGTAGTTCCTCTTTAGCTTTCTTCCTCTCCTCAATTAGTTATCGACAGTTTTCATTGAACCATGCCTTTTGGCTTTTTCTGTTCCTTTGGAAGCCAATTACTTTCTCTGCTACTTCTTGGACTGTTTTTTGGATATGTTTCCATTTGTCCTCTATAGAGAGATCTATTTCTTGCTCTTCTTGCTTTAAGGCTTGAAACCTGTTAGTGAGTTTGAACTCCTTTCTCATATTAGGATTTTCCAGTTTCCTTAGACTAAACTTTGCCTTTGCGTTTTGCCTTTTGCTTTTCTCTTCTCTCTCGGTTGAATCTTTGCCACACTTTTACTATCACTAAGTAATGGTCTGTTCCACATTCAGCTCCCCTCTTGATTTTAATGTCTGTAATGCAGCTTTTTTCACGAGTCCATTAGGGGAAACCCATGTGACCTTCTGGATATTTTTTCTTGGGAATGTGGTTGAACTGATTTCAAGATTTTTTGAGCTTGCAAAGCTGATGAGTCTCATTCTATTTTAGTTTCTTGTGGCATGTAAACTATTACCTCCTGTATACTGTTCCTATTTATGCATTTGCATCACCTTAATACGATTTTGACATCATAGTCTGGGATGCTTGTCATTAGCTGTCTTCAGATTATCGTAGAAAAGGTCTTTCATGTCATCATCTGCATCCTCTGTAGGTGCATAGAAGCAAACTACTGATATGTTTTGAAATTTTCCTTCCAGCCTTAAATATCAAAGTTGATTAGTATGTTTGTATTTTGAGGAGGTATAGCTTAGTGGACAAATTAGCAAATGGATAGTACTGGACAATTTAACTTGAGAAATGGCACGCTATAGGCGTCATTGAGAGAGAGAGGGAGTCACGCGGACACGCACTGATGTGAACACTCAAATTAAAGATGTTGTGACTCACCATTGTTCCAGAGGGTTTAGGGGTTGACATAGAGAATCCCAGCGTAGACCATGGACCGGGATAGATGTGGGCTGCTAGCAACGGAGATCTCAGGACGTCTATGGGTTGGCGGCTGGACCGGATGTCGGCAGTGATGAGGGACGCTGGGGGAGGTGTGCGCACACCAGGGGATGTCACTGACCACAAGGGGGTGAAGGGTCACCAGGTGGATTGTTGGACATGATGCAGCACTGAAGAAGAATCGGTGGCGGCACTTGAGAGTCGATGCGCACGAGTAACGAACTGTTCGCGACGATACAAGTATGAGCGTAGGGGCAATTAAAAGCACTGTTAATTGATTATTGAGTTACTTTGAGACAAATAACTTGAGAGAGGGATTGCACTGTTACGCGAGATAAGTGAGAGAGGTTAAGAGTGTAAAAGTAATATATTACGAGCGACGGCCAAATCGCACGTCACACGGAGCGCGTTCGAAGGCTACTAACGTGGGCTGGTAGAGGGGATAGCGTCGGTAACTGACCATTGGTGCCTACAGGGGTACATTAAATTGAAGATAGAAATAGTCACGCCATATTTTATGGCCAATCAGATCAAAGCGTCAACCCCTCCACTTGCCATGTATGGGTGTTTGTGTAAACGTTTTGTTAAGAATATCTGAGTTGATTTGAATCTCAGATTATTCTATTTTGACTCTGTACATACAAAGGATATTTGATATTGAATTATTTCTTTTAAAAATACATGATAAATGTGGAATGTCTCTTATTGTTGAAAAATGATTATTAAACTAAAATTATGCTTAAATACTAAACAAAAGTCTTTCATTTACTGGTTCAAAGGTTATCACAGAATCTATTAAAGTTTTTCTAATAGCAATTCCTACGCCTGTGTATTGATTGTCTTCATCACAGCCAGTAATGGGCATAATTCTTTGAGTTCAACTTGCCATTAAATGGTCATTTCGTCTCTTGGAGACAAACTAAATCTAAATGATAACTATCTAATTTATCCATGACTAGATCAAATTTTCCTGGTATAGCTGAAGTTCAAACATTCCATGATCCAAATCTCAAGTCCTTAAAACGAATCTTGGGTCTTATTCCTTGGTATCCATCTTTTTCCGGGGCTTGTTGTTGGTGTTTCTGAACAGAATGTTTTTCTGGTCCAAGGTCAGTCTTGCTACCAACCCCCAACCCGGAGGGCTAGAAGTTTGTTATCAGAGTCCTCTTCTCCTAGACCAATTCCTTCCACCTCAGCTTCAAGACCTTGATCTGGCCTCGATGTTACATCAGAGTGTCCTTCTCTTAGCCTTTGGATACCCAAATCCTTTCATACAAGGCAGTACGGGCAGTGTTTATTTTATGGCGGCACTTTCTCGCAATGACATAGCACTGTCATCGGGCTCTTGTGGACTTTGTTAAGTGTGGTCCCGCCACAGATCACCCTTCCACGCCCTCTTGGTGCTACCACCTCGGTCTGGGACTGCTTATTTGAGTCACCCCTTATTTGCAGCTGTCCACCATATCTGATGGAGCGTTCGCTATCCGCCACATGCGACCCGCCCTGTACCTGAGGCTTGGACAGGGAAAAAGTCCAACAAAGTAGGCTAACATTGGGATAGTAATAATTAACATCAAAATGAATTTAAAAAACTCAATGTATGAGTCATGAAGTGATTCTTGTTTCTTTAAACTTCATAAATTGTAATACAACTAACAAACTTAATTACTAATTAACTAGGTAGATGTTATGAAGTGATAATATCATCAGTCTGTTCTGAGATCCAGTTTAGTGAACACTTGTTCTGATTGTTGTTGTGAATATTTATTTTGAGTATTAAATATTGTTTTAAAAATGAACAAGTCTATTACAGTAGACTAAAAGTTTTTATTTCAATTTTAAATTATTGTATGTTTATAGTCTTGATGAGATTTTAAGTGTATTATTTTATGTACTATAATTGTCATAATTATAGCTATTTTAATTAATTCTTAGATAGTTTGCTGAATTAGCAAATTTCCCATAGGGAAGAAAGTCTCAAGGCAAGACCTAGGCCCGGAACCATGTTAATTTTTTGTTTTGAGGTACATAGAGACCAAAAAAATACTTGTACAAATTATATATACAGTAGAACTTGGATAATTCGAACCTCAAGGGACCAGAATAAAATTCGAATTATCCAAAGATTCGAATTAGAAAAAGTTTATGCAAGTGGTTGAAATAAACAATCAAACATCATGTTTTAACATTGTATATTAAAAAAGTTAGGTTAATGAAGATATTATTGATTAAAAATCCTAATTTTTGTTAAATGCCAATAATGTATTTGGAGGGATCCCGAAACCAGCTATTACAAACTTTTTCAAATCCCTTCTCTACCTCCTTGATCGCCGCTATTTATTCTTGCAACGTCAGAGATTTGTAGGTTCGCTTTGACGAAGCCATCATACACACGCGAAGTCACAATTGCCAACACCAAAAATCCAAACACCAAAGACGACGAATATCGGAACAAACCACCACCGATGATACACACAGATGTCAATGTTGTGATTTATGAGCAGTAGTGGACTAGTGAGTGGGGTGGGCGCGGTGATCTAGCCAAAAATAGACTGAGGACAGGAAGCCCGAACGTCGTTTCGTGGAAAATCGACCACAATGACTTGTTCACTTATACACATTGTTTATGGTAAAAATGCCTACTTACAGTGTGTTCCACAGCAGCAAATCTGCACACTCTTTTTCATGTTAATCTTATGGAGAATAAGCAACTCTTATTTATCAACGTTTATTGATCAAACTTGTCATAAGTGTATATTAGTATTGTCATATTATTAATTTGGAAATTTCCTGGGTACGCAGGTCAGCTGTGGCAGGGGTATTTTTATGTGCTACAAATTTATAGGATGTTTTCAAAAATTCAATGTCATTAAATTCTTGCTTATCTTATTTTACACCATTAAAATGTGATTGATCTGAAATTTCATAATGTTATGATTTGTGTAATTTACTTTGTTATAGAACTTTAAGGTAATATTTTGCTTGTTACTGTTACTTACCCATTAGCAATAACAGGGAACCGATGGTAAACCATCTTGGCCTTATGTGCCACAGCATACATGGAGAGGCCGTAGAACGCCCTGCGCAAGGGATCGCCCTGGGGGAACACTCTCTTGTATGCCTCCAGACACTTTGCTACATTCTGCAGTAGAGTGGCCCCAAACTTCTTGGCAAGCCTTCGGCTCACGATGTCAGTACCTAGAAAATTGTTCATCTATATCTATCTTCTTATTACTAACAAATAAAGAGCCTATTAAATTTGGATCTAGAAATTATTTTTTGACTACATTCTAAACCTAGGTAAAAATTAATTTTTATTTAATCTTTTTTTATCATTTCTATTTTCAGTAAAGTTTTCACAACTAGTTTTCACAGTAGAGTAACACCTGGATTGGCCAGTGGTCTTTGCCTCTCATTTAAAATGAGCTGCTTTTGGGTCTGCTAACATGTGGCGTAGGGGTTGGCGATCCCACCGCCCAGTGGCGCTGTCACTGCAATCAGGCTCCCTGACTCTCTACTCTCCTCTTGAGCAGGGTCTTTTCTATCTACCCACGTTTCTTCTCCCCTCCAATGCGTGGATAGACTGTCTTCATCTATCTGTACAAACCCATTCTCTTCTTCTTCTCCCATCTTCTCCCCTGCTCTTCCGCTTTGTTTCAGGCCAACTCAAGGTGTCACGTGGACCGTGCCGAGGAGTGAATGGCACCAGGCCTTATATATGGTGTCTAGAACGGTACCTGCAGGATACTGGGCGACCTCCTGCAGTAAGTAGCCTTACCTGGACATGCGGGGCTCTGTTCAGGCGGACGGATATTTCCCTGAAGTAGCAGACAAACTGGATAGGGTAGGGGCAGCCACCCCCTTTGTTGGACCGGAGCCAGGTTGTGCACTGGAGGACTCCTTTTTCAAAAAGAAACTAAAGGAGGATGAGAAGGAAGCCAGAGGGAAAGCCTGGACCGTTCATCCGGGATGCCAACAGGCTAAGGAAATGCTTGGAGTGCATAATATAAGAAGGTCTGAGACCATGATCAGGCTTATGAAAAACAATCTAAGGATACTGACGGGATTTCTAACCGGACACTGTAGGCTCAGGGGTCATCTGAGCAAGATGGGCATTGTCCAAGAGGGTGAATGCCGCTTCTGCCAATCTGGGGAGGAAACACCTAGACACCTATTGGCTGAGTGTGACACGATAGGTCAGAAGAGAGCCAGAAGCTTGGGAACACACCAGGTGGCGGTGGAGGATTTTCCAAAGTTAGAACCCCTCGTTATACTAAACCTTATTAAGGCATTAGGACTAGAGGGGGTTCTCTAGGCAAGAACTAGAGACTAGTCTGGGGGGCACAATAGATCTCATAGGTCGCGGTGCAATCTTTCCCCTAGATTTTATCAAGTATCAAGTATCAAGGGTCTGCTAACATGGATGTAAGCCATGGCTCTCTGGTTAACACGTTCACGAGAATCGTAATTTGCTGATGCTTTACAAGTTGAAATATTATGTTATATTTGCAAAACCGTGTTAAAAAAAGAACTGTCATTATGAGCTTAGCAATATGACCATGGGCCAATAGAGGTACACAAATTTTAAAGGCAGACAGTCAAAAATGTTCTCATTTTTGATGTACACTATTTACCATCTGTTGACACGTCCTGTGGAATACTACAATAGTCATAACAATCTAATAAAACCTGGTCCACAATGCACTTTGCTAATGCTGAGCGTGGGTCTCAGGAGGACCACGATGTCATTTCGAAAAATTGGCATGGCTCAAATACGACCTACACCGCCGTAAACTTGTTAACACACTGTCTTAATTACCAAGTTGTTAATTGTATTTTTCAAATTTTATCTTGGACATCTTTACTCATATTCTATTTCCATATTAACTAAAAAAAATATTATGAACTACTAACAATATAATCTGACTTCATTATATTTAACTTACTTGTTTTGTGGTCTCCTTCAACAACAATGAACGGCTTTCTCCTGCCCTGTGGTGTTCTAGTATACTGACTGAAGCAATAGTTTTCAAAGGCGTACAAAATTCTTTGTGTGTCTGGTCTCCCTGCATGCTAAAAAGTTTGAGTCATATCAAGGTTTTTCCCATTGGAAACTGATTAACCTACCACCTGCTATCAAACTTTTCTACTAATATTTTTTTTTGAAACCTATCTCATTCATCCACTATGATGAATTTTTATTCTTTTAAGTTTTATCAAAATAATGTACCGGCTCTGAATAAATTAAACACTTTTAAATGCTACTTGAGTTAATTGAAATGAGAAAAAATTGGAAAAAGAGATCCACAATCAGCGAACAGCTACCCACCCACAAGTTTATATTAATTACTGTATTTAGTCTTAAATTTTCTGTTTATAAATATTTATAATATATAATGAATTTTTCAATAGTTTTTGAGTGTATCTGCCTGCTTCATTTTTGGATAATTATTCCGTTATTATCATATTGATATGTGTCTTGATGTTATTCACATTTTGTACATGAGAATGGGCAAACTGACCTAGAAGGTCAGAGCAAGCTAAGATAATTAATTAATGTTACTATCAACTGTTTCTGATATACCCATTAAGAAAAATCAATAAGGAATAATAAATTTTAACTCTATTCAATTTGAGGTTTAAAATGAATGCATTATTCCAATTAAAAACCAAATAAATAACAAACAACTCAAAAGCCCTGTGAATTCAAATAAATATGTAAATTATAAAATAATTAACTTTTTATTTCCAAAATGTACAAACAATATTTACAAACTGTGAACACACTATGAAATAACATTTAAAACTTTGATAATATATCCATATTCATTAACTGTACATAATGGATAACCACCTCTTTAGCAAGCCCTGTGCAGAGGTGGCATCAAGTTTTAACAGCGCTGTTTGAAAACTGTGCCGAGTAACTCTTAACTCAGTAACAACAAATATAAATAGAACAAAAATAACTACTATATTTAATATTTAAATAACTAGTGCCAAAAATTCATAACATTAAAAACTATAATAACTAACTATTTCCTAAGAAGCCCACTCCCTAAAAGCTAAGCAATGATACTCCTACATGCATTCGTACATACATAGATATACACAAGTAGGCATTACATTACAGCAAACACACATTAACTCAATACTATGACATTACTATAACATTTTACTTATTCTCTAATAGAATATCATGGGGAATCGGTTTGGAGGTTTTCTGTCATGACAAACAAGATAATGGGGATTTTCATCCCACACCATTAGACCTTAACTAGATGAAGCTATACAACGTTTTAGTACAATGTCAAATATTAAGCACTATACAACTTTTTACTTTATTATCCAAGATTAATATTTTGGCTTCAGAAGACAAGATATATATGATTCCTAATTTCTGTGTATATCATTAAAGGCTGGTTTAGACGCTGCCTGTAGCTGGCATGCCAGTCCAAATGTGACTGGAAAAGCACTAGCAAGCGGTGACTGGAATGACAATGAACTGGCTCCTAATGTTTACACGCTGCCAGTGACTGGCATGCTAGGCGAGACGTGTTTGAAAAGACACTGGCAAGCGGTGACCGGAATGTCCATGAATAGTGAAATGGCGCTTTACTAGACTCAGTTGTTCGACAAAAATGTTTTATATATCGTTTATACACATTTTTAAGCGAGTTGAGGGAAGGCCACAAATTATCATAGTTATAAATCCAATGTATTCCTTACCAGGGGTTCTTTGCAAGGAACTCCTGGAAATACTTACCAAGTGTTCAAGTATAGTTAAAGGTATTAAATAAGTTAAAAGTTTTATAAAAGTTAATAAACAGAGTTTTGAAGGCTGAAAGTTTTAGTAATATTTGATGTTAAGTTTTATTTTGACAAATTCTTGTGCAAAGCCCTGCCGGCCAGGCTTAATAAGGAGATAATAATTGAGTATTATTTAGCTACATGAAAAATTCAACCATCTTGTCAATCATGCTTCGTATTTTAAAACTTGCAATATAAAATTAACTAAAAATAACATTGATTTTATTAAGAACAAACTTTTATATCAAATGCAACGTCCACAGTACAGCGACTGGACTGCATTGGTACTGTAACCTGTTTACACAATGCCAGTTGACTGGCGTCAGTCTTTGGGTGGTGGTGGGGGTAACTGGTACCTATGCCACAAAAACAAAAATCTTTGTTCTACTGGCACTTTCAGCTACTTGCGTGACAGCGGCTAACACACAGTTTACACTGGCATTAAGTGACTGGATACCTCAATTGGAAGGCCGACTGGCTACATAAATTTGCTAAGAATATAATTTTCACTTATTTTACATGAAAAATAGACAATGTCGGTACTTTTGTTTTAACTAAATGAATGAACAAAATGCACCATACAACATAGCACCTATACAAATTTATTCACTATAACATTGACAGGGAAATTAATGCTTAAATAGTTAGATAACAGTCTCACCTCTCTTGAATGAAAAACATCCAAAACTTGTCTTAGGTTGTAGAATATTGGAATGTTATCTCCAAGTCCTGCAAGATGTTACTAAAATCATATAGGCTACGTTACTCTGAAGAAAAAATACTTTATTAACTTATCAATTGCAACCATATTTTGTTATTTTCATATATTTTTTATGGTTTGGCAAGTGCCATTGTGGAAAATGCAGTTACAAAACTAGAGATGGAAAAGATTCCCTGCGCTATGAGGATTGTCAGTCAGCTTGGAGCTTAAGATTGTAATATTCAAACCACCACAAATCAGTCTTTGAGGTTTGAGGTAATAATAATATGAAAATGTATTACAGAAATTTTTGACAAACATTCTAGTATAAGTTATTCCTAGCTTATGTTAATAATGTGAAGGAATAATTAAATTAAACTTTAAAATCTCTTGTGAAAATCCTTTTGTGAAACCTTTTAGTATTCAATAGAGGATTA
Source organism: Nephotettix cincticeps (assembly GCA_023375725.1). Classification (NCBI taxonomy): domain Eukaryota; kingdom Metazoa; phylum Arthropoda; class Insecta; order Hemiptera; family Cicadellidae; genus Nephotettix; species Nephotettix cincticeps. The sequence goes on along the minus strand of CM041786.1, from coordinate 82,538,618 downwards.
TTAATTAATAGGTATACATGTGTGCATGTAAATTTTCATGAGTTTACATATTTTTAAGCTAAATGTTTAAAAATACTCTGTTTACTATAAGTACTTTTACTGTATCTTAAGTCTAGTTTTCATTTACAATTATAGACTCCATTATTTTCTTCAAATTTTAACACATTAGATTAGATTAGTTTTTTGAAATGGCAACCATACTACAAAGTAGATATTTTAAGCCAAGTATGAATGAGGATTGAGTGTAAGATGATTGTGGCGAAATCTTGTAGTCTTGTTACTGACTAAGGCAACTAAGAGACCTACAGTTTAAGGTAGAATCCGAACCACAGCCTCTGAATTACGAACTGGTCGTATTATGAGGATGGTCTTTGCGGATTAACGTAGTATTCAACAGTGCGGACGTTAATCCAGACAAAAGAACACTACATTCACCAACCATCGCTCACAACTATCCACAATTCGCGACCCCCAAGTAGCTGGATTACAGGATGATGCCACCATCCCAGTCACCTTATTATAAGTTACATTTTAGCGAATTTCCCATAGGGAAGAAGCTATTACCGTAGGTCTCATGGTGAGACTTAAGCCCGGGACCATGTTATTTTTTCTTCTTTAGGTGCCCAGAGTCCAAAAACAATAGTCGTTAAAATTGATATATATATATATGTGAGTGTGTGTGTGTGTGTGTGTCTGTGAACACGATAACTCTCGTAAAAATGGTCCGATCGAGACCAAATTTGGTAGAGACGTGTATTCCTACATTTGCTCGGAGTTTGTAAACCAGTCATATCGGTCAATTGGACCGGGTAGTAAGGGGTGTTTTGTACCCTAAAATGGGGTTTTTTGCGTTTTCCACATGCAATTTTTAAAAATTTCTAATTTTACATTTCACCATTGGAATCAGCTTAAAAATCTACACAGTTAAGTTCCTTAAAGTTTTTCTTTATCTCCAATGGTTACCGAGATATAAAAAAATCTAAACACAGTACGTTGTATTGTGGGGCTCCAATGTTAATCTTATGGAGGATAGGGAAAAATTTATATTTCCCATATTAATGAATATTTTGGATAAAACTTGATATTTAGCTTCATGTAGTGGAGATCTATCCTTTTATGCTTAAAAATCATAGTTTATGTGTTTATAATGGCAGCAAACCTGCATACTCATTTCCCATATTAATCATATAGGGAATAGGCAAAGTCCTTTATTTATGGACAGATGTTGATGAAAGTTGGTATAAATGTTAAGATAAAAATTATTTATGGTAGAAATGACTACTTTCAGTGTTCCTCACAGCAGCTAACCTGCACACTCTTTTCCATGTTAATCTTATGGAGAATAGGCAAATAATTGTCATGTTTATGGACAGATTTTTTTTTAAATTTGTCATATATTATTTTTATATTATTGATTTGGAAATTCGCTGAGTACGCAGGTCTGCTGCGACGGGGGTATTATGTTTTTCTTGTACAGGGAATAGCCAAATACATATTTAGTTCTTCCATAATAATTGTTAGAACAATTATTGTCAAATATCCATATGAAATTCCATTCCTTTTTGTTTGGCTTGTACAGTAACACTCAAAAGCCTTCTACTGTGAGGTGCTGTAAGTATCATACTTTTGTTATCACCTTTGAAAAACAGATGTGCAGAGAAGTAACATGTGGTACAGACAAACCCTCACATTCCACTGTAGTCAGACTGTGAGGCAGAAATAGTGGCCATACTTTGTACAGGTATTGTCAATAGTTTTGTATGAATTAACTGAAACATTTATGTTGCTTCTTAATAATAAAATCCTTCATATTATGTGTTAAACAACAGGATACAATAAGACTTACTAGATTGAGTTGAAGCAACTTTGATCCCATATAAGAAAGAAACTGCAACAACAAATAAGTTCATTTCAGAACTCAAAAAGAACTGCATTGTTTTTTAATGTCATAAAATAGCTTATCAATACTATTGTGAGAGTTAATAACCTCATTAGACATTCTGTACACAAATGTATAAAACTTATGTTACATAAATACTACCATAGTGAATTCGTTCTTATAACTTCTTTTATTAGTTGTAGATGTGTTTTTCATTTTGACAAAAAGTGTCTATCATACATTTATCAATCTTTGAATTCAAAATAAGATATTTTGATGTACAATGTTGGATGTTCAGTTTAATAATTTTTGTATCTTAGCTTTAGACTGATGAAATATTGTTTGTTTGTTATTTGTTAAAATATTATACATATTAACATGCATAACAATATTATGTATACATGCATGGTTTTAAGTCTGGGCGACTCATTTTTAAGTTAAAAAACACCAAGTTTATTCCTTCTCATTGAAAAGGAAGTCAATTTGTATAAAAGCTCATATTTAATCAGACACTTATGTTGACATTTACCAAAGTATTTTAAAACACATAAATCTTCGGGAAACTGGCCAGTGGATTTAGGGACCTTAATCCCGGACCTAAATTTCAATCCCGGGATTTCGGGATAGAATAAAGCCAACTCCGGGATCCCGGGATTACCGTTTTGATAAATCTAGGATGTTCTGTGTGATGAAGACCCCCTTAAAAAATTTTTATTAAGCTGTAAATTATCAACAGTTTCATCTTGTAAAATCATAAAATCTGGTAGCTTTCGGAATATTAAACACATCACGAATAGTCATTATTAAAATTTAAAAATATTAATTGCACATACTACTCACTCTCGCTACACAAATCTCTCCCGACTCGCTCAGCTGTTTGCTAAACGAAACCCCGATAGCAACTAAAAATGTTGATCATTAGTTGGAACATCATGAAGCAAAAAAATATCAAAATAAAACCACCTGTGCGGACGTGGGATACCTCGTTCCTGGGAATTATCTGGAACAGAAGGAAGTTCAGAGCGATAAGAAAACTACTCAGTGATCAGTATCCAAAAATAAGTTGTCAATGTTGAATTGCGCTTCCGTTTTAAGGAAAAATTAAACTTAGAGAAAGATAAATTGGTAAATATAATTTTAAAATGACATAATAAAACAAATAAAAACTATTTTTTATACTATTATTCTATTCAAACATTAATGACGGCATTTAAAATATTTACAAAAATCTATGTTTGCAAAGACGACTTCTGCAGTCGTTTAAACATTCAAATCACGAAAAAATTGTAAAATAATGATGTTTTTGAATCCTGGGATTGAGATCTTCTAATCCCGGGATTCATATGTACCCAAAAGCGACCAGGATATCAGGATTTCGGGATAGAGAATCCTAGTCATGACTCAACCCTCAAGTTTCAACATGAGTTCGCCTGTAGTCTTTTGCTAGAATTGTTTTGCTGCTGCCTCGTTTTTCATGCTGGAAAGTTTAAGTAAACAACATGCCACTATGATCTTCCGAGTCCAAGAGCTTATTCTTACAGACTGTCAAGAGACAATTGATCAACTGTCAGAAATCAGTGGAATATCTTGAAGCTCGTCATAAAGCTTAATAAGCTCGTCATAAGCTTATTAGCGTCATCTCCCGCCACCATTGCGCAAACGTTTTATAAGGGGTTTCAGTGCAAGGTTTTCACTGAGGGGCTATGACAAGCATACTTTCACCCTTGTCACAAGCAAGGCGCGCCGTTGCCACCATTGCGAAAACGTTTTGTAAAGGGTTTCAGCGCAAGGTTTTCACTGAGGGGCTATGACAAGCATACTTTCACCCTTGTCACAAGCAAACGTGCTATCTGGGTATCTCTCATTACTGGTTCACCTCACCGGGTAGAACCACTCAAAATTGGTGTTTTCAGTATCGGACCAACCACATGGGGAGTTACTTCAGTTAGAATCAGGACGACTCTCTTGGCTTCCAAAACAAAATGGGAAAATATATATAGGGTTTACAAAATATATGAATATACTTTAAGTACCTGCTCAATCAATAGAAAAAATATTAAAGGGTGTAATCCTACAATTTTGAGCAACCATCTTGTCCAAACCACTCACTCCACTTTTAACAAGTCCAGCTTCTGGAAAAACTGAGCCTCAACAACCTCTGTTATCATCAAAAACTACAAAATCAACTACAGAATACTGTCAGTAGCAACCTCAACAACAACCCTCATAATCATCAGCAGCACTACCAACAACAAACATCACCAGCAGCAACTACCGTCATCATCAACAGCAGCAGTGTCAACTACAAATACCACCGCCAGCAAACATTAACAGCAACTACCAACAGCGACCTTATGTTCAATAATTAGCACCAGCAGGAGACAAATTCACCACCGAAGCAATACCCCAGACGTCATTTCAGCAACCCCAAAAAATCTCAACAAGTTATAGGCTACAAGTAACCACTGGAAAATTCAAACTTCAGACATAAAAATAATGTGCGTTCAGGTACGGTACCTTTCAAATTTCTTATTGACAAACTGAAAATGCTTTCAGTTTTCAAGCCAGATAGTCTTTGAGGCCTCAAATTTCCACTTTCGGGTTAGTGGGGAGATGGAGCCTGAGCACTGGCAATACCAAAGCGGCCATTTAAAATGATACGAAGGTGCCAACCTATGGGATTTTGGGTCCAGGTGGAGATAGGCCAGACGCACTTCGCACTTATCGGGGACTCCTTCTAAACCACGGAGGGTTCCATAGTTACAGCGCTGATAGGCCATTTTTGGGGGGATAGTACAAACTAGGGACCAACTCAACCTATCATCTAATCCCACTCCCGGTAGCGTAGATGAAATTTTTTAATCAAAAGGGAGCATGGTTGTGCCGTGCTGCACCACGGCTTGCCAGATGAGATTGGTTACTAGTCGAGTATAATAATTATCTAAACAATTTAATAAATAGATAGATTTTTTCCATGATGAAAAAACTTAGGCTTTTTAAAAACATGTTCTCTATTAAATATATCAACATAGAATTAATCTTCGAAAAATTCTTCTTTTGAATAAATACCTATATTTTACATGTTTCTGAATGTTGTAAGCCTAAAAATTTTTCATGCTAGTAGTAATTATATAATATGTATTTTAGGCTTAAATATTAATGAATACCATGGCATACTATGGCTATTTCAATAAATGTTTTAATCTGTTGTTGTAATTGTGGTCATTATATGTTAACACTTACTTAAATTTGAAAGTGAATTGATAAATATATGAACTATAAAGGGCAATAACTCTAAGTTTAATAAAAATATAGCTTGCACTATGTAATTTGAGGAACTTTGCTAACAACTCTGAATACCTTATGAACTTTTCTTTGTAGAAAAAAAATTTTGACTTGGATATTTCCCATTTCCAAGCTCAGGGGGAAGGGGTGTTAGCAATTTGCATCACACAAAAATTATAATGAAAGTAACTTCATATGGCTGAGAGGCATCTTGGAATCTTGTTAGCCTAATGGTTGGATTTCAGTGCAAGAGATCACGGATTCGATCTCCGGGATGTTCTCATAATTTGATGGGTTTGGACTGCGTTCCCTTAAAAGGGTATTCTGTTGTAAAATTCTATTGTGCAAACATAACAAAAAAATACCCCCGTCTGAGCAGACCTGCGTACTCAGCGAATTTCCAAATCAATGACAAGTTTTATAAAAATATGTCCATAAACATGAGAATTATTTGCTTATTCTCCATAAGATTAACATAGGAAAGAGTGTGCAGGTTAGCTGCTGTGAGGAACACTGAAAGAAGTCATTTATACCATCAACAATTTTTATCTTAACATTTATACCAACTTTCATCAACATCTGTCCATAAATAAAGGAGTTTGCCTATTCCCTATATGATTAACATAGGAAAAGAGTATGCAGGTTTGCTGCCATGATAAACACATAAACTATGATTTTTAAGCATAAATGGATAGATCCCAACCACATGAAGCTAAATATCAAGTTTTATCCAAAAATATTGGTTAATAAGTGAAATATTAATTTTTCCCTATCCTCCATAAGATTAACATTGGAGCCCCACAATACAACGTACTGTGTTTAGATTTTTTAATATCTCGGTAACCGTTGGAGATAGAGAAAAACTTTAAGATACTTAATTCTGTAGTTTTTTAAGCTGATTCTATTGGTGAAATATAAAATTAGAAATTTTTAAAAATTACATGTGAAAAACGCAAAAAACCCCTTTTTTGGGGTACAAAACCCCCCCAAACTACCCGTTCCCATTGACTGATATGTCTGGTTTACGAACTCGTCCGAGCATTTGTAGGAATACACGTCTCTACCAAATTTGGTCTCGATCGGACCATTCTCACGAGAGTTATCGTGCTAACAGACACACATATATATACATATATATATATGTATATATATATATATATATATATATATATATATATATATATATATATATATATATACACATATTTATCTTTAAATAAGTCAACCGAGTACCCTTAGAAAACATTTTAATTATTTCTTCGACATGTTTCGGGAATCATCCTATCTTCAAGAAGTACAAAAGTATAATTTACATTTATAAATTAAGATTATCAAATTAGGTTAAACATTTGTACTTCTTGAAGATGGGATGATTTCCGAAACATGTCAAAGAAATAATTAAAATGTTTTCTAAGGGTACTCGGTTGACTTATTCAAAGATAATTATATTAGTAGCCCTATTTGATTAACTAAATAATGAAACACATACATATACATATATATATAAATTATAACGACTATTGTTTTTGGACTCTGGGCACCTAAAGACGAAAAAATAACATGGTCCCGGGCTTAAGTCTTACCATGAGACCTACGGTATTAGCTTCTCCCCTATGGGAAATTCGCTAATAATAACAACAAAGAGCTAGAGCAACTTACAATATTCCTTTTACACATATCTAAGATCTAAGCTATTTCCCAAATGGAAGTACATTTTGGCATGGATATGTCTTAGCTCTGGGGGGTGTTAGCAATTTGTAAGATGAAAATATGAAACAGAAGAACATCTATTTAGGTGAACTGAAAACATTCCAGTCGATAACGATAACCAAAACGTAAACAATCCTAGCTCATTTAACAAAATCTGTACATGTGACCAACAATAAATATCAGATCAAACAAACTGATTTACTAGTTATGTAACATATCCAGCCTTACTTAGACATTATTGGTTGAATAAAGTGGATGTGTTTTAATTGACTATTTCAATTATTTAGAGCACTATTTTTAATGTCAATATGTTTTTCCAATCAATTTTAAGTTGTTTTTTTCTTAAACATTTTGTACCTACTATTTTGGCTCAAAGTCTAGGTATGTATCAAAGAAATTCATTAATATTTTAATCCATCCATCATTGTTTTAGTGATATTTCAGCAAGAACATGTATTTTATTGAATTATAATACATATAATTATTTGTAACTCAATATAAATTTTTGTTATTTCAAACCATTATTAAATATCAAAATATGAAAATACATTTAAAACACAATAATTTAAATGCAAGCATCAGTATGAAATTTGAGTGGGACTTAGAGGAGAAAAGAGGGAAGAATGAAAAGAGGGAAGGTGAATAAGGTTTGAATGTCAGGTTGGGATGTCCAACGAATCCCATTTTGTCATTTGAGGATTTTTTCATACAACAAAAGAGTTAAGTGATAAAATTCTTTAGATTAGCAAAAAGAAATATTCAGTTTTAAATGAATTGTTTCATTGCAGCATAGTGTTACACAATATGTAACACCCAGAAATTGGAATAGTTCCGTGCAACAAAGAATTAAAGTATACTCAAACTGTTTAAAAAAAGTCCCTCCTATTCAGGTCACCATCATGTAGTGATATACTGAATGAATCTGTGTGGTCGCAACAGAGCACCCAGGTGGTTTGCACACATTGAGAGAGAATGCTGAGTGAGAGATTATACTTGGGTTGGGTTATGCTGAGTGAGAGATTATACCTGGGTTGGGTTATGCTGCCTGGAACAGTGAGAGAGATATTGGCAGCTTGACTAACCTTCACTTGAATGCATACAAGCTTTGACCTAAATATACTATTAGATGATTCTTTATTAAACTTACCTTTTTAAAGTCAGCTGTATTGGTTCACAGGCTCTATTTACTAATATTCTATTGGTTATCATTGTGATTTTATTTTTTGGTTTAATTAAGTGAAAAGTATCACATTAATTCATCATGATTGCTTCTCCAGTGATACTACTTATAAATTCCAAGGTGCCTTCATAAAGAATTATGAAGTTTATGTATATTATGTATGCATAAGTAAGCTAATATGACAGATTGTTAGTGAAATAAACAAAGAATCTTTTGACAGAATGAGTGAACACACTTTAAAAGCTGTACAGACACAAGAAGAATTTAATGAAGAACTTATGTTCAAGAGTGTTAGAAGTGTGCCATTTTTAAAAGCGGTGAAGCAAGAAGTAGATTTCAGTTTCAGATCTATATTTTTTTCATTGTTCCCTATTTTCACATGGTTACCTCAGTACAATTGCAAGTCAGATATCTTATGTGACGTCCTCAGTGGGTTCACAGTGGCAGTGATGCATGTTCCTCAAGGAATGGCCTATGCAGCATTAGGAGTCGTTAACCCTATTGTTGGTATATATATGGCAGTGTTCCCAACACTACCATATGTTATCATGGGTACTTCAAAACATATATCTCTTGGTACGTTTTCCATTACATGTATCATGGCTGCTAGACCTGTGATGGACTATTCAGGTAAAGTTAATTTCACTGATTCCTCAGTCCATAACGGTGGAAAACACTACGAGTATTCTCCTTTAGAGGTGGCATCAGTATTAAGTTTTTGTGTAGGAATATTTCAAGTGATGCTTGGTTTACTGTCGGCAGGGAACCTTAGTGTGTTTCTATCAGGACCAATAATATGTGCATTCACATCAGGAGCTGCAGTCCTCGTTTTAATCTCCCAGCTGCCTCATGTTCTTGGTATTGCGGTAGACCAACACTTTGGCCCACTAAGTGCAGTACAGAATGTTTTTGAGCTAGTTGGAAAAATCTCAGAAACAAATATTTTTGCATTAACTATGTCATTGGTAGTTATTATTTGTTTATTGGTTTGTTCGGAATGTCTTGAGCCCAGGTTGAAGTGGAAATTCAAATTTCCTATAGAATTGGTAGTCATGATTTTTGGTGTTTGCATGTCTCATTCGTTTGATTTAAAAACAAGATATAATGTTAATGTGGTAGGGAAAATTCCTACTGGGATTCCAAGTCCGAAGTTCCCTAAACTACATCTGATGGTTATTCCACACTTCTTATTTCAATGTATATCCATTGCAATAGTCTGCTATGCAATAAGTATCTCAATGGCAACAACATTCGCAACTAAAGACAACTACAAGATTAACTATAATCAAGAACTATTTGCTTATGGGTTGGGAAATTTATTTGGAGGATTTTTCCCTTGCCTTCCGATGTCAGCTTCTCTTACTCGTAGTGCTATTCAGTATTCAACTGGGGGGAAAACACAACTTGTAACCATATTTTCCTCAATATTTCTTATTTTTACCTTAGTTCTCATCTGTCAATTTTTTGATTCTCTTCCTTTATGCATTTTAGCTGGCATTGTGATTAAATCTCTAAAAGGGTTGTTGTTGCAAGTGACACAACTACCGACATTTTGGAGGCTATCGTCAACAGACGGTGTATTATGGGTAATTGTCTTTGGGTCTGTAATATTTATAGACATGATATCTGGTTTGGGAGTCGCTTTCACACTAGCTGTTATATCCATTGTATTAATGAATCAAAAGACTTACGTTTGCCTGTTGGGTCGTGTTCCAAACAGCAATTTGTTTCTGGAAATGCGGAGATATGAAGCGGCCCAACCTGTGTCAGGCATGATGTTTGTGCAGATCCACGCAGGCTTGCACTTTGCCAACATAAATGTCTGCATCAATAGAATTGACTATCTTTTGAAAAAAACATTAAAAACTGAAAATGTAAATATAGTGATCTTAGTTTTTTCAGCAGTTTTATTTATGGACCCTGAAGCAATTGATTGTTTATATATTTATATCACTCAGCTCAACAGTAAAGGAATTGAAGTTTACCTTGCTGAATGTACTGGACGTGTATACGAGCAAATGTCTAGGTCTAAATTCTTTGACAAATTTTCAGAAAATAAAGTATTTCCGTTTGTTCAACAAGCTGTGGCTTTCTACCAAGAGATGAATAAAAAAACTTTGCTTGTACAAGAAACTACTCTTTAAATAATCCCTTGTCTTATTAATTTTGTTTTATTATTTTGTGGTTATACCAGTATTAAGCTATAGATGGTGCCATTAGTCTGTACTCTTTATAAATTTTATCTTTATAATCTAAAGGAATACAAGTATTTTACTTTTTCAGTCAGGTGAGTTAATTTCTTTATGTCAGCTGAAAATCACAACAGAGTGAATAGAATGAGCAAGCCCAACTTTTATAGAACGGCTTAATGCGTCTGATCCGCACACAGACTAATGACATGGTCTGTAATATTGATAATAATAGTAAAGAAATATTTAAGAAATAAAAAGAGAAGAACAAGCAGTTGTATTCACTATCAACATAACATTTTCAAAGAGTAAAATAACACAATTATATTATACAATGTTTACAACTATTTTCTGCCATGGGGAACAAGAAATTGTTACTATATGAACATGAATAATATAATGATTAATATAAGTCCATTGATCTATTTCAAAAACAACTAATATAGTGAGAATGGCTCCTCAAATTAATAGATTGAAGAAACATTTTTTATATGGTTGGGTTTGAAAAAGAAAAACTTTTGAAAGTTTCCTCAAAGGAATTTATGGTACCTATATAATAAAACCGTTAAATGTTAGCTCAATGCAGCAGACCCCTGCACTCAGTGAATTTCTATTGAATCACTTGTGATGATGCATGATATATACAAATTGAGCTTAGTCATTAGTCAAACCACATTAGGAACTTACCGTATATAAATTTACTCATCCTCCATAAATAAATGGTATCTAAATATCATTGAATAGTTTTTAGTTTCAAAAACGATCATTCAATTTCTGAAAATAACAGCAAGAGAAACCAAGTTAAATTAACTGTTAGACTTTTATGGGGTTGAACCCACCCCCCTATAAAATAGAAAGCTTTTTTGAGTGGGTTTTGTTTGGTGACGTGACCTTACGCTGCATACCAAGTTTCATGAAAAATGGTTGGCAAATAAGGAAGAAATTGATTTTTTAATATTCTCCATAAAATTAACAATGGGCGCTCTCAAACAATGTACTGTGTTTAGCATTAGAATAAGAATAAGAACTTTATTCAACCAGAAATATTCTTTACAAATACATTGGCAAGTCAATTTACACCTGGAGATACGGTGAATATATACATACCGAATTTCATCTAAATCGGACCAACGTTGTATAAAATGTGGCTCTGAACACATCCAGACGCACACACACACACACACACACACACACACACACACACACAGACATCATGTCAAAACCCACTTTTTTGGATTCAGGGGACCCCAAAACAAATACATCCACTCTAAACTAAAAATTTCAAAATTGTTGACAAAAACAATAATTTAAACTTTTAACTGAAATGGGAACCTACTCACGTAGGTATTTTAAGACAAGTATGAATGATAAATTAGAGTAGAATGATTGTGGCACAATCTTGTTGTCTTGTTACTTACTATGGCTGACATGTTCCTTAGACAGAACTGTTAATTAATAGGTCAACAGTCGATGGCATATCTAAGGGACCTACAGTTTAACGCAGAGTCTGAACCACTGTCTCTGAATTATGAACTGGTCTAATTATGAGGATGGTCTATGCGGATTAATGTAATTTTCAATAGTGTGGATGTTAATCCACACAAGAGAACACTACACCCACCAACCATTGCTCATAACAATCCACAATTCGTGACCTCCAAATAGCTGGATTACAGGACACACCACTTTACATTCTCCATATACTATGTATCTAATATTTTATCATAATTTAATTTTTCAATGTCGTCTATAAACTCTTATGGAAATATGAGGAAATATACCTTTAGAAGATAATATTTCAAATGCTTCATTATTTTTTTGAAGCATAAGATAAACTAACGTTCAATGATCAATATGAACTACTATGATCATTAATTAAAGATCATGTAAGTGTTTAAACTCTTTAATATTGTTAGCTAACTTATCAATTGATGAAGCCATAAATCTAAATGTATCTACAAATGAGAATTTTATAGATTTTATAGGTATATCATTTTCAAATTCATAAGAAGGGAAGTGTACTCATTTCCTTTCTACTTTGTCTTTTTCAGCAAACCTTAAGCATCAAACCTTCTTATACTTAGAAAGGTTTGCTGCTACCTAATTCCAATACTAAGCAAGGTTTGTATACATATTTGCACAAGGATCTCGATAACGGCTCTAATAAATTTGTTTAAATTATAGAAATAACAAATTTCCCAGTAGGAAATAAGTTCTAGATAGGTTTAATGTCCAGGAAAATTCCGGTTTACTTGTAATATTAAATTTAAAATCTAAAAAATTAACATTTAGCTTATGGAGAATCAAATGTACAAATCAAAACATCTGTTTATAACTGTTTGACAGTTGTGGAGTGAAGATGGCTAACAACATGTTCTTTGTAAGATGTTAGTAGAGGTTTTGCATACATATTTATTTTATGTATGTATGTAAAAAATTAAAATGATCAAAATTAGTAAACAATTTGTAAAACCTAAGGAGTAAAATATTTGGGTAAAATAAAAGCAGAGAAAAGTATTATATCCAAATTCTACCGTGTTTTGATAGAAAACTTGTTCATTGTACTGCTTGAAGCCATTGTAAAATTCCAATTGGTATAAATTAAATTTATCTTTTGCTTTTTAATTCTCATTCCGTATCTAACACGATCAGTTGACCACAAGCCAATAATAATAGTCGTACAAATAATTATGATAGCTACAACATTTGAGCCCAGATAAAACACTCAAATCTACGTCTTAACTGCGCCTTAGCTCACTGCCAACGTGGCGGACTCATGCGTTAGAGGATCGATCCCCAACCGTGGCAGCTATATTTTTGTTTTGAGTTTATGCAGGTTAGTAAAAGTGTTTGCGTTAATTGTTCAATAAACAGCTATCATTTTTGTTTTTATTTCAAGAAAACAACTAACAACATGATGTTCTGCCGCCGACATAATTAAAACAATAATTATTAAACTATTTGTATTATTAGTATTATATTGACTTTCCTTAAAATTGTCTTATTCTATCCCAGCAAAGCTCAGTCTCCAGGTACTGAGAATTAATAAAGGAGTTTAATAAATTTCCTTATTCTTCACAATAAGAATAACATATAGGAAATGATTAAGTAGGTTTCATTATATGGGGAATGACAAATTTGTGATTCATTTTATTTACATAGTCTACACTATTATAACTTAACTATATGAAGCTGTTTGAATACTGAGGAATATCACAAATTTTCAAATAATAAGGGAGATACAATGTTAAAACGTTTTTACCGAGAATAAAACACAAAAGTTTTAAGTTGTTCACTTAAAACTTGCCATCATAAAAAACGAGGCAGCAGCAAAACAGCAGTAACAAAAATAGTCATTATAGACTAACAGAACGTGACAGGCACACGGCCGACGTGGCACTAAACAGGTACTAGGGGCAGAAACCAGTACTACATAAGCTCCACGCTAATAACGGAAATGCTACTTTTCCGGTTACTTTTGGATATCCCCTCAAATAGACAAGCAAGAAAACTCGTACTTAATACTCCCTAACTTAATAATATGAAAATACTGTGAAAAATAGCAAACTTTTCTCATTGATAATAATAATAATTATTATGATAATAATTAATGACAATAATATAATACATTTACAATTAATTTACAAGAATTGTATAGCATAATTTTTTTCCTTAATTTATAATGGTGAATTTTATTTTGTTGTCCTTTAACAATTTCAATTTCACCTATTGTATAGTTATTATCAGTTATTAAGATATAACACAATGTGTGGTGTTCCTAGTAAGACATATTACTTTGAACCTTCCTGCACTAAGTGACGTTACATCAGGCAAACACTACTCAGAGGCTGAAGGTAAAAAAATATAGGGAAGTGAGTAAAATAGATATATGTTAGATTATATTCTAGTTATAGTTTATAGTTCAATATCATCTGTGAAGAACACTCAGGAGCAATTTGTACCCCTACTGAAATATCTTAAATTATGAGATTGAAATATTAACATGAGATTGAAAAGATAAAGGCCTAATGAAGTGACGAAGAAGAAAGAGTTCATGATAGTTAGGGTATAGTTTAAAGGACCATGACTTCAGCTTGACTACCGAATATGCCTGTTCCATTCTACTATATACTTGTTAAAAATAGATAGCCAACCATTTTCAACCATGGTAAAAAATAAATAGTGATAATAAACATCTTCAAAAATAATAAAGATAATGGGAGAGGGTGAACATATGAGACTTGTGAAGATCAGAGATCTAAAATAGACTTGAATCACTTTTCGTATCATTGCTTTGCTAAAAAAATTTACAAAGAGGATTGTTAAATATTTTTTTAAACTTTATTCAGTACTGGATTTAAATAGAATTTTAAACTGTAATTTAGTAAAATAACCCATTTTATTGCAGGATTGACAAGGAGTATTGAGATACCAATTTTCTACTCTTTACAAGAAGTTTTGTCATGCTTCAACACCCCAGAGGTCAAGTATAGGAGGTTGTAAAAATATTGTGTACTAGAGCCTCAAATTGTTTAATAATCCAAAATTAAGTAAAACAATAATTTTTAATGTTAATATAGTACAATGACATACATTCTACATTCTTTCTAAGGAACATGTCTGCCATAGTCAGTAACAGAATCAGTAAGAATACAAGATCACGCCACAATCATTTCAAATTCATACATGGCTTAAAATACCTCCCTGGTAAGGTCCCCATTTCAGAAAAAGTATTAAAATAGAACATATTCAATACTGAACTCATTGTTTTATGAAGTAAGATGTCTCCACTAAACCCAAATGGATGGTTTTTACCAAAATATTTTATCTTTGGCACTACAAAGAGGAATAATTTATTCTAGAACTTTTAAATATCCTTGAAAACTTTTTGAAATGTATAGCTAAATGTAATTCTTACAACATAATCATTGGTGGAGATCTAAATATTAATTTTGATGGAACTAAAAAAATACCCCCATCGCACCAGACCTGCGTACTCAGCGAATTTTCAAATCAATAACATAATAATAATAACTAGCGTACCTGGCGCACGAAATCGTGCGCTGTCAAGGAGACAATCTGTCCACCGATGCGTGTAGGCACTCAATCTTAAGTGTTGATATTTAAAAGAAATCAAGTCAATTTAATTATGATAAAAATTATTTTATTAATAAACCTTATAAAATTTTTCTATAAACAATAGTCCGAGTATAAATACGGTTGTCTCGACGAAGTCGGCCTTGGTGTTTTCCATTTTTATATAGACTTTGAGTCCATCGAATGATCGGGCTCTACTTGCTGCGACGTATAGTTGGCCGTGACCAAACACCGATTCTGGGAGAACTACTCCAACCTTACCCAAATATTGGCCCTGAGATTCGTTAATGGTCATAGCAAATGCCACAATAATCGGGAACTGTGTGTGCTGGAGACTGAACGGTAACAGGGTTATCGCCTTCCAGTCTCCATTATGTCGAACGTTTAGCTTTTTTTCATAGGTCACCAATGTGTGTTCTTTGAAAAACTGTTACTTCCGTTGTGTCGAGCTGTAAACATCAACTCACGCAATGTTTGTCTCGAGTGTTTCTATTTACTCATCAACTGCACAATATATAACTACATTATAATAACTATACTTAGAAACCAAGTTTAGATTTTCCCAAAAGATTTTCATTTTGGTTATGTTTTGGTTTTGTGTAAATAAAAACTGGTGTTTTATTGCCAGCAGTACGATGATGTCTTCATTAAACGAAAAAAGAAAGAACCATGTTTAACTGTCAGATTTCATTTGTTTATTTAACCACTTCCTTAAATAAACAGCTGATTTCTCGATCGTCGGTGTTTACTTCTATATTAAGTTTATGGAGAAAATCACGACTTTGGCTCCATTATTTTCCATGTCCACGGTGAATTTTCAAAATTTTTTTAATTGATGGCAAAACTACATGCTAAGACCTTTATAATGACACCTTGGACATGGTAATTGGTAGCACCACCACTCCAAAACAATTATCACAAAAATAGGCCGAGTGTATTAAATATATATAAGATAAGATATATGACTAGTTTGATCATTATCACTGTCAATAAATATGAGTATTATTTGCCTACTCTCCATAGATTAATATGGGAAAGAGTATGCAGGTTTGCTGCTGTGAGGAACGCTGAAAGTAGGTGTTTTTAGCGTAAACAATTAATTTGAGCATTTATTATATCAACTTTCATCAACATGTGTCCATAAATAAAGGAGTTTGCCTATTCCCTATATGATTAATATGGGAAAAGAGTATGCAGGTTTGCTGCCATGATAAACACATAAACTATGATTTTTAAGCATAAATGGATAGATCTCAACCAGATGAATATTAATATCAAGTTTTATCCTAAAATATTCATTAATATTCATTATATTAATATATTAATATTCATGAAATATTCATTAACTGTTGGAGATAGAGAAAAACTTTAAGGCACTAAATTGTGTAGTTTTTTAAGCTGATTCCAATGGTGAAATATAAAATTAGAAATTTTTAAAAATTACATGTGAAAAACGCAAAAAACCCCATTTTGGGGTACAAAACCCCCCCAAACTACCCTTTCCCATTGACCGATATGTCTGGTTTATGAACTCGTCTGAGCATTTGTAGGAATACACATTTCTACTAAATTTGGTCTCGATCGGACCGTTTTTACGAGAGTTATCGTGTTCACAGACACATATATATATAAAAATTTTAACGACTATTGTTTTTGGACTCTGGGCACCTAAAGAAGAAAAAATAACATGGTCCCGGGCTTAAGTCTCGCCATGCGACCTACGGTAATAGCTTCTTCCTTATGGGAAATTCGCTAAAATTAGAAATAATTATGTATTCATCACTATATTTCGCTTTCCGCGTCTTCAGGTGACAATAAAAAAGTATAAATACCCCCGTCGCAGCAGACCTGCATACTCAGCGAATTTCCAAATCAATAATAAATAATAATAATATATGACAAGTTTGGTCAAAATCTGTCGATAAACATGAGAATCATTTGCCTATTCTCTATAAGATTAACATGGGAAAGAGTGAGCAGGTTTGCTGCTATGAGGAACACTGAGAGTAGGCATTTATACCATCAAAAATTTTTATTTTTAACATTTATACCAACTTTCATCAACATCTATCCATAAATAAAGGAGTTTGGCTATTATCCATATGATTAACATGGGAAAAGAGTAAGCAGGTTTGCTGCCATGATAAACACATAAACTGTGATTTTTTAGCATAAACGTATGGGTCCCAACCACATAAAGCTAAATATAAAGTTTTGTCCAAAAATATTGGTTAAGAAGTGAAAAATTAATTTTTCCTTATCCTCCATTAGATTAACATTGGAGCCTCAAAGTACAACGTACTGTGTTTAGATTTTTTAATATCTTGGTAACCGTTGGAGATAGAGAAAAACTTTAAGGAACTTAATTGTGTAGTTTTTTAAGTTGATTCTAATGGTGAAATATAAAATTAGAAATCTTTAAAAATTACACTCGAAAAAAGCAAAAAACCCCATTTTGGGGGACAAAACCCCCCCAAACTACCCGTTCCCATTGACCGATATGTCTGGTTTACGAACTCGTCCGAGCACTTGTGGGAATACACGTCTTTACCAAATTTTGTCGCGATCGGACAATTTTTACGAGAGTTATCGTGTTCACAGACACATATATATATATACATATATATATACATTATATACATATACATATACATATACATATATATATATATATATATATATATATAAATTTTAACGACTATTGTTTTTAGTCTCTAGGCACCTAAAGAAGAAAAAATAACATGGTCCCGGGCTTAAGTCTCACCATGAGACCTACGGTAATAGCTTCTTCCATATGGGAAATCCGCTAATATAAAAATTAAAAATTAACTTAACATAACACAGAAATAAAAATAAATAAACGGTACCAGTGGACTGACACATACTTTCTCCCTTAAGTAAATTTAAAAAAGACAATCTGTAATAAAACTATCATGTTCTACAAAGTAATTCTAAATATCATTTAATAATTTATTGTTCAAATGGTATGGGGGAACCCCCCCCCCTCGGTAATACCAAGCTTTTTTGAGCTGGTTTTGTTTGGTGATTTGACCTTACACTTCATACCAAGTTTCATGGAAAACGGGTGGAAAGTAAGGAAGAAATTGATTTTTTTACATTTTCCATAAGAATAACATTGGGCGCTGTCAGACAACGTTCTGCGTTTATCGTGGACAGTAAATTTAACTTTTCTCTGGAACCGTTAGTCGTAGACAAATAATTCAAAATACTAATTCGTTTAGTTTTTTAAGCTGGTTTCAATGGTACCAGTCAAGTTATACTTTACTTTTATTATTTTCGCTGAAAATTTAAAAATTTGATTTTTTTGACATTTAAAAGCCCATAACTTTTGAACCGTCATTTTTACAGACATGCGGGTGGTGTCAAACTATTTAGTGCTCTGTGCACTATAAACTATCAAATTTTAATCAAAATCGTTAGAGCCGTTTTTGAGAAATTTGGATTTTCACGTTTTTTAAGGGTTTTTGAACTATCCTTAAAAATAAAAAATTCAAAAAAATGAAAAAAACGCCTGAAGATACCGTGAATATATACATACATGCCAAATTTCATCTAAATCGGACCAACGGGGTAGGCTGTGGCACTGTACACATCCAGACACACACACACACACACACACACACACACGGACACACGGACGGACAGACATCACGTCAAAACCCACTTTTTTGGATTCAGGGGACCCCAAAACGGATATATCCACCCTCAACTCAAATTCGAAAATTTTGACGAAAACAATACTTTCTCCATATACTACGTATAAGGGGAGAAAGTAAAATGTAGGCCTAGATATAAACAATAATAATTATGCTCCAGCTGGTTATCACTCCAATCTTAAATTAAGGCCATGAGGAACTTTTGATTTCAAAACCATTTGGTGTGCTTGTTCCATGTATCTTAATTCTTGTGTAGTGGAATTTTCTTGTAACTGGCGTATTGGTTTGACTTGGTATAATTTTTCGAAACTTTCCTTGTGTTCATTTGCATGTTTTACTAGTGATTGTTCTATTTTGTTGTGTTTGTAAGCAAATCTATGTCCTGTGATCCTTGTTAGTGTGTTAATTGTGGAACCAATGTATTCTTTAGGGCATTTGTTACATTTAATTTGGTAAACTATATATATTTTATATATATATATTTATATATATATATATAAACTATATAAATTTATATATATATATATATATATAAATTTTAACGACTATTGTTTTTGGACCCTGGGCACCTAAAGAAGAAAAAATAACATGGTCCCGGGCTTAAGTCTCACCATGAGACCTACGGCAATAGCTTCTTCCCTATGGGAAATTCGCTAAAACCCCACTTTTTACGCGATATTAGTCGCATTTTGCTTTCAATTATCAATAAACCACCTACTGGTAATAATCAGCTGACTTTGTAGTTTATAGTGATTTAATAGAAAGAAAAACAAACAGCTGTCTAATCAATATTAGTTAATTTTAAACCCATTTCGAAATCATACTATATAAAAAAGTTATTTTAACTTTAACGCATAACTAATTATAATAATGGTATAAATGTTCTAATCTGTTTAATTGTAAAGTAATGCTAAATAATAAAGCTGGGTTTTGATTTATTTTCATTGCACCGATTCGTTTAGGATTTCAGGTTTACATTTTCGTGTGATACACTTCTTTAAAATAAATCCTACAAACCGTAAAGGACGGGCTTACTGATAGTTAAAAATAAAGCTGTTAACAGTACCACAATTAGCTTATTTAAGGATCTTATGGATAACAGTTCAATTCATTGTTTAAATGACTTTACATGGATGGCAGTGATCCCAAGCAATATATTTTAAATGCTGTCAAAGGAATGAAGAGTTCTGACTGCCTTTACATTTATGGCAATCTATTAAAAACTATAATCAACAGCATTGACAATATGTTTAAATTGTCTCCTAAAAGAAGGCACTTTTCCTGACCAACTTAAGTTTTCTTGGGTCTGCCCTAAATCATTTTAAAAGTGGTCCCATAGGTCTACCAATTAGTTACCACTCTATTTCTGTGATCCCTGTCCTGGGTAAATTAATTAAAATTTTAGTATTTAATCAAATATACCCTTTTTAGAGAAAATAATCTTTTAAGTCTCTTTCAATTTGAATTTAGAAGGAAAAAATTCACTCTTGATGGCTTGGATGAATTAATTAAAAACATTCATAGATCCTTTGAGGAAAGAACTCTTGTTCAAGCTACTTTATGTGATTTAAGTAAAGCTTTTGACTGTGTTGATGGCAAAATTCTTTTAGACAATTTAACACGTTCACAACGGAAGTGAAAATGCCGAATTTGTACTTGGCGGAGCCAGTGTATATAAAAAGTTACCAAAATCCGTTCTAAGTGTTTTTTAAAGTTCACTTTGTTTTGATGAAAAAAGTACGTTGTTATCATTGTTTTATTCCAAAATTATTTTTTATTATATTTTTATACATATTTATTTAGTGTATCCAATATTTGTGTTTTTTTGTGCCTCAAATATATGTAAATGTGTACCCAATCAGGTACACACTTAATAAAGGTCTTCTGCTAGGGGCGGAAACACATTTCACCTATATTTAGTGTGACCGTCTGTGTCATCAATGACATTAGAAAACACAGCAAGTGTACCCAATCGGGCGCACTACGTTGCGAATGTGTTAAAGTATTGTGGTTTCTATGGAGCCACTTTAAAAAATCTAGTAAAATTCCTAGGCAAATTATATTTGTAAATGGTAAGTGGTCTGATGAAGCCAAAGTGGAGTGGGGAGTCCCACTAGGCTCTGTCTTGGGTCCTCTTCTTTTTATTATCTACATTAGTGAGGTTTCATCCTCAATAATACATTCTAAAACCATTATATATGCAGACAACCCAATGTTTTTCACAATTGATAGTCTTAAGATATTGGCTGATGATACATTAAATACTGTTTAAAATTTGTTCCACTCCAATGGATTTGTTCCCAACCACATAAAAACACAGAACATACAATTCAATCCTAAATCTATGTCAACAAATTCAATCCAAGAGCGGTATATTGATGCAGTGAAATTCTTAGGCTTACATATTGATAAAAAATTAACATGGAACTCCCATTTCCTACTTAAATAAAATACTTTCTCGCCTGATTTATCTTTTGTATAGATTAACTGATGCAGTTAGCAATGATTATATAAGTACATCATACTTTGCATACTTCCAATAAATTTTTAGGTATAAATTGATTCTTTATGGTAACTGCCAGGATTGGTGTAATTTTAATACTTCAAAAAAAGGTAGTCAAAACCATTAAAAAGTGTAATAACAGAGAACATTGCAAACCAATCAAATTCCAAAATCAAACTATCATAAATCTTTATATATTTGATCTTGCAGTTTATATAATAAAAAATCCAATCCTCCTCAATTTTAAGCATCCTTTTTACAACACATGCAATAAAAACCTTTCTGTAATAAATTTTACACATTTAAGGAAAACAATGAATAGTCACAATTTCAGTAAAATTATATACTAATTTCTTGGAAAACAAAATTATTATATACTCTATTAAAGCCTTTAAAAATAAATTTTATTCTTGGCTTCTTAACAACAACCGCTTTTATTGCCTGGATGGGTTTTTTATGCTATTGACCTTCCTTTCTGGTGTTGTATTTAGGTGTACCGTACTGGTCATTGTCTTCATAGATATAATAATGTTTGTTATTTTTTGTTTAATGCATTTAACTTAGAACTTGCCAGGGCTTGTGCAGGTGTATATGACATTGTGATGTATACATTCTTACGAAAATAAAGCTAAAGCTAAGCCAAGCTATGTCAGCCCAGATATTATTTTGACAGAAATAGATAATTTTTCTAAAATATTAGGTTGAAAATTGCAAGACAAGTGTTTTGTTAGCTTGTGTAAAGCTTTTAAGACTAGTTGTTGTAAAAAAAACATTAAAAATCCAAATCGAACACCTTTTTTTGTATACCTGTTAATCTTTTTTTATGTCTTAAAAATTCAATGTATGCTGACTAATGCTAATCCATATGACAAAAATTCAGTAAAATAAAATATGAATCATTAATGAATGAGTATGAAAAATGTTTTAAGGCTTGTTGAAACTCAGGAGTGCACTTTTCATTTAGACCCTTCAATTTAGTTTTGTTATTGAGAAATTTGATTAGTACAGTACCTACTCACTAAGCTAAAATTGTCACTGTTTTCTTTTGAAAAATGTACATTAGTAAAATGTTTGTCAAATTTTGATTTGCATAGTTAGTTATTCAATACCCATTTACAATTTTGATTATTATGATTTAATAAAGTTTTTCCTTAATTTATTTTATGATCTAGGCTATCCAACAAAATTCATTTTAAATGAATTAATCAGCCAGTTTCCTAAATCAATGATTTCTTGGTATGTGTTACAGTATGCAAACTCTTCTTTGACTCAGAAAGTGCTGTACTCCTTTGAATATGGTTGCAAGAACAACATACCTTTTTCAAGGACAAGAGAGAATCCATTTATTGCTATTGAGGGAAATCATAAAACTAGTAGGTACTTCAACACTTATAAATATTGAGTTTACAATATACAAAAGGTTTATTGAAACTCTTTAGATGAACTTATTGTATTGTACAACATATCTGTCCACATTTAATTATGTTATTACTGTATATGAGTTTCAAGACAGTTCTTAGGCACATTACTATGCATCTGATACAAAGCAAGTTAGAATAGAATTGAAGGAGGAAGGTACTTTGAATAACTTCTTGATTAGCATTATACGTGTTGGTTTTACTATAGGATGAAGTAAAAACTCACGTCTTCCAACACTATTTAATATATTTACACTTAAGTTGTAATTATACAACGGTAAATATATACAAAAGTTGTTAAGTTGGTGATCGATTTCGTCCATTTACAACGAACATCATCAGGCCCAAATGGAGCCCAATGCAGTCTCCAACCAAAACCCTAAACCTTAAAAATTAAATTTGGAGTTAGGGCTAAATAAACTACAATTTTATACCATTTCCATGAATATAAAATTTGTATTAAATTTAGAAATTGACCGTTTGCGAAATTTTTTAGCATGAGAAGTTATAAAACCAAAGATTTATTGGTACAAGGAATGGAAATTATTTGGAAAAAAGTTTGGTTTGCTGATTGGGTTTGATATGAGTGAAGAGGGTGTGCGTGGTCGGGTTGAGGCGCAGCTGATGAGCATTGCGAATGCGATGCGAGACAGCTGGAAGTCGGAGTGTCTAAGCAGGACGCGGACTTCGACGTTCCACTCACAATTTATAGACTTCGGCTTTGATCTTGGCAATAGAACCTTTCTCACTGATAAGTTAGGTATCGCAACAATCTCTTGGATTATGAAATGTAGAAGTTAGTCATTAAATTTATAAACCCTGGATTACTGTCAAAAATTATTTTTGTTCTTTATGTTATTTGCGTGAAAATGAGACCATTTTTCACTTTGTAGCAAGATGTCCAATTTTTAAAGATTTAAGACTGCTTTATTAAAAAAAAATATTCTCTTGAATATAATGTATTTTTAACGTATTTGAATGGGATGGATTGGTGGGGGTTAGGAAATTCAAAACTAACTTACTACTTGTGCACACTGATAGAACATTAGGGTAACTGGACAACATATCAATTTTTTCTTAAGGAGATGATTTTTAAATCCCAACAATTATTTCAGGTAGAAAAATAATCGCAAGGAGAGTTGCAAAGAGAATAGGAGCTGGAATCCTTCATAATCCCCCAAGATGTTTATTCCATCTTAAAGACATGTTCCAATTTGGGACTCTTATCAGGAAAGCATTCTTCTACCTGTCCATGTATGGTTCTGCATTCACAGCCAACAGAATCATCAACAGATGGCCTGTTGTTATAAATGGGTCAGTAATTTAGAATCCTATCCTATGAACAAGGTTTGTATGTTGGGCCTATATTTGCACAAAGATCTTACTCTATGGAATTTCTTTAACCATTGGAAATAACTAATTCAAGAGTAAAAAATATTTTAGTTTTTAAATTTCCTACACATAAGACGTATACGCTATTGAAATTTTTTAATTTCTTGCATTTAAAAGTAAAAGTTCTTTAATTTAAAATAAAAAAATTACATTGGGCTTAAGGAGATTCAACTGTAACAAAAGAAACCCAAACAGCTGTTTAATAAACAATGTTGATTTCCTTAGTGGCAGTTGATTGCGTTTGTATGTGATACAATTTGTAACATGTAAATAATGGTTTCAGGTTATTGCCATTTCAATGATCTAATCTAATCTAATCTAATCTAATCTGATATAATAAATGAAAAACAGCCTATAATGTTTATGCAGATAATCAAGGGCCTACTAAAATTGATTAATGAAATAAAACAATTTAAAGAGAGGAAAAACTAATAACCTTTTCAATTGAACTCTAACAAAAGCATTTAGCAGCTGACAAAACAGAAACACGTGACAAATGTTAACCAACAGTAAAAGACTCTAAAATATAAAAAAATATCTCAACACTTTCCATCATTTTGCAATTTTAAGTCTGTTGACTTAGAACCGGCTTTTTCTTCGGCTTAGTAATTTCGTGGAACAATCTTTCAAGCCAAATGATCTCTCTACATACTTCACTGGCAGCACCAACTTCTGCTTCTGTACTTGAAATGGCTCCAGATGACTGCCTCTGACTAAACCAAGTAACAGCAGCTCCACTATACAAACATACAACTGCAGTAGTGGAACGTTCACTCGGTTGATTTCCTGCGTGGTCAGCATCACTGAAAAATTCTAGGATTCCAGATTTATAGTTAGACTTTTATTCCAGCGCAAAACTTACTGTCCCCTTCAAATATCTAAGAATCCTTTTGACTTTAACCCAGACTTCATTCCAAGGTTTCTCTAGAGTTCTTCATGCTTTCCCTACTGTAAAAGCTATGCCTGGACGAGTTCCAGTCATTAAATACATTAGAGCTCTAACATATTCTCTGTGTGGTCTTTTAGAATCCTCTTGCTTCTTTACTTTCCCTATTGATGTGTCCTTAATGATGGGAGTGGTTGCTGGTTTGCAGTCATCCATCCAAAACCGTTTTACCAAAACCGTTCTTTTCCTATAACCTAATCTTTATTGAGCCATCTTCCTGCTGTTTTATTTTGATTCCAAGAAAGTAAGATGCATTTTTCTTAACAACTTTGAACTCTTTCTTCAAGTTTCTCATGAAGTCTTCTAGGATCTCAGGATGTGTCGATACAACTAGTCCGTCAATCACATACAGTGCAAGCAAAAGTTTTTTTTAACCTTCTTTCTTAATATATAAGCAGAGATCTGCTTCACTTTGTGTTAAGCCATGTAGAGTCAGAAAATCTCCAATACTTTTGTTCAAAGCCTGTTTAAGACCATACAGACTCTTTATTAGTCGGCCCACCCGTCCGGAACCTTCATCATATCCTTCTGGTTGCTTCATATAGACGGCCTCTTCCAGATTTCCATACAGGAAGGCTGTTGAAACATAAAATTGTTTCATTACCATTTTATCATTAGCTACTATGCTTAAAAGAGCCCTTATTGTCCCCAGTCTAGCCGCAGGACTAAATACCCCCGTCGCAGCAGACCTGCGTACTCAGCGAATTTCCAAATCAATAATATAATAATAATAATATATGACAAGTTTGGTCAAAATCTGTCGATAAACATGAGAATTTTTGCCTATTCTCCATAAGATTAAAATGGGAAAGAGTGAGTAGGTTTGCTGCTGTGAGGAACACTGAAAGTAGCCATTTATACCATCAAAAATTTTATTTTTAACATTTATACCAACTTTCATCAACATCTGTCCATAAATATAGGAGTTTGCCTAATCTCCATATGATTAACATGGGAAAAGAGTATGCAGGTTTGCTGCCATGATAAACACATAAAATATGATTTTTTAGCACAAATGTATGGATCTCAACCACATGAAGCTAAATATCAAGTTTCATCCAAAAATATTAGATAATAAGTGAAAAATTAATTTTTTTTAATCCTCCATAAGATTAACATTGGAGCCTCAAAAATACAACGTACTGTGTTTAGATTTTTTTATATCTCGGTAACCGTTGAAGATAGAGAAAAACTTTAAGGAACTTAATTGTGTAGTTTTTTAAGCTGAATGCAATTGTGAAATATAAAATTAGAAATTTTTAGAAACTACTTGTGAAAAACGCAAAAAACCCCATTTTGGGGTACAAAACCCCCCCAAACTACCCGTTCCCATTGACCGATATGTCTGGTTTACGAACTCGTCCGAGCATTTGTAGGAATACACGTCTCTACTAAATTTGGTCTCGATCGGACCTTTTTTACGAGAATTATCGTGTTCACAGACACATATATATATATACATATATATATACATATATATATATATATATACATATATATATATATATAAAAATTTTAACGACTATTGTTTTTGGTCTCTGGGCACCTAAAGAAGAAAAAATAACATGGTCTCGGGCTTAACTCTTGCCATGAGACCTACGGTAATAGCTTCTTCCCTATGGGAAATTCGCTAAAATGTGTCAAAGTAGTCAACAACTTCCTGTTGTGCATATCCGTTTATGACTAGCCTCGTCTTGAACCTAGCTGTTTTCCAGTTATCTCACTCTTGACATTGTATTGCTTCAAAATACGCCTGTGGTTCCTGAATTTCGGTCATACTGGATGCAGCGAACATGAAATAATCATCCATTCTCTTAGGAGGATTAATATATTCTCTTTTCCTTAGTTCATGTCTAGGACTTTCTTCCTCTAATTCAATTTCTTCTTCATCTGGTTCCAGCTTTTCTAGGTCTCCAAAATTATCATCATTTCTTTAATTTTCTTTAACCATATATTCGTACAAATTTGATTCTTTACATTTTGACAACTGTATAGCTGAATGATGAGTTAGGGGTTCTTCACAAAATATTACATCTCTTGACCTAATGAAAGAGATATTTTCCTTGCACCAAATTTGGTAACCGTCATCGTTTTTATATCCAATTAACTGCTTACCTTCTTTACCTGCTTAACTGCTTTCTTTTCCATCTTTTTCCTTTTGGGTTCGGAACATGAACATAGCATGTGCAACCTACTATTCTGAGATTCTTTAAGCTTGACTTCTTTTATGTCCACAGCTATATAGTAGATTTCTCTTGAACACTTGATGGCGCTGTTCAATTCAGAATGAGCATGCTTCATTGTAAGTGCAGCTTCTATCAAGGTTCGGTTTTTTCGCTCAATCCAACCATTTTGCTCAGGCGTGTAAGGCATTGTAAATCTGTGCTTGATTCCATGTTTCTGTAAAATCTGTTTTACCATACCATTGTCAAACTCACCTCCGTTGCCACTTAAAAACTCCTTAACGATGATATTCCTTGACTTCAGCTAGAAATTGCTGAAGTTTCTCTGGAACTTTCTAATGAAATACACATATCTGTACCGTGAAAATTCATCTTTGAGGAGTACAAAATATCTACAACCTGACATCTAACTGATAAATGGACCACATACGTCCGTGTGAATAAGCTCAACAGGTTTAGTTGCTTTCACACAAGTGCCAAACTTTAACCCATAAATTTTGCCAAAAATGCATGCCTCATAAAGTTTGTCCAATTTCAGCTTTACTCCAAGCTCTCATTCAGTTAGCCTTTACATGACGCTTATTTTGATGTCCTAAACGTTGATGATAGATTTGTAACAAGTTCTCATCTGATGTTACTACGTTTAACTGAATAGGATTTGAAGGTAGAACAACTCTTAAAGCTAGTTTTAAGTTTAGATCACCTTTGATAGAACAAGAACCAACAAGTTTTGTTTCACCATCAAATTTCAAGGAACAACTTTCAGGTTTTGAAGTTAACTCACTCTTTACATGTAGATCTTGAGTAGCAAGCATTGAAAATAATACAAATACAAATAAATACAAATACAAATATGCTTTATTTTCAAAATACATCAAGTATTGAAATGGCGTCAGCTGGATGGTTAAAAAAAATGTTTATCGTCTTCTTTCCATGAACTCGGCCAATGTATAGAATGGATTGTTGATCAGCCATTCTGTTAGAGCAGTCTTCATTCTTCTCCCTGTGAGGCATCTCAGGTCTTCTGGCAGTAGGTTGTGCAGCTTCATGCCCATGTAGGATGGTTTCTTTTCATATTGAGTGAGATGGTGAGCTGGGAGACAGTATCTTGTACCATGTCGAGTATTGTATCCATGGAACTGTCTATTTTGTGTAAATGTTTTCCCATTGGCATACAGGATGACTTCTTTTATATAGAAATTTATTAATGTCATAATCTTCAGGGTCTTGAAAGCTTCTCTACAACTTTCTCTGAAATTTAGCTCAGCGAAATAGATTTTTTTTAAATTTTAGGTAGATATCATTAATTTTTTTAAATTTAATTTTCAATTCAAAAATCTTTTATTTAAATCAACAAACTTCCTCAAATAGCAAACTGACATGTGCACGTAGGCGCCGGCTAAATAAAATTTATTTGTTTATTTATTCACATTGTATATGAAGCAGTCTTAGCTTGGTGAGTTACTGAGTCACAATGTTTCACAATTGTAGCAATCATACAGAAAGAAAGAATAGAAAAAGAACAATAAGAACATTTGAGAACCTTAGATCTTTTTTTCAAAATATAATTTTTATTAAAAAAACAAAAACGGGTAGTTTGGGGGGATACAAAACCCCCCAAACTACCCGTTCCCATTGACCGATATGTCTGGTTTACGAACTCGTCCGAGCACTTGTAGGAATACACGTCTCGATTTGGTCTTGATCGGACCATTTTTACGAGAGTTATTGTGTTCACAGACACACACACACACACACACACACACACACACACACACACACACACATATATATATATATATATATCAATTTTAACGACTATTGTTTTTGGACTCTGGGCACCTAAAGAAGAAAAAATAACATGGTCCCGGGCTTAAGTCTCACCATGAGACCTACGGTAATAGCTTCTTCCCTATGGGAAATTCGCTAAAAATGATATCTCAACATATACTGATCAAATTAGTAAACAAATTGTTAAAACTTAAGTGTGTTAAGTGTGTTACAGTCTGAAATAAAACAGGGCAATATCTACCATATCCCATCTACCATATTTTGTTTTGATAGAAAACTACAATAGTTTTGACATGGATATGTCTTAGCTCTGGGGGGGTGTTGGTGATTTTTAAGATGGAAAACATGTAACAGGTTTCCATAGAAACTACCAGAACTATTGTATTGAATTTTAAATATAAAATAATAAGAACAGCTGTTTAGATTAACTTAAAACATTCCCTTTAGACATATCAATGATCTAACATATTTCCCACAGAGAAGTAAATACAAACATTTTTTGTTAATACGCCAGTGTAACCAGCAAAAATTTGTGTAAAATTATATTTCTCTATTTTTTATTCAACATTATTCCTAAACTAACATAGTTCTGTTGGATCATTGGACTACAGACTAATGATGAAATTATCTACTAATCAGACAAACATTTGCATTGGGTCATTGATCGTGTGTGGGTAATCGAAAGGTTCTTGTTCGATTCCCAGGCGGGGTGGGGTACTCCTTTTTATTCCAAGTTTAAGGAAACTTGTAAAAAAATTTTTTATGTTAACTGTTTAATATAACATTCTTTGGTTAAACCTTTTGATGTTTTAATTAACTAGCAAAAAAAAAATTTATTTAAGTAGTAAAAGTACTGATTAGTATTTAAGCATAATTTTAGTTTAATAATCATTTTCAACAATAAGAGACATTCCACATTTATCATGTATTTTTCAAAGAAATAATTCAACATCAAATACCCTTTGTATGTACAGAGTCAAAATAGAATAATCTGAGATTCAAATCAATTCCGATATTCTTAACAAAACGTTTACACAAACACCCATACATGGCAAGTGGAGGGGTTGACGCTTCGTTCTGATTGGCCATAAAAATATGGAGTGACTATTTCTATCTTCAATTTAATGTACCCCTATAGTGCAAAAATGTTAAGTTACCGACGCTATCCCCCCTACCAGCCCACCTCAGTAGCCTTCCAAAGCGCTCCGGGTGACGTGCGACTAGGCCGTCGCTCGTAATATATTACTTTAACACTCTAAACCTCTCTCACTTATTTCGCGTAACAGTGCAATCCCTCTCTCAAGTTATTTGTCAAAGTAACAAAGTAATCAATTAATAGTGCTTTTAATTGCCCCTACACTCTCATAACTGTGTCGTCGCGAACAGTGCGTTATTCGCACGCGTCGACTCTCAAGTGCCGCCACCAGTGGTGTAGTGCTAAAAAAAACTGTGCTGGAGCGGTGTGTAGCGGTCCTTCCCAGGAAGGCCATTATTCTTTGGGGGGGGGGGGGTAATGGGTAGTCAAAGTCTGCAAGTTCCTCAGGAAGGTCATTGCGTGGAGGAATTGTGTACAGTAATTTGATCTATTTTTTAAAAATTACATAAACCAAAGTTTCATTTTGCTAAAGTGATTAGTGATGTTCCTAGGGTATCTGTTGTATTCATGCAAAGGATTACAGTCGAAGGCAAACGGTCCCTTTTTAGTAAGGATTCGCTTTCTTTTTCAACACAAACTGGTGAGTACAGGTCAAGGAAGAAGGACACATTTGTAGATGAGTTTACCCACCAGATAATACGGAGGAAAATCCTCATAATTTTATTTTGTAAAAATACCACAACTTCATCAAAATTAAAGGCTATTCTGTGTAGGAAGAGGGTGAGTTGAAATAAATATCTTAGATGGAGATTAAAATGAATAGGATTTAAATGGTTGAAGTATGAAAATACAAATAATCTCAACAATTCTTAATCAGCCTCAAGTTTGTTGTAAAAATGAATATACTGTATTTTTGAATTAAAAAACTATATACTATAAAAAGATATATGGTCTTCAAGTAAGCCCTAGTGTTTGATTCTGGTGTTACGATGTTGTTAGGTTATGGTTAATGTAAAACGCCTAAAATTGCCTCGATATTGCGTGTTGATCAAGAAATGATGCGAGCGACTCGCTTACCTACCACTCTCTATAAAAAGGCAAAGTACAAGTATAAAAATCTGAGTTTCGGCTGCACGAGCTGTGCCGGAGCGCCGCTCCGGCTCTAAAAGCTGTCCCGGAGCGGCGCTCCGGACCGCTCCGGCTCCACTACACCACTGGCCGCCACCGATTCCTCTTCAGTGCTGCATCATATCCAACAATCCCCCTGGTGACCCTTCACCCCCTTGTGGTCACTGACACCCCCTGGTGTGCGCACACCTCCCCCAGCGTCCCTCATCACTGCCGACATCCGGTCCAGCCGCCTACCCATAGACGTCCTGAGACCTCCGTTGCTGGCAGCCCATATCCATCCAGGTCCATGGTCTACGCTGGGATTCTCTATGTCAACCCCTAAACCCTCTGGAACAATGGTGAGTCACAACAGCTTTAACTTGTGTGTTCACATCAGTGCGTGTCCGCGTGACTCCCTCTCTCTCTCTCAGCACGCCTATAGTGCGCCATTTCTCAAGTTAAATTGTCCTGTACCATCCATTTGCTAATTTTCCCCACTAAGCTATACCTCCCCCATACAAACACACTACATATCAATCAAGTACTCTGTTGGAGCAGTTAAAAAATGCACATATATTTTACCGAGCAATGCAATTTGAACATAAACAGTAGACCTTTAATAATTATAAGATGACCAGAGTAGATAGTCAAGCTGGTCTATGAGAAATACAGTTAAATCTCTTTATTGATAACAGCCAAGGAAAAAATCAATTATATAAAAGGATTTTAGGAATTAGATTTATTAGCCATTTTCAGCTGTATTCATACCTATCTATTTCAAATTACTAAAGATGAGCTCTAAAAAATTGAGTGGCATTTGATTTCATAAAAATTCAATTTTTACAATACAGTATTATTGTAACGTAAAATATCTTGCACAATATAAAATACCTCAATTAATAAACATCTTTCAAGTAAATCTTGTAATTTGTATCCCTTGGGCTACAGAGACTTTGGACTACAGATAGTGAGTGATAAATTAAAAGTTACAAGAAAATTATCCTCATGCTTGTCACAGATACTGGATGGACCAAGCAGCCTATGCCATATCAAAAGCAAATTCCAATGCAACCTTACCTCCTACTGGAGATCCAGCATACAACTTTCCTGAAGATTTACTGAAACCTGATTTAGTTTTCTATGTCTACTTCCCTGATGACCTTCATTATGAACAGGCCACAACCAGAAATCCCAACTCTTGGAAACCCAAGTAAGTAGTATAATCATATTTAGGAGTTAGGTTAAACAGTGGTTTAGTGCTAAGAAAAAGCTATGGGGGAGCAGAGCTTTAGTGGTTAGTTATTCAACACAACATATTAAGTATTTCTAATTTCTTCAGAATTCTGATAACGGTTAGCGCTGAATAGCTTTTGTTATTGCTTTAAAACTACCTGTTTGAACCAATAAATCATTAATTAAAACTAGTTGAACCAGTATTAACTGTGAGCTAAACTATTTTTGTCATATTATCATGGGTAGAGTTAAGGGGGGCAATACCTCCCCTGACCTCTTGAGTTTTTGAATTTTTACTACCAATCTTAACAGTTCTATTATATTTTATTATTTGACACAGATATTTTGATGAGTTTTACTGTGGTTTTATTTCAGTTTTAGTAAATGTTTCTTTTTTTTTCTATTTTAGGCTATATTGTGAGAAAAACTTGAAAATTAATTCCATGCCCCCCAACATGTAACCTCTAACTTTGCCCATGCATATTATATATTGAAGAACATACTACCGGTACTCAACAAATTACCAAAACAAATAAAAAAATGCTAGCGCCTTTAGACGCAGCACAGTAGGCTCGCACAGCGCGGCTAACGCCTTTAGGGCAATCAGTCATTTCACCCCACTTTCTTCGCTGTAGTTTGCGAAACAAGCGATAGAGTGCATGTCGATGATGTTTTTGCCTCTATGCATTCACAAAACCAATATGGCGGCTTTGTTGGAATATTTAGTGACTGAATTATGTTGCTAGGCAACTTTGCCAATAATTCATTCGCTCCCGTACTGTAGCTTACGTGGCTCTGTGAACTTTACTTTTTATTAATAAATAAAAATAAATTACAGTCTTATTCACAGTTGACATTTTACTCATATAAGAGTATTTTTAATAATTTCTTTAACGACAGATTCAATAACTGTTTATTCAATGAACAGTTGAACAGGTAAGAGTAGACGAGTACATTCCCACGCTTCCTCACAACTGACGTTGGAACTGTCCTAGACTAACCAGCCGCATCATCTGTGGCTGAACCTGTATAAGGAACTAGGCAACTCGCAACACACATTTCTCTTTTAGCGAATTTCCCATAGGGGAGAAGCTATTACCGTAGGTCTCATGGTAAGACTTAAGCCCGGGACCATGTTATTTTTTCGTCTTTAGGTGCCCAGAGTCCAAAAACAATAGTCATTAAAATTTTGATATATATATATATATATATATTAATGTGTCTGTTAACACAATAACTCTCGTAAAAATGGTCCGATCGAGACCAAATTTGGTAGAGACGTGTATTCCTAGAAATGCTCGGACGAGTTCGTAAACCAGACATATCGGTCAATGGGAACGGGTAGTTTGGGGGGGTTTGTACCCCAAAATGGGGTTTTTTGTGTTTACACATGTAATTTTTAAACATTTATAATTTTATATTTCACCATTGGAATCAGCTTAAAAACTACACAATTAAGTTCCTTAAAGTTTTTCTCTATCTCCAACGGTTATCGAGATATTAAAAAATCTAAACACAGTATGTTGTATTGTGGGGCTCCAATGTTAAACTTATGGAGGATAGGGAAAAAATAATATTTCCCATATTAATCAATATTTTTGGATAAAACTTGATATTTAGCTTCATGTGGTTGAGGTCTATCCATTTATGCTTAAAAATCATAGTTTATGTGTTTATCATGACAGCAAACCTGTATACTCTTTTCCCATATTAATCATATAGTGAATAGGCAAACTCCTTTATTTAAGGACAGATGTTGATGAAAGTTGATATAAATGCTCAAAAAATTAATTGTTTACTCTAGAAACACCTACTTTCAGTGTTCCTCACAGCAGCAAACCTGCATACTCTTTCACATGTTAATCTATGGAGAGTAGGCAAATAATACTCATATTTATTGACAGATAATGATCAAACTAGTCATATATTAAATTATTGATTTGGAAATTCGCTGAGTACGCAGGTCTGCTGCGACGGGGGTATTATTGAGTATCCTGCATCGCAGTGACTGTTAAATGACGGGGTCCTAACTCAACGAGGACAAATAAATTTAATGAGATATGCGGAGAAGTATCTCAGCAATTTAAAAGGTGACCTTATGAACTATGAAGTTATTGATTTTGCTGTAAATCTCCAAGGAACGCTCCTAACAATTCGGAAAAGTACATGAATTAGGAGATCGTTGACCTGATTCCTGACATAACCAGTGTCTTAAATAAGTTAGACGCTACGATTATTGTAAATAACGACCTAAAAAATACTCTTCTTGAGCTAACAGAGGAAAATAAACTTTTGATAATTTACGTGATGCTGAATTTCTCAAAGATGAAAAAATAAAAAGGCAAGTAAATCTAGAAGACTCGTTGAATTTTGAAGAGAAAGCCGAAGAGGAGATTAGGCTTTTGAGACTGGAAATTGAAAGCCTGAAATTGTCTCAAAATAAACTGAGAAACTGAGAGAAAACAAAAACGTGATAATAGATATACTTGAAGCAAGGAACAACGATCTTAAAAAAAAATACATCTAGGACTAATGAAATTTCGGCCACTTTTACAACAAACACAAATTTCACAGCGCCAAAAAAATAATATGTTAAAAAAAACACCAACACTAATATTATGTAATGTACATTTAAGTCAAACAATAGATTTTCTGTTCTGGCAACAGACCATTTGTCGCCATCACAGGTAACTGGCCATCAAATTCAGGTTCAGGCTGAGGTACACAGATCTGAGTCGGCCCATGGTACAGAGTTGACCAAGAGCCGGTTGTTTGCAAGAAGCACAAGTAAAGCGATAAGACAGAAGAGGCTAAAAATATTATCGCATAGTCAAGGAAGTGATCTCAATAAATACTTTAAAAACATGGGAAAAGAATATAGTACCTTTGTATAAACAAAACCTGGAAACCTGGTTAAATTAACAAATGTGGTTCGAGATGGGCTTAAAATGGTCGGTGGTTTTAATGAACAAGACTTTATCATCGTACTGGCTGGTACCAACGACCTACGTAGCTATGAAGTTGGGCAACTCACTATTTCTCAAGGGATAAATGAAATTTATTCTTTGAAACTTAAAACTAATGTTCTGGTGTGTAGAGTATCTTATCGTTATGACAACCCCTCCGTCAATGATAACATATTTTTTACAAACTGTTCATTGAATTTAATAAAAAATTGCAAAGGAGAAGCGAACTTATTCTATGAAAATATCAATGACTTTCTTAGGAGGTCCCACTTTACCAGGCGTGGACTCCACCTTAATAGACGTGGTAAAGAACCACTGGGGGATTTTTTTGTGAGTTTCCTTGAAGATGCTGAGCGCCG
Organism: Nephotettix cincticeps; assembly: GCA_023375725.1. Classification (NCBI taxonomy): domain Eukaryota; kingdom Metazoa; phylum Arthropoda; class Insecta; order Hemiptera; family Cicadellidae; genus Nephotettix; species Nephotettix cincticeps. The sequence continues at coordinate 82,502,604 of CM041786.1, read as the reverse complement.
CCGCCGATCAACCTCATCAACTCCCGCTGCGAAGCATGACCCTTCTGTTAAAATAAGAGTCCCAAAAAAATCACACCTCAGTGATACCTCTCTAATTGAGTCCTTTCCTGATTTTCCCAAAAAAAACTACTTTTCATGTCTCTTCCCCAAAACCTTCGGCCTGGTTAACACTTACTGCTACATCTCTTCCTGTTTCTGTGTTCCGTTCGGACAATTTTTCACCCCTTCCAACTTCAAAATCAGTCTCTATTGCCCTTAAAGATAGTTTTTAGACAAACATCTCTCCCCTACTTGAACCTAAAGATTTAAATTGTAACAATTCCTTGACTGTGAAAAATGTTTGCTTCAGTTGTAAATCTGAACATGTTTAAAAAAACCCCTTTCAAGCAATGATCCTGTATGTCCAGACATCTTTGTAGACATTCAATATAGTTGGCTAATGCACCAAAATCTTCAAGGTAATCTGATAAATAAATTATTACATGAGATTATAATTTCTCTTGAAAACTCAAATACTAGTGTTGTTTGTTTTAGTAAGCATTGGTTATTAGAAGATCAAACTTTTATTTTTTCAACAATAGCAGGTTATAGGGTAGCTGCTAGGTTCTGTAGGGATAGCGAGGATAGAGGCGGAACATGTATATTACTGAAAAATAATTATGTTAGTTTTGAAAGATTAGATCTGTATAGTTTTAATGAGGAAAGAGAAAGAGTGTTTGAGCTATGCTGTATTGAAATACCTGTGATATTATTGTATAGAATTCTGTTACAGAACAATTTTAAAACGTTTATGTGTAAATTACAAAATCTTTTTATGTCATTAAAAAGAAATGACAAAGTATCATCATTCCATACAAATCCAAACACATTTTTACTACGGCTGATTTTAATATTGATGCCAAATGTCCAAATAAAATGCCAAATCATAGGCTCTTTTTTAAATTTAAACAATATGTATGGCTATTTTTACATTTTTCAAACACCAACTAGAATTACCAAGATAAGTAATACCTATTGACAATATTCTCACAAATTTTTATCAGGGCAAAATTATGTTAAAATTAATCTAGAACTAGGCATTTCTGATCATAGAGCTTTTTATTCCTATATTGTTACTATTACTATAATATTTCTAGAAATAGTAAATGTCTGAACAGTACTAGTTTTAAGAAAATTATTTATCCTGTAAAAAATAGAAACAATTTAATTTATTATTTGTCACTAATTAATTATTGGAGTTGTTTATAATTATTAAATTATGGTCAAAATACATATAATTTAAAATTTTTTTAACATTTAAAGAATTTCAAAAGTATATTTGAAATGTGTTTACCATTACGGTCTTTTAGAAAGAAACAATTCAAAAAATCAAAACCTTGGATTATAGAGGGTATCCAAATATCAAGTCACAGAAAGAGGGAACTAAGTAAATTAGCTAAAATAACAAACAATGAAAATGTTTTAAATTATTTTAAAAAACTATAGAAGGATTTTTAAGTCAGTTTGGAACAAGGCACGCCAGATCCATAATTTAAAATTAATGGAACAGTCTGATTGTCAGGAAAGGGCGGTTTAGGGTATCGTGAGATTAAAACTTGGTGTCAACAAAATAAAAAAAGATTTCCCGGATATAAAATTAGGTGATTCTGTAAGTTCAAACGGGCAGAAAATAACCTGTTTTTTTGAACTCAAAGTATGTAAATGTTTCTAAAGAAATTTAAATTTCTTCTGATAAATGTAAAGCAATTAATTTTGTCCATAACCTCCGCACACCTCTACATTCCACTTTTAGTTTCGACAATGTTTCTGAAGCACAAGTCATGAAGACAATACATTAAAATCCAAGGAAACAGTTGGTTGGGACATGATCCCTGTTAGAATAATTAAGGACGTAAAAAATATAATTTCACAACCTCTTCCTTTTATTATCAATGACAGTTTTAATAAAGGAATGTTTCCTGATGAACTCAAATATTCTGAAGTTAAACCACTTTTTAAAAAGGGGGAGACAGATAACTATCGTCCGGATGCAGTTTTGCTATCTTTCCCTAAAAATGTTTCAAAAGATTGGGTTCAATCATATATCAGCATATTTTGAACATAATAATTTACTAGTAAATGAGCAATTCGGCTTCAGACCAGGTAAAAGCACAGTTTTAGCTTTATCGGAATTCACCGTCTTGGATGTGTCATGGAGCACAGCGGCTGTGTTCTGTGATCTGTTCAAGAGAGACTACGGAGTTCATGATATTATTTTAGAAAAACTTAGATTCTACAATTTCTGCTGGCTTAAAATAAATCTTCCTTGTCAAATAGATTTCAACACACAACAATCATTAAAAATAATCGTAATGTTTTTCACCTTGGCAGAGAGTAAGTTGTGGTGTTCCTCAGGGATCTATTTTCTTATGAGCTGCAAATTACGAAAAATGGGGTTTTTTTTGTAATTTGCAGCTTTTAACTTTGCCCTGTTTATACATCTTTAAATTTTTATTTCTATAAAAATAAATTTTCAAACTTTTTCTCAACAACAAAATTCATCCCTATTGCACTAGATTTAAAAATGATTTTCAATATCCAAGACATCAGCTTAACCTTTTTGAAAGAACTGCCCAATATATAGGTTTTAAATTATATAATAAACTACAGCGAAAATTTAAACTTATCTCCGACATCCATAGGTTGAAGAGTGAGCCGAAAGGATTTTTTCTCTCCAAAGCTTATTATTCCGTCAAGCGAATATTTTAATGATGATTCTTGTTAGTTCTAGTTGGTTTGATTTCCTGTTTGTTGTTATTAATTTTAGTTTTATTTTATTTTAAGCCAGACTAGTCAACTTCATAATTTGTGTACATAAATTTTGTATTATTATAACTAAATATATGACATGTTATCTGTTTTCTAGCCACACTAGACTTTGTAAAACGTTATTGTGACAATAAAATATTTGATTTGATTTGACATTTTTGTCGATGTGTGTTTATTTTCATTGTGTTTTAGCAGTAAATAGTGTATATTATGTGAATGTTTTTAATGTATAGGATTTATCAACTAATTATTATTAGCTAGCTAGTTATTAATTAGTATTAGCTAGAGGCGCCGCTCACTCCACTGTTCGGCCAGATATGTGTGTTTTAAATGTGTCAGTGTTTAAATTTTAAATTTGACCACCTTCGTATGAAGTAAGAAAAGTATCCTTGTGCCTGATGATGGCCGAAACTATAGTTGCCACTACAACTAACTAGGACTGCTACAGATAGAGTTTATTAAACCATTTAAATTATTATTAACTGAAATTGCTCATCCAGATGAAAAAATTGCTTTTTTTAATACCTAAATATTGTTTTAAAATCTTCATAAAAAATGAAGCAAATTTCATTATTCTACTTTAGCTTCAAGCTACCTAAATCCAAAAAGAACATTGGGAAAATAATATTTTGATTTTTTTACACTAAATGAGCAGAGACCGTGATTTTCAGAAGCGCTTTAAGGGTTAACAACCACTAGCTGGCAAGCACAACAAGTTGTTTTCTTTTAACGGGATATCCCTGATTCTGAGCCTTTCCATCACTGACACCCTGAGTTGGCAGTATTTTGTGGCAAATGTACTGCCGAGTAGACAGCACATTTTGTGCCATAGGTTGGATTGATTGGTTGTTTTTGTGCAGTTCTATTTTTATAAATGTCAGATAAAAAACATAAAAGGTGCTATGTGCTACTATAATCACACTACTTATCATTGAGAGAAATCTTTAAAAGGAAGATCCTCCTCAAACATCAGTATGCTGCTCTACCTATACAATCTATTATGCCTTTTTGTATGTATTAATATTTTCAGGATGCTGGAAATTTACAAGAGAATACAAGATCCAAAAGTGATTATTATCAACACAGCTGTTGGATTTGATGCAGTAGTGGACCAAATAGAAAATGAAATATTTCAAAACTTGAAGGACAAATATATATTTGAAACTGAGCCTATATGATATTTGGATACAAATACTTACATTTTGTAGTTTCCCTTTTACTTATCCTCAAGTGATATTTTGTCAAATGATGAAACATTTATGTTTGTATTTTATATATTTGTAACGTTTTATTAAGTAATAGTCCACATCCTGGTCTTATTACTACCTAAAGTCGATTGATCGTTTGGTAAGTTATCAATTAATAGTCCATTTACTAATGATCTTGGGTTCAGAATCAAACTGTTGAACCTCAACGTTAGGCTGCCATTTAATGACTGAGTGCTAAAAACCTTCAACTTACTTTCAGGATGGGATACTTCTAGTATGTAGTAGGATTGGATTAAGATAGTTAGGTTATTTTTTATTACTCACAATCAGGTGATTTTGAGTATAAAACATCACCTACATTTCAGTGTAAATTTAAGTTATTCTAGCCATCTACACATATACTACTACTGTCCAACTAATATCTTACATATGGCATTTCTTGCTTCAAAAATGACAGCCTCTTACAATTATATCATACGAATTCTTATGACTGTAAGAAGCCCACTCCATCTTACAAAAATACCAGTTTTAAATAGTGGTAAAATGATGGAATCTTAATTGTGAACAGTCTTTAATTCATTAGTATATACAACATAATGGAAAAATAACAAATCAATTATTTCAGACGCAATGGTTAAAGTACATAGAGCTTAAAAAAGTAAGGAAATGAATGTTCATTTACATGGTAGCCCAGTAAATAAAAAAGGAGAAACATTAAGAAGATATTTTTCATATTTAAATAAATAACTCATCTGTAATGATTTGTTATTTATACAACTTGTATGCTTGTGAATATTGAGAAGCTTCAAAAGTCCTTAGCTTTTCAAGCATATTATAACATTGAAAACAGTTGACATAAAGCTCAATTAACATATAATTATTCATCATCAACTTTTATTCAAGCTTATACTTCACTCAATAATACAAATAAGAGGCATAAGGAAACAGTTCATGGTTTTGAACAACATTCATATTTTCACAACTAGAATTCTTAGATTTTGATAAATTACAGTCAACTCCCTGTTGCCCCTTTCACCTGCAGGCAGTTTAAGCGGTTTACGGATCAACCAGGAGAACAAAAACTTTATTTTTTATATAAATCTATTTTTTTAACTTGTTTTAAAGTAAGGTTTCAGTAAAAAAACTAGTTTGTATCATGTTTAGAATGTTATAAATCATATCTATTAGTTTTGTCAGCGAGGTTACGTCTCTTCTAGAAAGGTCCCTCGCCAGGTACTGATTGCAAAGCAGATGATCCAATGTTACCATTCATCGTAACAAATAAGGGTAATCAAATTATGTCTTGGGATTTTTCGACCTCTAGTGGGATAGAGAGATCTATGGTTGGAAAAAGTTGGGTTAAATGGGATTATAATTTTTTTAAATTCAGTTTTGTCATGATTTTGCAAAATGTAATAAAATAAAAAGGTGCTATCTGTACAGGTAAAAATAACTTAGGTCGAGAGCTTTTAGTGTGTTTCTTATCCCCATCTTATTCTATATCTGTTTCTATCTCACAATTCTTATATTCCATTATACTACCATAAACACCTTAGATTTAATTGTAGTGTTAGGTTTTTTGTGATTCCCTGGTTAACTGGGAGTTGCTGTAAATATATAACACACAAGTCGAGAAGGCATTGTTATATACTGTAGTAGGAACTTTGAAAACTGATAAAGTTAAAAAAACTCTCCTCTCTTTGTTAGGGATAAATGAAATCTCTCTCCTGCAGTTGCTCTAAGGCTCATCTCTCATCCCCATTCCATTGACTGAGCCACTGGTAAATTAGGTTGATGATCACACAAGAACAGTATATATCACAATTTTTACATAAAGGTCTCCTATCCTAGTTATGCACATTATCATCTCTTGGCGAACTGGTTCACATATTCTCTCACTTTTGTACGAAATGCTTCCTTGTCTTTAAGATACAACTCCGCAGCTTCGATATTGAGGGGATCATCAAAGTTGAGCAAATCCTGCACAAAGATACAGATTATGACTATATGGTCAATTACAATTATAGAATTATAGACGAATTATTGCTCTTACGTGGGATAACAAAATGGCTTGTTGTTGTTCTATTGTGTATTCTAAAATGTATCTATTTGAATTGACTGATTAATTGAATAGATTCTGTGAACAGTTATTGGCTCATTGTTGTAAGTGAACTTATCACAAACTAAAATAAATTTTAACATAAAATTCTAACAATTAATTAAACTTTGTTTTTCTTGGTTTTAATCATAAATTATTAAGTGATATTTTGATAAACTTAAAAGAATATGATAGTTTTATTATAGATTGTAGTTTTTAAATTTACTTAAGAAAGAAAGTATGTATCAGTCCACTGATAGTGTTTATTACGTAAAGACTAATATGTATATATATGTTTATATAAATTAATTTATATTTAAAAAATGTTTCTTTTTAAAAGCAAGTTATTTTTTTTATTAATAAAACCCTTAAAACTCTTTCGCTTGTATATTTTCATGAACAATATTCATTTTCCTATATAAATTCAATAAGAAAGGCTGTTAAAATTATCGTACAATTTACCTTTTTAACCCTTTCGGTGCATAACAAACAATTAAACCGGAAGTCAAAAAATGTGCAAGAAGTGCCAACATGTGGTTGAGGTTGGATGTTCATTAATATCATATTTATAAAAATTCCTTTTTTGTCAGCGACAAACATGGATTTAAAAAAATGAATATTCCAACATAATTGGCTTTAATGAAAAAATCATATTTCTTAATGTTATAGTAGTGGACATTATAGAGGAAAAATAGCTCATATTATATAGACAATTTTTTGTACTTTGTGTATTACAACCACTAATAAAGGTATATGTTACATTGAACTGTATTAAAACAGTCATAATTGCTCAAAAACTTATAAATACTTGCCAGAGGGATGTCCAACACTTATGAGTGCTATGTGGGTGCTATTAGTTTTCAATGGTTAAATTAATGTTAATAAATATTTTTTTTAGAAAAGGCATGAAATTAAACAAGGCCTACATCCATTCTCATTAATTCCTGAAATTGAAAATAATATTTAACAGTTTTTTATCCATACACAGTGTCCCTCAACTCTTTACTGACCTTTTCAGATATTATTCTGGACTATAGACAAGCCGAAACATCATATTCAAACATTTGAAAACTCAAAATTTACCTGTAAAGCCGCCATTCTGTTTTTTCACAATGCAAATTTTAATTTTAGAATGGGTCTTTATAAAGAAATAACATTTGGTATTAAGAGTTATGACTTTCAGAACTAATTACATTTTACCTAATTTCCCATAGGGAAGAAGCTATTACCCTATTACCGCAGGTCTCATGGCAAGACTTAAGCCCGGAACCATTTTATTTTTTCGTGTTTAGGTGCCTAGAGGCCAAAACCAATAGTCATTAAAATGTACATATGTATATATATATATATATATATATATATAACCAAATTTGGTCCAATCAGGACCAAATTTGGTAGAGACGTGTATTCCTACATTTGCTCGCCAAGTTTGTAAACCAGACATATCGGTCAATGGGAACAGGTAGTTTAGGGGGGTTTTGTACTCAAAAATAGGTATTTTTGTGTTTTTCATATGTACTTTAAAAAGTTTTTAGATTTTATCTTTTGCCATTAGAATCAGCTTTAAAAACTACACAATTAAGTACTGTAAAGTTTTTCTCTATCTCCAACGGTTACCGAGATATTAAAAAAACTAAACACAGTACGTTGTATTTTGAGGCTCCAATGTTAATCTTATGGAGGATAAGGATAAATTAATATTTCACTTATTAACCAATATTTTTGGGTAAAACTTTATATTTAGCTTCATGTGCTTGAGGTTCATCCATTTATGCTTAAAAATCATAGTTTATGTGTTTATCATGTAAGCAAACCTGCATACTCATTCCCATGTTAATCTTATGGAGAATAGGCAAACTCCTTTATTGGTGTCCAGATAATGATAAAACTTGGTATATGGTCAGAATAAAAATAGTTTGTGGTAAAAATGCTACTTTTAATGTTCCTCAAAGCAGCAAACCTCCACACTCTTTCCCATGATAATACTACGGAGAATAGGCAAATACTCTAATTTATCAACAGGTACTGATTGATCAATCTTGTCACATTCTTGCACTATTATTGTCATATTATTCATTTAGAAATTCGCTGAGTACGCAGGTCTGCTGCGACAGGGGTATTTGTTTTTATATTTGAACTAAACTAAAGCTTATGTTTAATCAGTACAAACAGAGTTGTTTTGAAAAGACTAAGGAAAAGAAAAACATTGTAACATGTGGGTCAAACAAAAAAAATATATAACAAAAGTAGAAAAGAAAATGCGGTCTGAGAGACCCCGCGACAGTAAAAGTTTGATATTTTTGAACGATAGTAATGAAGGGTTAAAATACTTACAGTAAACAGTGAATTGAGACCCCAGATTACGTCTTTAAGCCTGCGTGTGGGCGCCCATCCAAGGCCATCGATGGAATTCTGACGTAAAAGACTCAAACATATATCCCCTTCTTCACTGATGTTTGGGTGCCAAAGTTTAGTTAAACATTTAACACTAGGTGGCTGTAAATAGAAAATAGAATTAAGGTCAAGGTATGGTACTATATACATTAAGTAATTACAAAATCTTCAAATCAAAATGCCGAAATAACTCAATCAGTCAATCAGTCAATAAGTTTTATGTTTTAAACCATCCAAACAATAACAGTGAATAGAGAGACAACTTCATCCTTTTAATCTTTAATTGAAATTCTTATACTAATCTATGATAGTTTGTAAAACACTTTCTTGTGAAAATATAAACCAAATATCTGAACATAAATGCATTAAAAAAGGTAAGTTAAGAAATATTCAAAATGTATTAGTTCTATCAAATCAAACAAACAATTTTTTATTGAAAAGAAAAACACAACTGCAGTTTACAATAAATTCATGTTAAAAAAACTTCAAATGGGTAAAACACCCGTGCGTGGGGTGTGTTCCGACCTAGCTGCTTACATATTATTAATAAAAATAAAAGTTACAAACTAAAAAAACCTAGCCATAAAAAATAACAACAAAACAAAAAAAATATTAGCAATTAAATAAATTCATTACACAATATGAAAACCCTAAAAAATTAATTTAACCTTAAATAGTTAAAATTAATTATTATTGAAGGCAGTTCTTAACAACCCGTTCACAAGATGCTGAATAAACTGTGTTATTGGGAGAATTTTCTGTCAATGTCCATAGTCAGAGTCATTGTCACAGATGATATTCTGGGGCTATAAGCGACTCAGCGCTAACCTCAGCAGGACCTGCAGGTTTCGTATTCCCGGCAGGATTTTCCTTAGCAGGAAGTTTGTAAAAAAAATTGAGTATTTTAAATTTATACATTTTATGTCACATGGAACCTGCAGTCCCACCTCCACCACATTACGGGTACAATAGGAGTGTGACACCGGAGCCGCAACCAAGTTTACGTGATTTTATAGAAATACCAATAAAGTCCTTATACACAATTGCCTAATTGTCAAAATCCCAGAATCTTTAAATATCTGTAGCATTGGGAATCGTTTAGGTTTTTTAAACACAGCTTTGATAATTGACCTTTGAATTATGTTTAGAGGTTGGATGATAGATTGAAAACAACCTCCGCACGCTATTATACTGTACTGCAGGTAAGATTGGACATAGGCATTATAAATAGTTTTCAGATTGCTTTAATTTAGAACATGATTCATCTGATAAAAATAAAAATCATTTTCCTAAGTTTTGATTTTATTAAATTTTTGTGATTTTCTCACTTTCATTTTGAATAAAATATTACACCAAGATATTTATACTGCTTGAACCTTTCAATAATCTGACAATTACAAGTGTTAGTGTCAGCTCCGCTGCAGCTGTGCAGGACCAGTCTGAGGTCCGTAGGCGGCTCACTCACAGGGCGTAATGCTACCGGGATACATTTTGTTTTACTGACGTTCTTAGTCCAAATGTTTTCAGTAAACCAGGATTTCAAGATCTTTAGTTCCCTTGAGGCGGTGCTATTAACATCATTTAAGCTCGAACCCTTAAATATAACTGCAATGTCATCAGGAAAAAGAAAAATCCTACCAGAAATTATAAGTTTATCTATATTATTAATATAAATAAAAAATAAGAGGAGGCCAAGGGTACTTCCCTGAATAATCCCATAATCAACGTCCATTTCTTCACTCATGAGACCGTTAATTGCTCACTTGCCTCTTGGAACTTTTAAACCAGTTTAATTCGGTACGTTGAATTCCAGAACTTTTTAAAAAAGAGAATCTTTCTGTCGATGAACACTTTAGCAAGATCAATGAATGTTAATAACATTTCATCATTACTATTAATTGAATCAATCAGAAATTTATTAATTATTAAAAGAGCATCTGAAGTTCCCATCCCCTTTCTAACCTCAAACTGGTTATGTGATAAAATACTATTATCCTCTAAGAACGCTTAAAGTTGAAGTTGAACACATTTCTCTAGAACCTTGAGAACACTTAGTAATAAAATGGGCCGATAATTATTTTTATCCTCTTTAGCCCCGGATTTGTAAAGGGGTATGTAACCTTGGCAATTTCAAATTTTTGGAGAAAGTTCCAGTACTGATATCAAGATTTATTAGAAATTTCAGGGGCAGTAATAATGTTGTAAATGATCTTTAAGGATTTTTGGGGAAAATGCATCACACCCTGGAGCAAGACCACCTCGCATTTGTTTGACACACTCAACGACCTGGCTGTCGGTGACCGGCCTCAGAAGGAACGCACACCCCACTCTATGTATGTTATCGACCAGCAGAGGACCAACGCAAGGCAGCAACTCGCTTGCTACATTTCTACTTACATTCGAAAAAAAAATTAAATGAGTGCCACCCCACGGACACCTTCAGAACTATCAACTGACCCCTGCTGAAGTGGGAAATGGAAAAATGATTTTTATCGAGTTTTGCACCATTAAATTCATTTACAGTTCTCCAGAACATTTTAGGGTCATTTGCAAAAGAATTAAATCAAATTCTATAAAAATTTATTCTTAATTTTTTCTGATAGATAATTTCTATTATTAAACTGCACATTAAACTGCACTTTCAGCTGCGTATCACATGGTCGCTTTTTTACTAATCTACTAAGCTTATCGTGACTCCTTATAGCATAAATCAATTCTGTTGTAATCCATGGTTTAAGTTTTTAAACCAGGTGGATTTTTTTTGGTCTTTTACAACATATTGTTTTAATGTAAAAGTCATTTATAACCAAACTAAGAGCGGTAAAATATTATGCTTATTTACTAAATAAATATAAAACTGTAGTTGAAGAACAACAATCGTCTACGTTCACAGTAGTTTTTAACAAATCAGTTAAGCGCACATAATGCTGTTGCAGTATTGAAGGCGCAAACAATTGTGTGGTAGTTTGAGTTTGTGTGTGGTGCCTTTGCTAAAAAAATTACATAACTCATCCTAGGATAGCCTCGGTTAAGCGAGACTCCACTATATAACTAAGTGTTATACATATAAATATATAAATCACCTTATTTATTAGGTTTCTTTATTTAAGGGCTGATGAATATAGGCAATTTGTTCCAGTGTTTATCTATAAACAAAACTGCCAAAAGGTTTCGTAGATAGTCAAGCTGAGAAATACAGAATCGGTGCTGCTGTATTTAAACTAATCCGTTAATAATTTTCAAAATGAATTAGTATCCCAAAAGAGGTTACTTTAATAGGGTAAAAAACCAAAAATATACTCACAGCCATATTATATTCCTCTGTAACGTATATGTGGAAGCAGAACCGTCCTCCAATCCAAAACCCTTCATCTGGGGTCACAAAAAGATTGAATTCATGTAAAGAATGGGGGTCATCAAACTTGACTCTACATGTATTAGGTAACATCTGTTCCATTTCCTGTACCTAAAATATGTCAATTTAGTTTATATATTTTCTACATTTTAAAAAGTAACTACAATGTAAACAAACAAAAAATAAAAATAGATACCCCCATCGCAGCACACCTGCATACTCAGCGAATTTCCACTTCAATAATATGGCAATAATAATACAAGTTTATGACAAGATTGATCAATCAATACCTGTTTATAAATAAGAGTATTTGCATATTCCCCATGATGTTAACAAGGGAAATAGTATGCAGGTTTGCTGCTTTGAGAAACACTGAAGTGGGCATTTCTAGCAAAAATAATTTTATTTCAAGTTTCATCCAAAAATATAGATTGATAATTGAAATATTAATTTTTCCTTATCCTCCATAGGATTAACAATGGAGCCCCACAATACATTTTTGAGTACAAAACCTCCCCAAACTACCCGTTCCGATTGACCGATATGTCTGGTTTACGATCTCGTCGGAGCAAATGTAAGAATACACGTCTCTACAAAATTTGGTCTTGATCGGACCATTTTTACGAGAGTTATTGTGTTCATAGACACAGACACAAACACACACACACACACACATATATATATATTGGTTTACGATCTCGTCGGAGCAAATGTAAGAATACACGTCTCTACAAAATTTGGTCTTGATCGGACCATTTTTACGAGAGTTATTGTGTTCATAGACACAGACACACACACACACACACACACACACACACACACACACACATATATATATATATATATAAATATATATCCCCATCACAGACCTGTGTACTCAGCGAATTTCCAAATCAATAATATAATAATAATATATATGACAAATTTTATCGATATCTGTCGATAAAAATGAGAGATATTTGCCTATTCTCCATAAGATTAACATGGGAATGAGTATGCAGGTTAGCTGCCATGATAAACACATCAACTTTGAATTTTAAGCATAAACGGATGGATCTCAACCACATGAAGGTAAATACCCAGTTTAATCCAAGAATATTGATTGATAAGTGTAAGATTAATTTCCTCCATATACATTAGAAAGAATAATCCTCCATAACATTAAAATTAGAGCCCCAAGATACAATGTACTGTGTTTAGTTTTCTTAATATCTCAGTAACCGTTGGAGATAAGAGAAAATCTTTGAAACCATATGATTTCAAAATTTGTAACTTTTCTTTGAATTGATTTATGTTTTGTTTTCATGTACACAGTTACTATTTCTTCATTGCTTGAAAATGTTTTGTATTAAAACGAAAATTTGCAAACCAAGACACCCATTCATTTAGTAAACTACTCTACATTTTCTTAAAAGTATTTGTAATAGTTATTTGGCACTTATGAAGAATATATATAGTACCTGGTGACCGAGCTTTGCTCGTATAGAATAAGACATGTATTATAAAAATTAATTAGAAAAATTAAAATACATTTATTACTCAATAAAAACATTTATGTGATTTAAATAAAACCGATTTAATACACCATAATTAATATAGCACTGAACAAAAAGTATTGCTCCTGATGGGGATGGAACTCGCGACCTTCGTTTTCGTCGACCAACGCGCTACCGCTGGACCACGGCATCTGCCAATTGAGCGACGCCGTTTAAGGTCTATTAGCCAACCTCAATTTTTTTAGCCGATCATTTACAGTTTAATTATCTATACAGTTATTATTAGCCTGAGATCAACTGATTTTGTTAAAAACGGAATGAGGATTGAAAAGCAAAAGAGAAATTTAATTTACACCTATTAATTGGTTTGTTACAGTAGCTTCAAGCAATACAATGAATATGTTTTCTATCAAAACACGGAAGATTTTGGAAATACTTTTTCTGCTTTTATTTTGCACAGTTATGTTACCCTTAAGTTTTTACAAATGTTTTAGTAACCTGATAATTTTGCATTTATTACATACATAAAATAAATATTTATGAAAAACCTCTCTATTCACATATTGTTTCCCACCATCATCAATCATGAACTGTCAAACGGTTATAAACAGATGTTTTGGTTTGTATTGTTTACATTTGATTCTCCACAAGCGCAATATTAAATTTTTAGATTTTAAACTTAATATTACAGGAAAACAAGAATTTTCCTGGACATTAGACCTATCTAGAACTTATTTTCTACTCGGAAATTAGTTATTTCCAAAATATAAAGAAATTCCTTACGGCCGTTTTCGAGATTTGTGTGCAAATCTCTATATATAAAATTGAATGTATGTCTGTTTGTATGTCTGTATGTATGTCCTTTATGCGTTGCCAAACTACTCATCCGGTTGCCATGAAATTATAGGAAGTTGCTCTATATGTGTCCGGGAAGGTTTTAGTGAAAAAATATTTTCGAAAACCCCATAAGTTTCCATTTTATGGCGTTTTAAATTTCTAATGTTAACCTTATGGAGAGTAAGTTTGTTTACAAATTGTCTACAATGAAAACATTTGATTTCTTAGCTACAGCTGATTGGTTTACTTTCCATTAGCAATACCGTATGCTTTACTATCCAATGTCATCTGAATCATTCATTAATGTTAAACTATGAAGTAAATGTGTACTGTAAAAAATGAACAGCTTTATTCACCACGTTAATAGTTTACGGTTTTGGGGGATTATGTATTTATATTTTTATTTTCTGTCTGATTAAAGTCACGTGTTTATATGATAATTACAATGTTTATATTATTACGTTTATTATAATAATCAGCTGTTCTATATCTTTCCTATAAAAGCCGTGTTACAGTTAGGTTTCGTTTGGGTTTGGATTAGATTTGAAAATTGTGAATTAATCCACTCAGATTTATTTGTTTTATGGGAATGATATTAATATGTTTTATCGTTTCAGTATTGTTTTTCACTATGCAGCGACCCAGAATATATAACCTTTCACAATGATGCCGTATTGCTATTCGACTTCAGAACATGGCCAAACTTAAAGTTAACATGTATTTACTGTCAGGCGTTACGAAGTTCGCCGGGTCAGCTAGTATATATATATATATATATATAATACAAATAATATATATATATAATACAAATAATATATATATATACAAACCCTGCTCGTATTATTGTATTGGATATATATATATTACATGTTAGGTGCTCAGAGACCAAAAACAATAGTCGTTGGAATTTTTTATTAAATATATATATTTATTATATATTTTATTATTTTATTTTATTTTATTTTATTAGATATATATATAATTATTCAAATAAAAATAACAAATCAGAAACATGGTCAAAAGGATACAGGAAGAAATTTATTACTGGAAAATCAGATGAGGGTGATCTTGATACCGTTGCTAAGCTTGGTTTTTTGTTCGTTTCCAGGTTAAGTCTTTCAACAAAATGTGAAGACATTGAGGCTTTTGTAAAAAAGAAGATGCAGGATTGTGTATGTGTTACTGAGAAGATTGAAAGTAAATATCCTCAAAACTATGCCTCATTTAAAGTGGGGGTATCATGTCATAAAATTGAAAATGTTTTTACTCCGGAGTTCTGGCCACAGAACACCAAATAGTCATCAAATACACTAACAGAAGCAAGTATTTAAACAGGAAAGCTCAATTAGCTCAAGTGACAACTTAACCTTTACTGAATTGCGTAAACAGCTGAATGGACCCCCTAACGGTAGCTCTGACAATGGGTCTCTGGAAGCTAGTGTTGACAGGTTATGTGAAGCTGGTGTAAACAAATCAAACCTTAGGTATCATAGGCTACTGCATCAAAATGTTGCAAACCTTGACTCAGGAAAGACTCTTATTCTGGAAAAGACTTCAAGTGACTTAAGTCTGGACTTTATTGCTTTATGCGAACACTGGCAAACACAGGAAAATTTGTTGAAATATACAATAAGAGAAAATGAAATGAAATTAAATATGTTTATTTTTCCTTATAGAGATTTACAGGCAGAAAATTAAAATGTAAATAAATAATAGCAATCTATGCCAAGAATAACTTAAACAACTAAGTATTAACTTAGCCAATACATAAGGAAAGGCTTACATGGGCAGGAGCCTGTGCGTAGGCTTGAGTTGAAACACTAATCATTTTTATAATGGCCGACAGTAATTAGATTTGCACATTGGGGAAAAGATATCAAAATTAAAGTTAGCGTTAAACAGAAAAAATATGAGTGCAAAAAACAAACAAAAATTTGTATTGGATGAAGAAAGAAAACTAGTAATAAAAAAAAACAAGACAATAAACTGCCCGCAAGACAAGAAAAAAAATTGAAGCAACAAATTTGGATCTGAAACAAGAATCGCTAAGCAAACTAGGAGGGGGAGTGAATGTCAAGTCTGGCGTCAGTCCCCTGGTCGACTGTAGGTTGCCGTGATAATGGTTTCGGCCTCTTCTATACCTAGGTTTATAAGAAATTCTTTACATCTCTTTTTCAAAGATAAAACTGACGGCGAATGTAAAATATTAAGATTGGGGAAATATTGAATTAGGTTACGATACAAAATACTGGAAATGTAAAAGGAATTCGTTTTTGAGACTGATTTGGTTAACTGAAGGACAGATATTGAAAATGTTTGTCCATATCGGGTATTGTGACTATGGGAAACTTGAGAAAAAATATTGTAAAATCTTTTATATATGACAATCAATAAATCTTTCACGAAAAGTTGGCGAAGTGAAAGGACTTTAGTTTCGCGAAATAGAGCAACCGACGGGTACCTTCTCCCCTTCTGAAAAGCAACTTTTAGTATTGACTTTTGAATGATGTTCAAAGGTTCCATAATTGATTTGAGGGCACCACCCCAAGCTATGATGCCATAGGACAATAAAGACTGGATATAAGCAAAGTCAGTAATTCTAATTTCCCGTTCACTTAAAACTTCCCTTAATCTTTTAAAAGCAAAAATATATTTTCTAAGTTTAATCGTTAGATAACTAATATGATGGAATCATTACATGCGAGAATCAAAATCCACCCCCAAATACTTATAAACATCTACCTTACCCAAAGATTCGCATTGACATGTTGCATTATCGAAATCATTGCAGTTGTGAACTTTAATATCATTCAAAGAATAATCTGTATTGGAATTAAGATATTGCCATAAATTTGGTTTTAGAAACATTCAACGAGAGGACATTTTGATCAAACCATTTCTTCAAAAGCTTTAAATCGTGCTGTGCTTTAGAGCGTACTTCTAACCATGATTTCCCTTTTATGTATGTAAGAGTATCGTCTGCAAAACAGAAAAACTTTACTATTTAAATTTAACATAGAAATGTTATTGATATAAATTAAAAATAAGACAGGCCCGAGAGTACTCCTTGAATGACACCATAGTTAATTGGAAGTTCTCTACTACTAGAGGTTTCACATTGGCTGCAAGTAACTGTAGAAACCCTCGTAAACATGGTGGACTCGCAATTTTTGTGAGGAATAGCTTCAAATATAAGGTAATGAACACTTTTATTAAGCTTAGCCAACCTTTTGTTTGTGAATTGACTGGCATGTCCATAAATAATGATTTAATTTTAGTTCTTGTCTACAGACCACCAGATGCTGATCATAATTTGTTTTTTGATGTAATTACTCAAGTTTTTGAGTTTGTCAACAAGATAGACAAAGTATCTATTATCTGTGGAGACTTTAATATTAAATTTAATGTTTCGAATTATGTCACTAATAGGTTTATTTCTATATGCACTATGTATGGGTTTTCTGTGGCCATTAATCAACCCACACGTGGGGAGAACTGTTTGGACAATATTCTTATATATGGTACGACAAATCACAGTGCAGATGTACTCAATCTTCATCTTAGTGACCATCTTGGCCAGACAATCAGTTTTTTCTATGGTGGCGGAGACGCGAAGCTGGCTGCCCAGTGTCTGTATCATCAGATCAATGAGGACAATATTCACATTTTCAATGTAATGAATAGCAAGATCAATTTGGAGGTTGAACTCATTTACCCGGAGATTGAAGAAAACTTCTCTGCTTTTTTAAATATACTTGACTATCATTATAATTTAAGTTTCCCCCTCAAAAAGTTTAAGCCTAGGTTAAATTCAGATCTCAATAAAAATTCAGCTTGGAATACAGCTGAATTGCGTAGTTTTAAGTTAAGACTAGACTTTGTCTATGATTTAGTTCAATCTGGCTGTGATAACTTAAAGCCCTCTCATAATAGGCTAAAGAAGGAGTCTTCTTCTTTTGTGAATCTGTCAGACTGACAGGTTTTAACTGCACGACGCTCTCCATTTTTCTCTGTCCTGAGCATCTTCGTTCAGTTGCTGGAATCTCCTTCCTTTCTTAATATCGTCCAGTATTCCAATCCTTCTTCTCCCCCTTCCCCTTACTCCCTCAATCCTACCTTCCAAAATCCTTGCTTGCAGACAATTTCTTCGAAGTATGTGTCCCAACCAACATGCTTTTCTTCTCCTTACCGCTATTATCAGTTTCCTTTTCTCCTTTATTTTATTTAGTACATCTTCATTTCTCATTCTATCCGTCCACTTCACCTTCAGCATCCTTCTCCACAACCACATCTCAAAGTTCTCCAGGTATATCTCCTCCCTTTTTTTAATTGTCCATGACTCACATCCATAAAGCACCACACTCCAGACAAAACATTTAGCAAATCTTTTCCACAACTCTAAAGGTATTCTTTTTGCTGTTAACAGACCTTTCACTTTCACGTAAGCACTTCTCCCTAACGATATTCTGCTTCTTATTTCCTCCGTGCAGCTACCATTCCATTTGACCAAACTTCCCAAGTATTTAAAAGTTTTCACTTGTTGTATATGTACTCCTTCTAAGGTTATGTTAACCTGACCTTCTTCTCCTTCTATAAAGAAGGAGTATAGGTCAAAATTAAGGCTGCCAAAAAAGGAGGCTAATGACAATTCAATTCAAAGATAAAAAAATACAGTAAAATGTTTTTGGAACATAGTTAAAGAAACTATAAATTGTGAAACTGTCAAAAGTAGCATCGATATACTCCCTTGGGAGTTCAATGAATTCTTTGTAGATAATTTTAACTGCAATGGAGGATTTGCTAAGTCAAATTTAACTGGGCCTACCCCAATGAGCTTGCTAGGTAGACATAGTTTTAGGGCAGATAACTCTAATATTTTTGAATTTCAGTGTGTAAATGTAAATGATGTGTTTAAGATAGTATCCTTGTTGTCTAACAAAACTAGTAAGGACCACTTTGGTTTCTCTAATAATCTCCTGAAAGAAACTGTTTCATGTTACCTTAATGCATTAACTTGTCTTATTAATCAGTGTTTAACTCAGGGAATATTTCCACAATGTCTGAAAATAAGTAAGGTGCATCCAATTTACAAGAATAAAGGCTCTAAAAAAGATGTCAACAACTATAGACCGATTGCCATAGTACCAGTTTTCTCTAAGGTTATTGAGTTAATAGTGGGTAAGCAGCTTATGAATCACTTTAAGACCTTCAATATATTGAGTGAAAAACAGTTTGGTTATAGAGAGGGTGTCTCAACAGTAACAGCCTTAGTAGAGCTTGTTGAGGACATCTTGAATTCCTTTGAATTGGGGGAACTTGCTGGGGCCGCATTTTGTGACCTCAGCAAGGCCTTTGACAGAGTTAATCATCAATATTTGCTAGAAAAACTCAGTTTTTACAATGTTAGGGGTAAGGAGTTGTGCTTTTTCCAAAGTTACCTGTCTGACAGATCACAATATGTATTTTGTAATGGACAAGCATCAGAGCCATTAGCAATAAAACAAGGAGTTCCGCAGGGTTCAGTGCTTGGACATGGTGAAATATAAAATTAGAAATTTTTAAAAATTACATGTGAAAACGCAAAAAAACCCCATTTTGGGGTACAAAACCCCACCAAACTACCCGTTCCCATTGACCGATATGTCTGGTTTACAAACTCGTCCGAGCACTTGTAGGAATACACGTCTCTACCAAATTTGGTCTCGATTGGACCATTTTTACGAGAGTTATCGTGTTCACAGACACACACACACACACATATATATATATACACATATATATATATATATATATATATATATATATAAATTTTAACGACTATTGTTTTTGGACTCTGGGCACCTAAAGAAGAAAAAATAACATGGTCCCGGGCTTAAGTCTCACCATGAGACCTACGGTAATAGCTTCTTCCCTATGGGAAATTCGCTAAAATAAAATTTTTGATGGTATAAATGGCTACTTTCAGTGTTCCTCACAGCAGCAAACCTACTCACTCTTTCCCATTTTAATCTTATGGAGAATAGGCAAAAATTATCATGTTTATCGACAGATTTTGACCAAACTTGTCATATATTATTATTATTATATTATTGATTTGGAAATTCGCTGAGTACGCAGGTTTGCTGCGACGGGGGTATTTATGTATGCAGACGACACTACATTGACTGCTCGAAACAAAAAAAAACAATTGGCAGAGATTGACATCCAGGAAAATTTGGAAAAAGTTAGTGGCTGGCTGGATGCCAATGATTTAGTTTTAAATAGAGACAAAACCACCACTATGTTTTTTGGCCTGAGGGATCTGATTGAGGGGAAGGACGGCAAAATTTCTTGGCGTCTGGTTGGACCCCTCTCTAACTTGGTCGGACCACTCCCAAAATTTGTGTAAGAGATTGGCTAGTGATATTTTTGCTTTAAGACGTTTCTGTGGTGTTGTCTCTCAACACATTATCAGATTAGCATATTTTGGATTATTCCATTCAAAAATGTCCTATGGCCTTATAGTATGGGGCGGAGCTCCAGCATCTAGAGATATATTTATCTTGCAAAAACCGGCAGTAAGAGTGGTTGCTGGGGTAGATTTCAGAGAACACTACAGACCATTGTTTATTAGTTTAAAAATTTTAACTATTTATTCAGTGTTTATATTACAAAATTTAATGTACATAAAAAATAGAAGTATTCTAGCCTATAATGTCGACAAGCACAACCATAATACTAGAAGTAAACATGATGTTCAGATTCCTTACGTTAGACTAAGTAAAACTATGAAAAAACCATCTGTCATTGGCTCTATAATAAGCTTCCCCTTTCAATACGAAATTTAGATACTAAGGGCTTTAAGTCTGCAATAACTCAGTTTTTGTTAAAAAAAGCTTTTTAGTCAATTAATGAATTCTTAATTATTAATGAATAGAAGGCACTTGGACGCCTAACGATTTTGTGGTTTCTTCATTGAACTGCGATTAAAGCTATGAAGCAGGCTCACACTATTTTGTAAGGTAGTCTTAGTTTTTTTTTTTTTTATATAAATTGTATTTAAAATCAATTTATAATATTTTGACGAATCCATTGTATTCTGTGAATATTTGACGGAAAATAAAGATCTTATCTTATATATGAATATATGTGTTGCCAATGTCATTTTACCAATATATCATTATGTGAGTGAGGTTGTATTATAAACCATAATCTTTAAATATTCAGTCAAACATGGAGGCAAAAATTAAATATATATACATATATGTATATATATATATATATACATATAAAAACGACTATTGTTTTTGGTCTCTGAGCACCTAAAGACAAAAAATAACATGGTCCCGGGCTAAAGTCTTACCATGAGACACGGTAATAGCTTCCCTATAGGAAATTTGCTAAAATTTTAATGACTATTGTTTTTGGCCTCTGGGCACATCGCTGCAGACCTGTGTACTCAGCGAATTTCCATCCTTTTTTAGGTATTAAAAAAGGATTTTTTACTGTTTGGATGAGCCATTTCAGTTAATATTAATTAGTTAATTAACCCTATTCAATAAAAACATTCACACAATATACACTATTTACTGCTAAAACACAATGAAAATAAACACTTATCGATAAAATTGTCAATAAATAAGGTTAAAGTGAAAACAGCTGGCCGTAGTAACTAAGTGACTCGTGAGTTTTCTCGATAAAAGCAGTACGGGAGCGCACAAATGCGGGCCAAAGTTGCCTAGTAACTAATTTCAATCAATAAATATTTCAACAAAGCCACCATATTGGTTTTGTGAGTGCATAGAGGCTAAAGCAACATAACCATGCACTCTATTGGTTGTTTCGCGAACTACAGCACAGTAAATGCGGCAAAATGATTGACTGCGAATACTCGTTTACCGCGCTGTGCGACCCTACTGTGCTGCAAGAAATATCGTCAGCCACCCAGTAAGGGTTAAATTACCCAAGAGTGAATGTCGGCCACAGCTCTGAGGCAGTGTAACTTAGCTTCATATTACAACTGCACTGTTATTGAATTTGCGATCTAGAATATCTATTTAACAAAATGAATTAATGATAAACTAACAATCATACCTCCTGTAAAATGATTAGGGAGATCACAAAGAGAATAACATTTCAAAATGTTTGCCTTCTAAACATTTAACTTACAAAATAGCCTACATTTCTCAAAACAAACACCTCTAGCAATATATGGCATAAATACATTAGTACAATTGAAATTGAAAATAGCATTATTAAAATTAATACTTAGTTAAATAGTACCATATCAAGAATTTATTCAACGATATGTATAAAGAAATTAATTAGGCCCAATCATTATAACAGTATAAACTTTTTTAAATACTACAGCAAAAACTGAATAAAACCACCACAGGATGCAAAAATGGGGAAGTGACAGAGTTATTGCTAATTTTGATTGCACACAGAGCATTATTTTTGCTTGTCACTGTAGCTTTAGGCCAACATACAAATACACTAATATAAACAATAACAACATGCAGACACATCATACCTCTTTGATGAGTAGTTTATCTCTAACAGAGACTCTTTTAGTTGAGTTTCCAGATGACAAGGCTTTGTTGTCATTAGCATCTTTTTTAAGTTTCCGTGTTAAAGTAATCATCACTCCTAGATCTGAAAAATTATTTAGGTAAATTTAAATTATGATCAATTATTTAACTTTTAAAAGCCTAGGAATGCACTAAACTATTCATAGAATGGGAAAGACAAACTCAGAAGTAAAATCTTTTTAACCTATAGCACCTTTTGCTACAGGTTACGGGTTGAAATTGGAGATTTATACTTGCAATGTATAAAACTTACGTTACTAGTTAGGGAGTAGAAACTTCTCCTTTTAAAAATACCTGGATTTTAAACTATAAGGATAATACATAATAAGAAGCTAAGAATAAATTATACTACATTTTTAGCGAATTTCCCATAGGGAAGAAGCTATTACCATAGGTCTCATTGCAAGAGTTAAGCCCAGGACCATGTTATTTTTTCTTCTTTAGGTGCCAAGAGACCAAAAACAATATTTGTTAATATATATATATATATATATATATATATATATAATATATATATATATATATGTGTGTGTGTGTCTGTGAACACGATAACTCTCGTAAAAATGGTCCGATCGAGACAAAATTTGGTAGAGACGTGTATTCCTACATTTGCTCGGAGTTTGTAAACCAGTCATATCGGTCAATTGGACCGGGTAGTAAGGGGTGTTTTTTTACTAAAAAATTGGGTTATTTGGGTTTATCATATGTAATTTAAAGTTTTTAAATTTTATCTTTAACCATTAGAATCAGCTTACAAATCTACACAATTCAGTTTCTTGAAGTTTTTCTCTATCTCCAACGCTTACCGAGATATTAAAAAATCTAAAAACAGTATGTTGTATTTTGGGGCTCCAATGTTAATCTTATGGAGGATAAGGAAAAATTAATATTTCTCTTATCAATCAATATTTTTGGATAAAACTTGATATTTATCTTCATGTCATTGAGATCCTTCCATTTATGCTTAAAACCCACAGTTTATGTATTTGTCATGGCAGCAAACCTGCATACTCTTTTCCCAAATTAATCATATGGAAAATAGGAAAACTCCTTTATTTATAGGCAGATGTTGATGAAACTTGGTATAATTGGTCAAAATAAAAATTGTTTACGCTAGAAATTCCTACTTTCAGTGTTCCTCACAGCAGATAACCTGCATACTCTTTTCCCATGTTAATTATATGAAGAATAGGCAAATAACTAACTCATATATTTATCGACAGATATTGATAAAACTTGACATATAATATTATTATTACATTATTGATTTGGAAATTCGCTGAGTACGCAGGTCTGCTGCGATGGGGGCATTTAATAGTATGCTTTATTTTCTTTAAGGCAATATACAACATTATATATGTGTGTGGTGTTTCATAATTTTTTTATGCGTCCAAACAAAATTTGCAAAAAGTCGCTTGACATTTTGAGTTATTCCAATGGACAGTTAGAGAGTTAAAGGTTAATTTAATAGACTTTAGAAAATACTAGGTGTCCAGTTAAACTTAATGATAACTATTAATGAAAATGAATTGCAGACTTACTTCAAAGATAGAAACCAATTCGAAAGTGTCCGTCATTCAGGTCTGACTTCAATCCCCAGATACTTGTTTATTTTCCACCTATTCATTTAAACAGTTGCACTAAGATAACTTTAACGAAAAGAAAATTAAAATAGACTACACACATTATTTTACATATAGGCTAACAAGGATCATCTTTAACAAGTTCTAAGATCCTTACATTGATTATTTGAGATCATGTGACCACTTTAAAAAAGCATTAGGCCCCACCTAATTATTGTTTCTGGTCAAATCCTTGAATATAACTTAGGTAATAATATAGCGTGTGGAACCCATATGAAATTTAATATAAAAAATTCATCATAGACCTAATATGGTTTATTAAATGGCCTAACCTAAAACAATGCTAAAGTTCTAGGGTGGAACCATATCAGAACTTCTAATATGGAAAGGGATGGTAAATAAAAAAAATGAGAATGACTCATATAACTATTGTAAGCTAATATCACATTTATTGAGATTTATATAGTTTTAAAGTAGTTCCAAATAAATAAAATGAGTGTATTTTTTAGAATCTATTGGGAGGTATTGAAAGAGTAGTTACCTTAATCATTACACCAGAATTAACTATAAAGGAATATCTTCAGACTTAAAATTATGTAATGTAAACCTCAATGCAATCAGCCTGAAATTTTTCAATTTCTCATGCTACTTTAAGCTACAAATAATACGATTTTTTAAGAATACGGTAAGAATAATCATAAATCTGAAAACTATTATTATGAAGTGATAGAAAACAATAAACAGGTGACTCTGTTTGACATAGACATACTTATTGTTAGCATAGAGGTCAAAATAGTGATGAATGTACTGTCAGATCCGTTCATGCAGAGGTACTGTATAGAAGCAGAGAGAAACGCTAATCCGTTCATCTGTGATAGTAGTGCTGTCAATATAGAATCGTTTCACAGTCTTTTTAGATTGATAAGCACCCCATATGAGCAGACCTGCACACTAAGCAAATTCCCATTGGTTAAGGTTTTGATTCTACCTAAGCATAATTATAAGTTAAATAAAAAAGTTTTATCAATTTACTTATTTTATTATTACTTATTAGAAGCTGAATACATAAGTTTAATACTATGTTTCAAATAATAAGACATATATAGATTCATCCTTTTCTCCTTTAGAATAGTATTGAAGCTAAAAAGACAGTTATTTCAAGAAACGAGGTAATCACGCATTGTATTATCAGAGATGAATCAGAGATGAACGGATAGTAAAACCGCGAGCCTTAATTTAGTACTTATTTCTGTGAACACAACATTGTTTTAACCAAGGGCGCCAGAACCGATGTTTTCAGGGAGCCATTGGTGATGAAGGGGGTCTGTTTTGGGATGGGGTGGATCAAGAAAAATAAATTAATCAACAAGAAGTCCGAAAATTGTGTTGTGGTATTCTGGTATATCAACTTAAACTAATCAAAATCCGATTACCGCAAATGATTCTCATAAAAACCATTCAAAACTATTCCTAACACGACTTAAGCGTCTGTGCAGAGTGTCCGCCATCCTGTTTTTTTAGTCCCATAAAAATAATTTTCAAAACGGGAGGACTTGTACGCGATATAACAATCGTGTGTGAGCCCCCTCCTTTCACGTATTTACTGTTAGGCGTCACGAAGTTCGCCGGGTCAGCTAGTTTTTAATATAAAAGAATAAGAACAGCTGTTTTGATGGATTGAAAACATTACCTTTAGACATCCATGATCTAACCTATTCCCCACAGGGAAGTAAATATAAACGTTTTTGTTTAAGCTAGTAGTACACTATCGCCGAATGCAGGCGAACGAAGACGAGCACGATAATGTACCCGGTGTGCTCGTGAACACTTGGGATAGTTCACATCGCCAACATTCGTGTTCGGGCGCGCTCGCTTTTTTGGCGGTCTCCCGCCACGGATCAAAGGAGACAAGCAGTGGCGGCTCGCCTATAAGGACTCTCGGACGCCGCCCCCCCCAAAGATTCGAAAAAGGAAAAAATAATTAAATACTTATTTAGTTATAACTATAGATCCAACTAACCAAAATGTTTTAACAGTCGTATACAACGAAATTATAGCGGGAAAACATACAAAAATAGCGCGAAAAGTTCGTATTTGTAGTCGTGGGGCGCTCGCCAGAACGTCAAAATCCATTACAATGCATTTATATGAAGAGAGGTAGTGGTGGGGGTGGCTGGTGCTATGATGCGTCTAAGCGTATCTCTTATGGAAGTCTTGGGACGGCGTCCGCGCATGCGAAGAGTAACATTTGTGGCGAGTTGGCGAGTTGATAGTTGCGCGCGCCGGTTGTCTGTTTTTGTGTAAAACAGAGGTTATGTTTATCTAAGTAGTGTAGTTTTGGTACACAGTTAGCAGTAAGTTAATTGTGTCCCAGAAAACAAAGCATACATCTACATTAACAAAACTCGCGAATTGTAGTAGTGTTTGTTGTCTAGAGGAGGTAATCATTTCAAATATATTTTTTGATTAAGAACATCTTGTGTTTGCAAAACGAACAACAGTAGTGTATTACAGGTACATCCGCGTGAAAAATGAAGGCGCTAAAACGCTAAGTTATTTACGTTTTTATTTACAAAATATCGCAACAAATAAAGGTTTTTTTAAAATATAATCTATCCATACAATTGAGTCCAAACTAAGTCAATCCATAAGAGTATAGTATTTATTATTCAAGGTTTATGAGGAAAACTAGATATTTTAGTTAAAAACGAAACACATGTGTTTATATTTTTATATACAAATTTAATACCTAGATTGCGTTAAAAAGTCACTAAAATACACCATATTTTCAAAAATTTGCTTCAGAGAGAACACCCGGATCCCCCCAATCCTGGGGGGTAATCCATAACCCCACGACCCCCGGTATTAGCATTTCACTCACGAGCCGCCACTGGAGACAAGGGCGAATGCCGAGCGCAAACAGGCACCAACTTGAGCCTGTACACACTCGCTGTCATTCGTGTTGTCACGGACGCACTGTTTATACTATTCAGTGAAGTGACTGGTGCGATTTAATTATTTATTATTATGGAGTGGTCTAATGAGGAAACACTGTTGTTTCTGGAACTATACCACAGCGAGCCGGTTTTGTGGGATCCTTCCCACAAGAGACATAAAGGTAAAAAGTTCGTAATTGATGCTTGGAATCGGATACGTGAAATTAAACAGTTTCCATAATTCGGCTTCGTAATTTTCGTCTTGGTATGTGTATATACATAATTGAGGTAAGCATAACTATATAACAGAAACACAACTTCAATGTCAGCGTCCATGTTGCACAAAGTTTGGCGCGAACGTTTTGCCGCAAATACGCAGTACTGGGTTCGGCATGGTTCGGCCGAAATTAGCCGATGGTGTATTTGGTTAATTCGGGAGAGTTCGTGTTGCACATTCGTCAACATTCGTGGTCGAAATCTGACCCGAACATTCGTCGAAACATCCGGGTGAATGTTCGGCGATAGTGTACTGCTAGCATTAGAGTTGTAGCTTAGAATCTCCCATTGCCATTGACATAGCAATTAAACCTCAATAATTCTAAATCTGGGAAAAAATATTTTTGGAATATCTTATCGTTTCAATATTGTTATTAGGCCTATGCCACGACCCAGTTTAATCTTTCACAACAAAGTGGTAATGCTATTTGACTTCAGAACATGACCAATCTGAAAGTTAACATGTATTTGCGGCTTTAGCAAATAAAAATAATCCTAAATATATTTTATTTATTTATTTTTTCCACCTTCTTGATTTTTATAGGTTAGCAACAATATATTTTCAGAGAGAAAACATCGAGGAACAACGAGAACTGTGAGAAAATGCACTTTTAATGTTAGAATACAGGAATGGCGTAGATACGGGGGTGGATAAGGGGGATATATCCCCCCCCATAACGATCACCTTTACCAATAATTTCAAAACAAAAATATCCTGAAATACCGCTACACAATAACAAAAAATATAAAAAAGCAGTGCGTTGCTGTTACTGTATGTTGCATGTCGAAATACTGTATAAGAGAGTATTTTAACTAAAAATATGGGGCCTATCATTTTCTGTTTAACCTGAAAAATTTCCATCAATTTTGAAAAAACGCCCTACGTCGCAGTGTAGGAAACTGCACTAGAGTAAAACAAGCGTAGAATACAAGAAAATAGCATAACATAAATACGTCACAGTATATGTTGTGAAACAAAATATAAATATAATCACTCAATCATTATTCATATTTATGAATAAACATAAAACAATAAAAGAGAATTAATTTTCCTCCTGGCGGTGTACGTAGTATTTCAAGAAATCACGCCCCATTAGCCTGCAGGACGAATAGCATTTTGAGTGATCTGACATAATGTTTCGTCTTAGGTACATAAGAAATATGTTTATTTTGTGACAGCACTACTAGCTACACGATAGTCGTAAACAGATGGTTGAGGTGTCAGATTTAAGGTAAAGTGGTTATCTAGGGAATTAAACTATTATTGAAAAACGTTTTTATATAATTACCTTGCAATTTCAATCGATAATCAATTGAAAAGTCACATCTAGTTATAAAAATAATGAGTGTAAAATAACAATCTGTAAATCTTTTTTACGATAAAAAGTAATAAAATATAATTCCTTAGATAATCACTTGACACCTTAGCCATTTTTTAAGACAATCAATTAATCTGAACTGCTGTCAAAAAATTAACATTGTTCATATGAGACGGGAGTCCAAGATGGCAACGGAGGTATTGCATGATCTTTATATAGTATTCAACTCACCGAAATGTCCCTTATATACCCTATAGTACATCCTCTAGAATAGGGCTTCACTCGGGGGGGGGGGGGTATTTATATCCCCTCCCATGACAAAAGTGTATCTACGCCACTGGAATACAGGGCCCACGCGCCACCGCGGCGCGGCATTGGCTAAGAAGCCGAGTTCAGCTGGCACAACTCGACCTCTTTGCCACGGCCATTCGGCATTGGCCATTTGGCACACCAGTTGGTTCTAAAATCAAAATTTCCATCAGGTTTAAATTTGACATAAATTGATAAAAAACGATTCAACTCAATTGAAAATAACACTTGAAAATAAAATACCCCCGTCGCAGCAGACCTGCGTACTCAGCGAATTTTCAAATCAATAATTTAATATACGACAAGTTTTTTAAAAATATGTCCATAAACATGAGAATTATTTGCCTATTCTCCATAAGATTAACATAGGAAAGAGTGTGCAGGTTAGCTGCTGTGAGGAACACTGAAAGAAGTCATTTCTACCATGAATAATTTTTATCTTAACATTTATACCAACTTTCATCAACATCTGTCCATAAATAAAGGAGTTTGCCTATTCCCTATATGATTAATATGGGAAAAGAGTATGCAGGTTTGCTGCCACGATAAACACATAAACTATGATTTTTAAGCATAAATGGATAGACCTCAACCACATGAAGCTAAATTCACATTCACATTCTCGGTCTCTGTTTCAGTAATGCAGTACCAGAACGACGTTCCAGCACCAGTGCACCCCTTTGCTGTTTAGAGGGACTTAAAACATTAACTTTGGACATATACATGATCAAAGCTATTTAAATAAATTATATTTATATTATAAACAATACATTTGCATTCTACTACACAGGAGAATTATTCCTTCCACAGGTTTGATTCGTTAGAACAAAAAACTTAAAATATATTGTACTAGTGCTTATTGTATATAAATGTATTTTATTGCACATATATATGGAAATAAAGTATTTATTAATGTGTAAATTATACATAACACCGTAACTCTGAGTTATTTATGAATAGACATATGTAAACAGTGGCGTGCCCAGAAATTTTCGATTCCATTCGATATTACTAATTTTTGTAAGTATTTACAAAGTTAAAGTCAAGAGGCCAAATATCCTTTGTTTATATGGTACATACACCTATAAAATGAATAAATTTTTGTAAAAAAAATAAAGTTCCTGGTGACCGAGCTTTGCTCGGATAGAATAAGATATGTATTATACAAGATAATTAGCAAAATTACTCAATGAAAACATTTACGCTGTTTAAATTAAACCGATTTCATACACCTTAATTAATATAGCATAAACACTGAACAAAAATATAGCCCCCGGATGTTACGTCACACTATTCTACTGGCCTACTCGTTCCAAATAGTTTTGTTCCAGTGTTTCTCACATCTTTAACAATCAGCTATACCGGATGTTTCATTTCCCTTCTATGTACGTAAGACGACGCGTTTTAGCTATAAGCTAATAAATACTACCACATAAGTATAAAAATTGAAGATTTGCTGTTTTTTTAATACAGTACTGCATGCAATTTTTCTTTTATTTACCATTTAAGCAGAAATACAGATTACCAAAATTTTTCGAAAATTTCAACAAAAGTCCCTTCCGTAAATACAAAAATATAGAATTCTTAGGAAATACCCTTAGTTTCTACTCAGTTTGTTGTCAACTAGCCGAGAGTGTCTAGTTAATCATACAAGATAATTTTTGACATGGACATTTCTTAGCTCTGGGGAGGAGGGGTGATAACAATTTGCAGGGGTGCCCAGCCCCCCACAATCGCATGAATCCAGGTGTAATCAAAGAACGATACCAATTTAGTTTTAACATTAGTCAGTGTATGACAATAAAATTCACATCTTACATTCTAATCTTCCAAAGGACATTATTTAGCCTACCTTTAGTCTTGTGAGGAATTCTTTCCGTTTTCATTATTGTAAAAATATATACCACTGTTTCTTATCTTTTTTAGCATAGAAATAAAGTATCGTTTTGATATGATTTTTGACACTAGCAGTGTACCTGTTGACCCGTTCTTTGTACAACTAAAAAGTAGTAAACAATTATTAAATTTAATATTTATATACCAGTATATGTTTATCAAAGTACTTCATTACATCAGGAATAGCTACATGACAAATAATTTAATAGGATATCAAAAGGTCGGTAAGGGAGGCTTTGCCTTTTAAATGTTAAGGTTATTTATAAAAAATTGAATAATAATATCATTGATAATTCTTTATTGCAAAAGAATATTGCATAGCAATAGAATAGAATATTGCTTTGGTAAACAATCATACAATTTTGGAACGTTTATAAAAAGTTAGATTCCAGCCAAAAAACTAAAAGAGGATTGAAAAAGAATTGAAGAACTGAAGGTTAAGGTTATAAAAATTATCAAAGGTTAAGGCAATAAAATAATAGCACTTCAATGTATATTTCATTTTAAACACTTTTATTTATAAGTAACTAGCTGACCCGGCAAACTTCGTAACGCCTAACAGAAAATACATGTTAACTTTAAGATTGGTCATTTTCTGAATTCAAATAGCATTGCGGCTTCGTTGTGAAAGCTTTAAATATTCAACAACTGATTATTATAATAAACCTAATATGTATAAACATTGTAATTATTTTAATTGGCAAACATATAACCACGTTACTTTTAATCATACAGAAAATAAAAAAATATATAAATACAGTACATAATTCCCAAAAACCGTAAACTATTAACGTGGCGAATATTACTGTTCATTTTGTACAGAACATATTTACTTCATAGTTTTACATTAATGAATTATTCATATGGCATTGGATAGTAAAGCACATTGCTAACGGAGAGTAAACCAACAGCTGTTTTAAGAAATCAAACGGTTTCAACGGTCAAGTTTGTAAACAAACTAATTGAATTTATGGAAACTGAATAGGTCTAAAGCATGACCGGAGCAGAGACGAATCCAAAAAATCAAAGATCATTAAAATCGGTCCAGCCGTCCTCGAGTTTTAATGGGTGTAACTAACACGACATTATTTTAAATATAAATACAGTACATAAATTCCCAAAAACCGTAAACTATTAACATGGTGAATAAATCTGTTCATTTTGTAGTACACATTTACTCCATATAGGTTTACATTAATGAATGATTCAGATGGCATTGGATAGTAAAGCATATTGCTAATGGAAAGTAAAACAACAGCTGCAGCTTAAGAAATCAAATGTTTTTATTGTAGAACGTGATCGTGTTGCACATCACTACTAGGCTTTTAAATCTTTACAACGTTTTTGCTCTCTTAGGCATCTTTAGTTAGTTATAAACAAATCAAAAATCTACAACATAGCATAATATACGCAATATACATAATATACGCATAACAAATACACGCACATTTAACCTTCATTAACGTCCGTATCCGTGCTTCTTCAAACGAGACCGTTTTTTTCTGTTGCAATGGGTACTCAAACTCAAAACTCACGACTCACATTCACATCGCTAACGGCTATGACTGACAGAGATAAGACGGAAGACAGGGTAGTCGAGCCACTGCCAACCTAATCGCCCTGAACAAATAAAATATTTCTCATTTTTTACACGGAGATCCTGGAGTTTATTTAAGGAGGAATAATATTACTAAATTTTATCTTGAAATTTAAAATTATCAAAATTTTAATTCGAGTATAATTCTTATTTCTCTGGTTATTGTCATGGTTTAAAATGTTGACATAAAATCTAAAAAAATCATAAAATAATGTTGAATGAAATTGCATGTTTGATGACAATTTGTAAGAAAAAAATTTGAAACATGAGAACAGCTGTTTGGATGTACTGAAAACATCACCTTTAGACATATCCATGACCTAACCTTTTCCCACAGGGAAGTAAATACAAACACTTTTTATTTGTAAAGGTGAATGACCTTGTAAAAGGCCTTTGTTTTAGTAAACAACAGGAAAGTAAAGTTTTTAACTGTACAGTATACACAGACGATTGCGCGACACTCGATAACGACCACGGGAAATGTGGTCGAACACAGTAGCATGGCATTTATGAGATGGTAGCTGTTAATATCTATAACCAAGATTCAATTTCCGCAGAGAGCGCGTTATCAACACCTACTGCCACTTGAGCTGCTGATAACGTTTTATGTACACCCTATACTCGGGCCGCCGCTCAGGTTTATAGCTTCTCTCGGGGCGGACCTGTCCCGATATCTTCAGCTCTCGCACTCTTCGTTTACATTAACTGTTTCCATTTATAGCTCGTTCCCATCGTTCCGTCCGTGTTAGTTTATTTTTTATATATCCGACGTGATATTCTAGGTAGTATATTTATTGCCAATGAAAATATTTGAGGTGAACTGGCTCAAAAGTAATGTAATGATTTTCAGTTTAATATTTACCTCTTTTTGTGCGTTTTCTAAGGACAATAATTTATGCAAAGTGAAAATGAAAATGAATGAAAATGAAAATTTATTCCCTCAATCCATTTACAGAACAGTACATAACAAAAATAAAATTTCTCAGGAATCATTTTACCATCCTATCCGGTTCTGATGGTATTTACAAGTACAATAAAACAACAGTTAAGCCTAATGTTGTTCAAAGTTACCATATTACTGTTTGTTTGTTAAATATAATTCTTTTTATCATTGCTGTGTACCTTTTGCAAGCGTTTCAGGAATACAACTGAAAGTTTTATAATATAGGCCTACACTGATCCATCACCCCCACTCATACTTGCCTACTTCGTCGTCCTCACGTCACAAAACACCACCATCAGGCAAAACCTGAATACCGTTATACTACACAATCTGACACTAATAGGCTAAAAAACGGTTGAATAGCGCTAAGGCTTACAAATCTAAGTTTTTTTTATCGAAATAATAAATCATTCGACAAGCGGAAATACAACAGCGGAATGCACACAGAACTGAACAAAATCAGTCGCGTTTAGATTAAATAAAAGTTTTGCTTTTGATGATATTGTTGAAATCTTTATTGTCGGCCACTCGAGCGCGGGCGCAATTTAATACCAATTACTGGGCTCTGACAACCCTCGAGCCCGCGACTGCGACTACGACGTTTAATATCACCAGTCACCGTCTCTCTCTCTCTCTCTCTCTCTCTCTCTCTCTCTCTCCCTCTCTTTGCCGTTTATAATTGGTTCAAGTGGTTTGACTGGAACTGATTTTTATACAAGCTCAATAAAGAACTTTTAAATACAGAGGAATACTTTACGGATGTTGTAATTTTTATTTATAATATTGCAAGAGAATCGGTTATCTACTATTTCATGAATACCTACTTAATTTTCTTGATAAATGTTGTCAATGTCTCTGTAAGGACAAATAACTTTTTTAAAATCATTTACTTCTGATGGGTTCCATTTGTTGAGAAAGTACTTTAACCACTATGCTACACAAATATTTGAAGTAAATGATTGACTGATTGAAGTTACGACTTGGTCCCTACTCAAACGAATACTGTACAGGCCTACCAGTTCATGTGAGTTGAGTCAAAAGGCGCCGGCGCCTACAGCCTTGTAGCTGTAATGTAGACCTACATATCGAGCGTTTACAAAATTGTGTTCTGATTTTCAAACTACCAAATTGCACATTTAAACACACTGAGACAGACAGGCAACAGCTGGGATAACATCAGTCCACCCCTCCTATCGTAATCCGGTTACCACAGAAGCAATCAATGTTCATCGGACCAATCACAAATTTAATTAACTAGATTTCGAACCGCAATGTTTAAACTGGTACAACTGAATGTGTTTGATTTGTTTTCTCAACTTTTTGTAACTAGCAAAACCCGGATAAACGCAACTTTTCCGGTTTGATACATCATCTGTTTCTCTGTCCCTTTACTTATTACTTGAACGTATGCTGGAATTTTCGTATGGATAAAAACGACGGTAATACGTTTTCAGCTATTTTACATTGTCATAAAATAATACACTTTATATTTCGTGAGCTATACAATTTATAATTTCCAAAGCTGTATATAAATAATATAAATATTAAAATATGTTTATAAAATACCAACGATATGAAACGTAATTATTCGTAACATTTTTAAACAGAACGTCCTGCATACACCAATCATTAATAAACGGCATTAGTGGACTGATAGGTACATTTAGTGGATCAGTGCTGACCTACCATCGAACACATATAGACGTCTGTCACCATGCTCGTTGGTCCCGGCTACATAAGTTAGATGACGTTAGAGATACACGCTGATGACGCACTGCTGCACTACAGGAGCCGTCGTCTTGTCACCATGGCTCGTTGGTCCCGGCTACATAAGTTATATGAGAGACACACGCTGATGACGCACTGCTGCACTACAGGAGCCGTCGTCTTGTCACCATGGCTCGTTGGTCCCGGCTACATAAGTTAGATGACGTTAGAGACTCACGCTGCTGACGCACTGCTGCACTACAGGAACCGTCGCCTTGTCACCATGGCTCGTTGGTCCCGGCTACATAAGTTATATGACGTTAGAGACACACGCTGATGACGCACTGCTGCACTACAGGAGCCGTCGTCTTGTCACCATGGCTCGTTGGTCCCGGCTACATAAGTTATATGACGTTAGAGACACACGCTGATGACGCACTGCTGCACTACAGGAGCCGTCGCCTTGTCACCATGGCTCGTTGGTACCGGCTACATAAGTTATATGACGTTAGAGACTCACGCTGATGACGCACTGCTGCACTACAGGAACCGTCGCCTTGTCACCATGGCTCGTTGGTCCCGGCTACATAAGTTATATGACGTTAGAGACACACGCTGATGACGCACTGCTGCACTACAGGAGCCGTCGTCTTGTCACCATGGCTCGTTGGTCCCGGCTACATAAGTTATATGACGTTAGAGACACACGCTGATGACGCACTGCTGCACTACAGGAGCCGTCGTCTTGTCACCATGGCTCGTTGGTCCCGGCTACATAAGCTATATGACGTTAGAGACACACGCTGATGACGCACTGCTGCACTACAGGAGCCGTCGTCTTGTCACCATGGCTCGTTGGTCCCGGCTACATAAGCTATATGACGTTAGAGACACACGCTGATGACGCACTGCTGCACTACAGGAGCCGTCGCCTTGTCACCATGGCTCGTTGGTCCCGGCTACATAAGTTAGATGACGTTAGAGACACACGCTGATGACGCACTGCTGCACTACAGGAGCCGTCGTCTTGTCACCATGGCTCGTTGGTACCGGCTACATAAGTTATATGACGTTAGAGACACACGCTGATGACGCACTGCTGCACTACAGGAGCCGTCGTCTTGTCACCATGGCTCGTTGGTCCCGGCTACATAAGTTATATGACGTTAGAGACACACGCTGATGACGCACTGCTGCACTACAGGAGCCGTCGTCTTGTCACCATGGCTCGTTGGTCCCGGCTACATAAGTTAGATGACGTTAGAGACACACGCTGATGACGCACTGCTGCACTACAGGAGCCGTCGTCTTGTCACCATGGCTCGTTGGTCCCGGCTACATAAGTTATATGACGTTAGAGACACACGCTGATGACGCACTGCTGCACTACAGGAGCCGTCGTCTTGTCACCATGGCTCGTTGGTCCCGGCTACATAAGTTATATGACGTTAGAGACACACGCTGATGACGCACTGCTGCACTACAGGAGCCGTCGTCTTGTCACCATGGCTCGTTGGTCCCGGCTACATAAGTTAGATGACGTTAGAGACACACGCTGATGACGCACTGCTGCACTACAGGAGCCGTCGTCTTGTCACCATGGCTCGTTGGTCCCGGCTACATAAGTTATATGACGTTAGAGACACACGCTGATGACGCACTGCTGCACTACAGGAGCCGTCGTCTTGTCACCATGGCTCGTTGGTCCCGGCTACATAAGTTAGATGACGTTAGAGACACACGCTGATGACGCACTGCTGCACTACAGGAGCCGTCGTCTTGTCACCATGGCTCGTTGGTCCCGGCTACATAAGTTAGATGACGTTAGAGACACACGCTGATGACGCACTGCTGCACTACAGGAGCCGTCGTCTTGTCACCATGGCTCGTTGGTCCCGGCTACATAAGTCAGGTGGCGTTAGAGACACACTCTGATGACGCACTGCTGTACTACAGGAGCCGTCGTCTTGTCACCATGGCTCGTTGGTCCCGGCTACATAAGTTATATGACGTTAGAGACACACGCTGATGACGCACTGCTGCACTACAGGAGCCGTCGTCTTGTCACCATGGCTCGTTGGTCCCGGCTACATAAGTTAGATGACGTTAGAGACACACGCTGATGACGCACTGCTGCACTACAGGAGCCGTCGTCTTGTCACCATGGCTCGTTGGTCCCGGCTACATAAGTTATATGACGTTAGAGACACACGCTGATGACGCACTGCTGCACTACAGGAGCCGTCGTCTTGTCACCATGGCTCGTTGGTCCCGGCTACATAAGTTAGATGACGTTAGAGACACACGCTGATGACGCACTGCTGCACTACAGGAGCCGTCGCCTTGTCACCATGGCTCGTTGGTCCCGGCTACATAAGTTAGATGACGTTAGAGACACACGCTGATGACGCACTGCTGCACTACAGGAGCCGTCGCCTTGTCACCATGGCTCGTTGGTCCCCGCTACATAAGTCAGGTGGCGTTAGAGACACACTCTGATGACGCACTGCTGTACTACAGGAGCCGTCGTCTTGTCACCATGGCTCGTTGGTCCCGGCTACATAAGTTATATGACGTTAGAGACTCACGCTGATGACGCACTGCTGCACTACAGGAACCGTCGCCTTGTCACCATGGCTCGTTGGTCCCCGCTACATAAGTCAGGTGGCGTTAGAGACACACTCTGATGACGCACTGCTGCACTACAGGAGCCGTCGTCTTGTCACCATGGCTCGTTGGTCCCCGCTACATAAGTCAGGTGGCGTTAGAGACACACTCTGATGACGCACTGCTGCACTACAGGAGCCGTCGTCTTGTCACCATGGCTCGTTGGTCCCGGCTACATAAGTTATATGACGTTAGAGACTCACGCTGATGACGCACTGCTGCACTACAGGAGCCGTCGCCTTGTCACCATGGCTCGTTGGTCCCGGCCACATAAGTCAGTTGGCGTTAGAGACACACGCTGATGACGCACTGCTGCACTACAGGAGCCGTCGTCTTGTCACCATGGCTCGTTGGTCCCCGCTACATAAGTCAGGTGGCGTTAGAGACACACTCTGATGACGCACTGCTGTACTACAGGAGCCGTCGTCTTGTCACCATGGCTCGTTGGTCCCGGCTACATAAGTTATATGACGTTAGAGACACACTCTGATGACGCACTGCTGCACTACAGGAGCCGTCGTCTTGTCACCATGGCTCGTTGGTCCCCGCTACATAAGTCAGGTGGCGTTAGAGACTCACGCTGATGACGCACTGCTGCACTACAGGAGCCGTCGCCTTGTCACCATGGCTCGTTGGTCCCCGCTACATAAGTCAGGTGGCGTTAGAGACACACTCTGATGACGCACTGCTGCACTACAGGAGCCGTCGTCTTGTCACCATGGCTCGTTGGTCCCGGCTACATAAGTTATATGACGTTAGAGACTCACGCTGATGACGCACTGCTGCACTACAGGAGCCGTCGCCTTGTCACCATGGCTCGTTGGTCCCGGCCACATAAGTCAGTTGGCGTTAGAGACACACGCTGATGACGCACTGCTGCACTACAGGAGCCGTCGTCTTGTCACCATGGCTCGTTGGTCCCCGCTACATAAGTCAGGTGGCGTTAGAGACACACTCTGATGACGCACTGCTGCACTACAGGAGCCGTCGCCTTGTCACCATGGCTCGTTGGTCCCGGCTACATAAGTTAGATGACGTTAGAGACACACGCTGATGACGCATTGCTGCACTACAGGAGCCGTCGCCTTGTCACCATGGCTCGTTGGTCCCGGCTACATAAGTTAGATGACGTTAGAGACACACGCTGATGACGCACTGCTGCACTACAGGAGCCGTTGCCTTGTCACTATGGCTCGTTGGTCCCGGCCACATAAGTCAGTTGGCGTTAGAGACACACGCTGATGACGCACTGCTGCACTACAGGAGCCGTCGAGCCTTTTCCACGTGGAAAACGTCCGTGAAGTACTCGGGTGTCACCGTGGACTCACGCCCGTGTTTCTACCAGCACGTTGACAGGTAAGTCGCAGAGGCAACGGCAATTCTGGGGCTGATGTGACCACTTCCCGGTCAGGACGAAGGTCACCATGATTGCTATTGGACCCCTCAGCCAAATTTGATCCCGAGGGTCAGGTCATGGGTTTTTTTATCTTGGAAATCCCGGAGCTGGTTTACACCGCTGACAGGAGATGGTCTCGGTGACCGTCCATTTGAAATATTTATATTGTTTGATTAAAGTTATCTAATTAATAAATTAATTTAATTGTTAATTGTAAATAAGTTTATTAAAAATAAAATGTAATTATTTTTATTTTTTACTTTGGAATTATTATGAAATGTTTGCAATAGGTGAACTTTTCCAGCAACTTGTTTGAGAAAATATTGTAAGTTCCACTATAGGATTCGAACCCTAGACTCTTCACCTCCTAGTAACTAATATGTAAGCGCATCAAATTATTTAAGAAAATTGTCTTGGTTGCGTGTTAGGTTTCGAACCCAGGACCCCTGGCCTGTTGAGACCAAGACGGGAACTAGTTTTTGTTGGATAAGGGTGTTATGTGGATGCAAGTCGGTGAGCGTGTGTGTGCACGTTTGCGTGCTTTCGTGTGGATGCATGTGCGAGTTATATTTTATAATCTCTGTTGCTAAGTTTTTATTTATTTATTGTAATTGTATATAAGGAGAGATGCGAGAGATGCCGTTGGTGATCCACTTGTGCCGCCTCGGCAGTATCTGCAGATGCTTCCACCCGCACATAGTAGATGTGCATGAATTTGGAGAGACCACTACGGAACAGGTGTATGATGTGGTATCCAAAATGAAGAACTCAGCAAGTAAGGACACTTATAATGTTTCAAACTCCTTAATTAAGACTATAGTTTTGTACATAATTTCCCCACTCACTTTGTGTATTAATATGTGTATTAATCAAAACGTTTTTCGAGGGTTTCCTTCAAGGTTTTTTAAGGACGTTGAAAAAATGTTTGATGTTTGGCAGATGTTTGAGCAGGACACTTAATTAACCGCCACCAACCGGAGTAGGCCTACCTCGATATTGTGTTTGAGAGCAGGGCTATACAAGATAGGCCTACGCCACAAACTGACCACCTCTAAAATTTCTAGGATAAGACCGGAGCACTTTTATCTTGCGATAACTTTTAAATACTCCTAAATTCTCGTACTCTTAAACAGGGGTTTAGAGTTTATTTACATATAATATATTACAAAATTAAATAATGACCATTGGAATCAGCTTTAAAACCAATAATTTAAAATTTGAATATTTCCTCTATGTCCAGCACTTTCTGAAATATGGAAACTGGTTAGTAATATAGTACATTGTTTTTTTATCCTCAATGTTAATCTTTTGGAGAAAAGATATGAATTGATGTATCGATTATTTTTGGGAATATTGTAATAACAAATTAATAACCATAACAACAAATTAATAATTATAATAACCAATCAATTAACAAATTAAACACAGCTTCATATAACCAAATAACGTAGGCTGAAAGTCTAAAGGTTTTTGTTCCTTGTGGTGGCAAACTTACTAACTCATTTGTTATTCTTAGGGAGAATACGATAATAATTAGCTTATTCTTAAGGATGTTGCTCCTTATTAGTTTACATATTTTGATTAAACTTGGTGTTTGACTTCCTCTAGTGAAGAAACTGCATGCTAAAAACTCTAAATAATTTTGTTCCTTGTCACAGAATACCTGCTTATTCTTATCCAATGTTATATCCGGTGGAATGCCTCAAGGGGAAGGCGCTCCTCTTGAGTAACTCGGGACTTTCTCCCATGCGCAGGCTGGACCCCAAGAGGCAGAAGTCCAGTGAAACCCCTCCAGGCCTTTAAAATTCTGGCGAAACCTTCAAGGATCTGCTGTCCACCAGAAAGTTGGCGATCGTCCCAGCGGCATATCTTAACGATAAGCTCACGGACGAGAAGTGCTGCTTGTTACAGGCCAAACTTGAAGATCTCATGATCGACGATGACTCAGAGGTTGGTCCTTTGCCGATTTTAAAGACCTTTCAGGAAAAAGAGCAGTGGTTGCAGTCTTCTGCAACGATGTG
This sequence comes from Nephotettix cincticeps, assembly GCA_023375725.1. Classification (NCBI taxonomy): domain Eukaryota; kingdom Metazoa; phylum Arthropoda; class Insecta; order Hemiptera; family Cicadellidae; genus Nephotettix; species Nephotettix cincticeps. The sequence continues at coordinate 82,461,188 of CM041786.1, read as the reverse complement.
ACCTGTGACTGGCTGAAGGGTAAAGCGGCCTTTCTTGCTGTACTTGAGGGGGCTAAAATGTTGGTTGGAGAGTACAAAGACCTCCTCCGATCTGTCAAGGTATCTTGAGGATTGATAAACTGTTTCCCAAAGCAGAACACTTAGATCCGAAGAGGGTCTTTGTGAGTTTTGCAGAAACAGAACCCAGGTGTTGTCATCAAAGACTGGCAAATCGTCAGTAGGAGCCAGGAAGACGAATTTCAGACGACTGTCCTCGTGATTGATGAGGCCAGTGCGCTTGTGTTGAGCAAACAGGGGTGGAGGACCTTCCCGGCTGCAACGAAGGTTTCCTTTAGGGTGCTCTCGTGGTCCAACTCTGGCTCAACACTACTCAATGACAAAGACAAAGGTGACTAGGTAAACCTCCAACACAGTAAGGCTGCCTCGGCAGTCTTCTGTGAACATACAGCCAAACACGCTGTTAATTACGCCCTGATTAAACAGAATGAATGATTAAACAGAAGTCTGTTCTCAACAGGAGAACAGACTTCTGTTTAATCATTCTCAACAGGAGAACAGACTAATCAGATCACTTGTCGACAATTTCAGTTCTAAGGGTTGGAACAATTGTGGAACATTGGGTATCTGCTAATGCTAAACGTGGAACGTGGTAGCGTGTTGAGGGAAGCTAAGCAGATCAGGGGGACCAAACCGGCGGCCCGTCCCCTCCACGGAGATCACGGCCTAGTCTACACAGTGGAGGACCAGGGGGAAACGTTTGCTAACACAATGCATGTCAGTTTCAGACAAACCACGATGTTTACGACGAGCTCCAAGGGGAGAGGGTCGAGCATTTTATGGAGAACTTCTTTGTAGAACCTCCAGGAGACAACTTAGACCCCTTCACGATGACGGAGCTGGACACAGCAATTCGAAGTCTCAAGCCCTGCAGGTCACCCCGGCCCGCATATTTTCATATTTGTTATTAATTTTCAATGCTGCCTTCAGGCTCCATTACTTCCCGGCAATGTGGAATTTAGCGGAGATAGGTGTGATCCCGAAACCAGGCAAGAACCACTTGTTCCCCGAAAACCATCACCCCATTTCCCTACTCTCGGTGGTCTCGAAGCTTTTCGAACGCCTGTTCCTTTCCAGGATATCCCCCTTCATTGATGGTACATAAGGCGGGAGCAGTTTGGATTTCGTCACGGACACTTTACGACGCAACAGCTGATTCGGGTGATAACGAACCATAATATTAACTTATGCTCTGCTGCAGTGCTACTGTATGTCAGAAAGGCATTCGACAAGGTCTAACACGAGGGACTTCTCCTCAAGCTCAGCGAGTCCCCGCTCCCGTCAGCAACAGTTCATCTCCTCAAGTCTTACTAGAGGGCCGCTAGTTCCAGATATGCGTCGAGGGGACGCTATCTACGACACATCCGGTAGAGGCTGGGGCTGTCTATTGTATATATTCATCTTAACATGTTTAGAAATAAACTAGCAGTAAGACCGTCCTTTGTACGTGTTGTAGGATTCAGTTTAAAGAAAAAAGATTATCAAAATGTACAAATGTACCAAAATGTAAACCTGAAATCCTAAACAAATCAGTACAAAGAAAATAAATCCATATCCAGCTTTATTATTCAGTATTACTTGGCAATTAAACCATTATTATAATTAGTTATACGTTAAAGTAGCTTTTTTAATATAGCAGTTCATTATTTCGAAATGGGTTATTAGCAACTAACAAATACTGATTTGACAGCTGTTTGTTTTTCTTTCTATTAAATCTTTAAACTACAAAGACAGCTGATTATTTCCAGTACGGCCAGAAGACTGCGTAAAATGCCTCCTGGAGCGTCACAAACAAAAATTTAGATAAGACTTGTTTCGTATTCTCTAAAGCACGAAACGTAAAAATATCTAAGTAATTTACAGACAAAAATCTTTATTTTTATTCTTATAATTTTATTTATATAGATGATGAATAATAAATAATAAATGATTTCGATTGGACTCCCTATCATTCTTCTCATGATTTGAAGAAGTCCAAATTCTCCTAAAGAAGACGAGAGTCTACAGTGAGAGAGTTCAACCCAACTTAGGCTTAGGCCTATAAGAGACAATTTGACAATTTATTTATTTATCCTAGACTGGTTTGGACCAACGGTCCACTCTTACACCAGGCCAGGCCAAAAACATTTACAAAAATTTACATGAGTTGAGGCTTATGTCTAATCTAATGTATATAAAATGAATTATGAATTATAATAAAAGAAAATTAATAAGAAATTAATAAGAGAGAGAGAGAGAGAGAGAGAGAGGTGGTTGGCCGAAGCCCAGCGGTCCCTCCTCCACCCCTGGTTTAAGTCGGAGACTTATTCACCAGGCCGCTTTCCTGAAAAACTTCCACTTGTGTCTTCATATATGATTTTATCTCTTCCAGGCACTTTTCTAGTGCCCATCCAACACACCTCCCCCTCACCTAGTACCAATGCACTAGGATCATCGGAATTTTGATTTCATTTTCCTTTCTTACTTCCTTCCTTTCATTTGTATCAATGCTCTCTTTCAAAGTCGGTTTTCGCATTTCCTATTCTTCGGTACATTTTTGAAAACTCCAACGCTGACTCTTTGCTCCGAAAAAAGTTGATCTTCTCCCAAGTCCACGCCTTTTGTCGGAGGAACTCCTTCATTCCACTTCGTTCTTCTTCATAGAACTCGCACTCCATCAGCACGTGCTGCGATGTTTCGAGTTCTCCACAGTGGGTGCAGCGGTCATCCTCCACGAGATTAAAGCTCCTAAGCTTTGCCTTAAAGTTCCCGTGTCCGCTAACAAACTGCGTTGTGTAGTGGTCAGTCAGTAGATACAATATAGGAAACATAAGTCCGAATCGACACGTTTTTCCCATAAGAATAACATGGTGTCCACTTTTTGCACATCTGGTGTCCATTTTTTGCACACCTGGTTTTGGACAGTTCAAAATGACCTTTATTCATATCCAATCTATTGCCTGAGACTATACAACATCATTATATAGTAGATACAATAAGATGGTTAGACTTCAGAATCGACACGTTTTTTCCATGTTATTCTTACGGGGAGCATTTTTGGACAGAGCAAACAATTTGTAAAAATCCCACCTTTATTCATTACCAATGTAGCGTATGTAGCTATACAACATAATTTTCATTAAAAATAAACAAAAATTTCACAAAGAACGCATCTTACAGAGTCTGAAAATCGATGAGTACATAACACTGACACACACTGCAAGATTGAACAAATTTATAAATATCCCGCCTTTATTCATATCCAATCTATTGTATGATGCTATCCAACATTATTTTCATTAAAAATAAACAAATATTTCACAAAGCACGCATCTTACAGGGTCCAAAAATCGATGTGGTACATAACACTGCCACACACTACAAGAGCAAACAATTTGTAAAACTCTCGCCCTTATTCATATCCAATCTACTGTCTGATACTATACAACATCATTTTCATGTAAAATAAACCAAAATTTTACAAAGCACATATCTTACAGAGTTTTAAAATCCCAAGTCCCCGCGCATCACACCGCGCCGCGCCGCGTACCGGCTCATGTCACTGCCGCAAGACTTATACCTGCATTTAGCATGTCTATTAATTTTTGCTATAGTGTCCATCTATCTTACTATTATTTCCATGACCTACTTAGAATTCCTTACCACTGCCTGATATCATACAACATCATTTTTATGCAAAATAAAACCACATTCACATGTGCCAAGTCCCATTGTTATAAAACGACCACATTTTTTGCACAATAATTTTGGCTGAAAATTTTTTAGAAAAAAGTGTACCAAAAGATGCGCCTTGATGAGATCGGACATTATTAGAAGGTGTTGATATCAAAAAGTTCTTAGTTTCGGAGATATCGGCGATTTTCTAACTTGAAAATTACATGGTAGCATTTATGTCTAGTATATCATTCATAACCTAGACCCGCCATATGCCAAGTCCCATTGTATAAAACGACCAGATTTTTGCACAATAATTTTGGCTGAATATTTTTCAGAAAAAAAGTGTGCCAAAAGATGCGCCTTGGTGAGATCGGACATAATTAGAAGGTGTTGATATCAAAAAGTTCTTAGTTTCCGAGATATCGGCAATTTTCTATTCTTAAATGCACTGTACCACTTAACGCGCAAGACTCACACCAGCATCAATATCTGCACGTAGTATGATTATTATTTTTTGTTATCTCAATACATCACTAGCATTAATCCATGACCTACTTATAAATCTTTAGCTCTCATTTCTGTTTCTTCCTTATAAAATCCACTTCCAGGTCTTGTATTCTTTACTTCTGCACGACATGTCCAATTGGACACATGCTTATATCTCCCACTTTAATTTTTTATTTTCAAGCTTATTTTCATACAATTGACTCAACCACTCAACCTCCTATATATAGCCTCTGACAGTATTTGGTTTCATACCTATTGTCCTTATACACTTTAGAAGCAGACAATTCTTGAGATAACCAATGATTCTACAGTTGCAGTTTTACTGAAAGGGTGTGATTGTGATCATTATTTAACTCTTTCATGAGGTTTTGAAAAATACCGAGTTGAACGTTTTTAACACCAGCTAGATTTAGAAAAAATGTATCTAAGTGTACATGCGACATGCACTCAAGGTCCTCACTTGTACATGTTTTCGGCTATATATTGACCTAACTGAAACATACAACAATAATGTGCCCCAAACACGTTTTTACTTTCTCCCCTTATACGTAGTATATGGAGAAAGTATTGTTTTCGTCAAAATTTTCGAATTTGAGTTGAGGGTGGATATATCCGTTTTGGGGTCCCCTGAATCCAAAAAAGTGGGTTTTGACGTGATGTCTGTCCGTCCGTGTGTGTGTGTGTGTGTGTGTCTGGATGTGTACAGTGCCACAGCCTACCCCGTTGGTCCGATTTAGATGAAATTTGGCATGTATGTGTATATTCACGGTATCTCCAGGCGTTTTTTTCATTTTTTTGAATTTTGGATTTTTAAGGGTAGTTCACCCCTAAAAACCCTTAAAAAACGTGAAAAATCCAAATTTCTCAAAAACGGCTCTAACGATTTTTATTAAAATTTGACAGTTTATAGTGTACAGAGTACTAAATAATTTGACACCACCCGCATATCTGTAAAAATGACGGTTCAAAAGTTATGGGCTTTTAAATGTCAAAAAAATCAAATTTTTATATTTCAGCGAAAACAATAAAAGTAAAGTATAACTTGACTGGTACCATTGAAACCAGCTTAAAAAACTAAACATATTAGTATCTAGAATTATTTGTCTACGACTAACGGTTCCAGAGAAAAGTTAAATTTACTGTCTACGATAAACGCAGTACGTTGTCTGAAAGCGCCCAATGTTATTCTTATGGAGAATATGAAAAAATCAATTTCTTCCTTACTTTCCAACCGTTTTCCATGAAACTTGGTATGAAGCGTAAGGTCAAATCACCGAACAAAACCAGCTCAAAAAAGCTTGGTGTTATGGGGGGGGTGTCCCCCCCCATACAATTTGAAAAGTTAATTTAACTTTGTCTCTCTTGTTTTTATTTTTAGAAATTGGATGATTATTTTTGAAACAATAAATTATTAAATGATATTTGGATTAACTTTGTAGAACACAATAGTTTTATTACAGATTGTCTTTTTTTAAATTTACTTAAGGGAGAAAGTATGTGTCAGTCCACTGGTACCGTTTATTTAAATCGTTTAAGTATTATTTCGTTTAGCTATGAACTATAAAGTGATAAATTTCAATATTTTACCAATTTCACTATACAACATTTTACTGTCAATATTTATCTTTAGTTACCTGAATTAATACATTTAAAATCGTCTTGTTTGAAAGAAAAAACCATGATGTTGAATTCAACAGATTCCAGATCAAGTTTGAGTCAGTTGTTGGTGGAACAAGAGGCAAGACATGTTTTATTGATGGTGTTTAATTTTAACTCCTTCATCCAACCTATAGTTGTTTGATACTTACAATAAATATGAATGCAATAGATCCTAGATTAAATTCATGACGCATCAACTTGTTGAATGTATATTGATTGTATTTGATTTTAACCTATGATGTTGTTTCTGGCTTAAATTATAATATTATGTACCTTTCACAGTGTATCTAAAGAAATATACAAAGTGTCCAGTTTAGAGGTATCAAAATATGACTGTCTTATGATATTAAAATTTAGTTTGTATGCTAAACATGTCATAAATACACCTAAAAGAGTAAAGTTCAATATCATCACCACAAGTCAATCGATGATCTATCTCCCTAACATTTCTAGCAATCGTGCACTCCGTTGCACTCTTACCTACAAATAAATCATTATGATCAGTACTGATTGTACTCTGATCTGTACTAATCATTTAGCTTCAGACAAATCATATATGCATGAAATTCGAGCCTTGTATGTAAGATGCTGTACTATACTACAAGACGAAATTTAATTCATATAAAACTTTTACATGTTATTCACATTATTAATTGATTGTGCACTAACTTATTTTTGGTGTTCTTTGTGATTGTGATAGTTTTTTGTCATAAAACTTACATTAACCTGGTGTTAAGATTGATTTTGAACACAATGGACTCTCATCATGAAACTACCTTTAATTCACCAGTGTTTTTTTGTTTAATGTTTACTTATACCCCTGTCTTCTCTACTTAATGTTGTAAGTTATTGTAAGTGTTGTATGTGAATTATAGGAGAACTGTTAAAATGTGTTAAAATTCACTAGTGCCATTTGTTTAGTGAAATATTAACCGTGTCTACTACAGTCACTCATACAATATTGTCATACTGTGTGTCTTCAAAAACCCAATGTTGAATGTGAGTTAAAGAAGAACTGCTATACTATTCTACATGATAAATTGTAGAGTCAATTAAAAAGATTTTGACACATTATTAATTGATTGTACACTAACTTATTTCTTTGTTATCAAAGTTACAATAGCCTAGTGCTAAAATGTGGGCTGTCATCAAATCTCAGGCCCATTAGAAGACTGTAATCAAATGTCCTACAACAGGTTTGATTCACAGGTTACATTTAATTCACTGGTGTTTCTTTTATTTCATGTTTACTTGTACCCATGTATGTGAATTAAACGAGAACTGTTAAGTGCTCAATTCACTAGTGCAATTTGTTTTATACTTGCTCGTATCATGTGCCATGTTGAGGAGAATTTTAAAATACAATGTCTAGTCTCTTTCATTTTATGTTAACCTATATCTCATTTCTCTAGTAACCACGTTGAGGAGAACTGTAAAATACTATATTCACTGGTGTCATTTGTTTCATACTTTCTTGTGCTATATGTCTTTTCTAGAAACTATGTTGAGGAGAACTGTAAAGTGATATGTATTTTATATGAAACGTTTCACATTGAATTATTGTAATATGTGAGAGTTTTGTAAGAGAACTGTAAATACAGTATCTAGTGTCTTTCGTTTCATGTTAACCTATATCACATATCTTCTCTAGTAGCCATGTTCAGGAGAACTGTAAAATACTATATTCACTGGTGTCATTTGTTTAATGTGTACCTGTACTGTGAGTCTTGACAAACCCAATGTTGAATGTGAGTTAAAGAAGAACTGCTGACAAAATGTGGGGTCTAATTAAAAAGATTTTTACACATTATTAATTGAGTATTTCTTTGTGTGCTTTATAGTTTTTGTTATCAAACTTACAATAGCCTAGTGTTAAGATGTGGACTCTCATCAAGTCCCAGGGTTATTAAAAGACTGATATCAAATGTAAATAGTCCAACAACAACCGTCTTAATTACATTCAATTCACTGGTATTTCTTGTTTCATGTTTACTTATACCCCTGTCTTCTTTACTGAATGTTGTAGGTGAATTATAAGCGAACTGTAAAATACTATATTCACTGGTGTTATTTGTTTAATGTGTACCTGTTATGTGTGTCTTTTCTAGTAACCACGTCGAATGCTGTAAGATGCTGTATCGTATGCTACAGCATAATACACAATTGTGTCAAATCACACAATTCCACATAACCATTTTACAGAAATATGTGAAATGAACATGTAAAGATGTAAAGCTCGTGTGAAACGTGACATAAACGTTTTCACATCTTCGAGTGAAACTACAGTGATCAATCTAAATCAGTTCTGACTATAACAACAACTTAACGACTAAATTGAATATCAACTTGATGATGTCAATTGTCAAACACACAGTACAGGTATAGCACATTACACTAAATTAATTGAATGTAAATATAGTTTTTGCAGTTCCTCTTTAACTAACATACAACATGGTTACTAGAGAAGACACACAGTCTAGGTGAAGCACATTATACTGGTGAATTTAATGTAAAAATGATACTTGACAGTTCTCCTATAACCAATAAACAGCACATATATGTTCTCTAGTAAAAAGTCTTATATGAATTCATTTTTGTCTTGTATAATAATACAGCATCTTACAGCATTCGACGTGGTTACTAGAAAAGACACACATAACAGGTACACATTAAACAAATAACACCAGTGAATATAGTATTTTACAGTTCGCTTATAATTCACCTACAACATTCAGTAAAGAAGACAGGGGTATAAGTAAACATGAAACAAGAAATACCAGTGAATTGAATGTAATTAAGACGGTTGTTGTTGGACTATTTACATTTGATATCAGTCTTTTAATAACCCTGGGACTTGATGAGAGTCCACATCTTAACACTAGGCTATTGTAAGTTTGATAACAAAAACTATAAAGCACACAAAGAAATACTCAATTAATAATGTGTAAAAATCTTTTTAATTAGACCCCACATTTTGTCAGCAGTTCTTCTTTAACTCACATTCAACATTGGGTTTGTCAAGACTCACAGTACAGGTACACATTAAACAAATGACACCAGTGAATATAGTATTTTACAGTTCTCCTCAACATGGCTACTAGAGAAGATATGTGATATAGGTTAACATGAAACGAAAGACACTAGATACTGTATTTACAGTTCTCTTACAAAACTCTCACATATTACAATAATTCAATGTGAAACGTTTCATATAAAATACATATCACTTTACAGTTCTCCTCAACATAGTTTCTAGAAAAGACATATAGCACAAGAAAGTATGAAACAAATGACACCAGTGAATATAGTATTTTACAGTTCTCCTCAACGTGGTTACTAGAGAAATGAGATATAGGTTAACATAAAATGAAAGAGACTAGACATTGTATTTTAAAATTCTCCTCAACATGGCACATGATACGAGCAAGTATAAAACAAATTGCACTAGTGAATTGAGCACTTAACAGTTCTCGTTTAATTCACATACATGGGTACAAGTAAACATGAAATAAAAGAAACACCAGTGAATTAAATGTAACCTGTGAATCAAACCTGTTGTAGGACATTTGATTACAGTCTTCTAATGGGCCTGAGATTTGATGACAGCCCACATTTTAACACTAGGCTATTGTAACTTTGATAACAAAGAAATAAGTTAGTGTACAATCAATTAATAATGTGTCAAAATCTTTTTAATTGACTCTACATTTTATCATGTAGAATAGTATAGCAGTTCTTCTTTAACTCACATTCAACATTGGGTTTTTGAAGACACACAGTATGACAATATTGTATGAGTGACTGTAGTAGACACGGTTAATATTTCACTAAACAAATGACACTAGTGAATTTTAACACATTTTAACAGTTCTCCTATAATTCACTTACAACATTAAGTAGAGAAGACAGGGGTACAAGTAAACATTAAACAAAAAAAACACTGGTGAATTAAAGGTAGTTTCATGATGAGAGTCCATTGTGTTCAAAATCAATCTTAACACCAGGTTAATGTAAGTTTTATGACAAAAAACTATCACAATCACAAAGAACACCAAAAATAAGTTAGTGCACAATCAATTAATAATGTGAATAACATGTAAAAGTTTTATATGAATTAAATTTCGTCTTGTAGTATAGTACAGCATCTTACATACAAGGCTCGAATTTCATGCATATATGATTTGTCTGAAGCTAAATGATTAGTACAGATCAGAGTACAATCAGTACTGATCATAATGATTTATTTGTAGGTAAGAGTGCAACGGAGTGCACGATTGCTAGAAATGTTAGGGAGATAGATCATCGATTGACTTGTGGTGATGATATTGAACTTTACTCTTTTAGGTGTATTTATGACATGTTTAGCATACAAACTAAATTTTAATATCATAAGACAGTCATATTTTGATACCTCTAAACTGGACACTTTGTATATTTCTTTAGATACATTGTGAAAGGTACATAATATTATAATTTAAGCCAGAAACAACATCATAGGTTAAAATCAAATACAATCAATATACATTCAACAAGTTGATGCGTCATGAATTTAATCTAGGATCTATTGCATTCATATTTATTGTAAGTATCAAACAACTATAGGTTGGATGAAGGAGTTAAAATTAAACACCATCAATAAAACATGTCTTGCCTCTTGTTCCACCAACAACTGACTCAAACTTGATCTGGAATCTGTTGAATTCAACATCATGGTTTTTTCTTTCAAACAAGACGATTTTAAATGTATTAATTCAGGTAACTAAAGATAAATATTGACAGTAAAATGTTGTATAGTGACATTGGTAAAATATTGAAATTTATCACTTTATAGTTCATAGCTAAACGAAATAATACTTAAACGATTTAAAAAACGTGTTTGGGGCACATTATTGTTGTATGTTTCAGTTAGGTCAATATATAGCCGAAAACATGTACAAGTGAGGACCTTGAGTGCATGTCGCATGTACACTTAGATACATTTTTCTAAATCTAGCTGGTGTTAAAAACGTTCAACTCGGTATTTTTCAAAACCTCATGAAAGAGTTAAATAATGATCACAATCACACCCTTTCAGTAAAACTGCAACTGTAGAATCATTGGTTATCTCAAGAATTGTCTGCTTCTAAAGTGTATAAGGACAATAGGTATGAAACCAAATACTGTCAGAGGCTATATATAGGAGGTTGAGTCAATTGTATGAAAATAAGCTTGAAAATAAAAAATTAAAGTGGGAGATATAAACATGTGTCCAATTGGACATGTCGTGCAGAAGTAAAGAATACAAGACCTGGAAGTGGATTTTATAAGGAAGAAACAGAAATGAGAGCTAAAGATTTATAAGTAGGTCATGGATTAATGCTAGTGATGTATTGAGATAACAAAAAATAATAATCATACTAGGTGCAGATATTGATGCTGGTGTGAGTCTTGCGCGTTAAGTGGTACAGTGCATTTAAGAATAGAAAATTGCCGATATCTCGGAAACTAAGAACTTTTTGATATCAACACCTTCTAATTATGTCCGATCTCACCAAGGCGCATCTTTTGGCACACTTTTTTCTGAAAAATATTCAGCCAAAATTATTGTGCAAAAATCTGGTCGTTTTATACAATGGGACTTGGCATATGGCGGGTCTAGGTTATGAATGATATACTAGACATAAATGCTACCATGTAATTTTCAAGTTAGAAAATCGCCGATATCTCCGAAACTAAGAACTTTTTGATATCAACACCTTCTAATAATGTCCGATCTCATCAAGGCGCATCTTTTGGTACACTTTTTTCTAAAAAATTTTCAGCCAAAATTATTGTGCAAAAAATGTGGTCGTTTTATAACAATGGGACTTGGCACATGTGAATGTGGTTTTATTTTGCATAAAAATGATGTTGTATGATATCAGGCAGTGGTAAGGAATTCTAAGTAGGTCATGGAAATAATAGTAAGATAGATGGACACTATAGCAAAAATTAATAGACATGCTAAATGCAGGTATAAGTCTTGCGGCAGTGACATGAGCCGGTACGCGGCGCGGCGCGGTGTGATGCGCGGGGACTTGGGATTTTAAAACTCTGTAAGATATGTGCTTTGTAAAATTTTGGTTTATTTTACATGAAAATGATGTTGTATAGTATCAGACAGTAGATTGGATATGAATAAGGGCGAGAGTTTTACAAATTGTTTGCTCTTGTAGTGTGTGGCAGTGTTATGTACCACATCGATTTTTGGACCCTGTAAGATGCGTGCTTTGTGAAATATTTGTTTATTTTTAATGAAAATAATGTTGGATAGCATCATACAATAGATTGGATATGAATAAAGGCGGGATATTTATAAATTTGTTCAATCTTGCAGTGTGTGTCAGTGTTATGTACTCATCGATTTTCAGACTCTGTAAGATGCGTTCTTTGTGAAATTTTTGTTTATTTTTAATGAAAATTATGTTGTATAGCTACATACGCTACATTGGTAATGAATAAAGGTGGGATTTTTACAAATTGTTTGCTCTGTCCAAAAATGCTCCCCGTAAGAATAACATGGAAAAAACGTGTCGATTCTGAAGTCTAACCATCTTATTGTATCTACTTCAGTCTCCCAATGGACATTCTTTCTAACTCTCACATCCGGTACAAACGCGAATGTTTCCCTTCCTTTGGTACTGACTTCCCATCTTCTTTGCCACTCATCCAGCGTTTCTTCTCTCCTGACACACTTGCTTTCTTTACTGCCGATACCATCTTCCTTGTCTCTTCTTCGCTTGATCCTTTCTTCGATCATCAAGTCAAGTGGAATTACTCCTGCAATTACTCTTACTGCATCATGAGATATCGTACTGTATCCTTCAATTACTCCTAAAATAATATCTTTCGTTGAAGGCTCATCAGTTTCGATCTTTCTCCTCTTCCTTTCATCCTTTGACCCCACATCTCACATCCATATAACAACATTGATCCAAGCGCACCTATATACAACCTTCGAAGATAGAGAGAGAGAGAGAGAGAGAGAGAGAGAGAGAGAGAGAGAGAGAGAGAGAGAGAGAGAGAGACAATTTGACAATTTGACAATTTATTTATTTATCCTGGACTGGTTTGGACCAACGGTCCACTCTTACACCAGGCCAGGCCAAAAACATTTACAAAAATTTACATGAGTTGTGGCTTATGTCTAATCTAGTGTATATAAATGAATTATGAATTATAATAAAAGAAAATTAATTATTGCTAACACAAACTTATTTCCTACAATACGTTCGTAGTGAACAAAAGGATAAACCAATAGTAACAGTTTTGTCTTACAATAATAAAGAGGTTTAAATTACAAAATCACTATTACAAACAAAATGGTTAATATCTTTGTAACAGATATGTTTTAAGTCTTCTGTTAAAAGAGGCACTCGATACTGAATTTTTCATCTCATCTTCTAATCTATTCACTAACCTAATTGTTTGAACATGAAACGACTTTCCATAAATGACTGTTCTATGAACAGGAAACTGCAACAAAGTATTACTAAATCTAGTATTTCTTGAATGTACTTGTCTCATTAGGGAATATTTTTCATACAAATAGTCAGGTTTGTTATCTGAAAAGATTTTATACATTAGGCACAATATATTATATTCTACTCTCTCCTTTATCTTGAGCCATCCTAGTTCCTTATAATAAGGTGTTACATGTTCGTCAAGAGGTAAATTAAAAATATATCTTATACATGAGTTTTGAGCTCTCTGCATTTTCGATATTAAAGTTTCACTAATGTCACAGTAAGCCGCTAACGCATAATCAAATATTGGAAAAATTAAAGTAGATACAAGTAATTTTTTTACACGGAGAGGTGGTCTAAAACATAGTCTTTTTAACTGATATAAAATTGAATATACTTTTTTATGTACATGTTCTACTTGCTCTACCCACGATAAAGTTTGATTAAATTTTGATTAAAGAGAGAGAGAGAGAGAGAGAGAGAGAGAGAGAGTGAGAGAGAGAGAGAGAGAGAGAGAGAGAGAGAGAGAGAGAGAGAGAGAGAGAGAGAGAGAGAGAGAGAGAGAGAGAGAGAGAGAGAGAGAGAGAGAGAGAGAGAGAGAAGAGAGAGAGAGAGAGAGAGAGAGAGAGAGAGAGAGAGAGAGAGAGAGAGAGAGAGAGAGAGAGAGAGGGAGAGAAGAAATAGACATTTCAACGTGGTAATTCTGCACAGTATGTAAAAGCTATGGTTACCCACAAATCCATTTTCAATTTAGCCATAACAAATGAATCAATATTTCTGATGTATAAGTTTACGAACACAAAATTAAATATCAAACTGGCTTTAGAGAATCTATTACTATCCTTTTGGAACATTATAGTTTAATACGTGTAATAAATACAAAATATTTTTATTTATTTGATCCAAAATTTTATAGCTTCTATCTAATTTTCCCAATTTCAATAATAGCCAGAGACTCGTCCAAAACTTAGGTTTGCAAGATAATTTCCCTACATACGTTGGTAAACAAACTATATTTGAGCTTAAAATGTCTGCTAAACGTAGCTTCAAAACCAAGCATCAAATATCCGAACGGAGCATGCATAGCCTAGACTTACGTATGAAATCATGTTAATCAAACATTAAACTAAGATACATAGTAATTTTGTGAGATTACTTAGGTATAAAGAATTAGAGAAATACTAGATTAGAGAATTGTGTGTTGGAATTCTAGCAGTACTAATTTTACTGCTCAAACAGAACTGTTTCTTTAATTAGTCACATGGATAACAAATTTTGACTCCAGAAATCTTATTATTAGGGCATTAAATGCATAGTAATGTTCTTTTGTGATACGACAGGACAAGTTTTTAAATATGAATAACATGCTCACATTTGTTATTAATAAGTCTATTATTATTTATAGGCTAAGTGATCGATGTGCAGCAATGAAGAAGTACAAGAATGTAAATGAATATATGCCAGGAGTTAGCCACGTGAACCGAAAGGGCCGAGTTCGGCGAAAAACAGACGGTTGAGTTGGCAGGAATCTCTGGGGCGTGCGAGTGGATCCATTCTAGGTGGTAACAAACGTCCGTGTATATGCTGATGGTGGACTCGTTACTACACTCTTCGGACGAGTTCGCCTTGATGCTACATCCACCGGGTTTGAAGGTGACAATGTTGATCGCGATGCCTATGAAGTTCTTGCCACACTTGATGGCGGCGCCGAAGTCCCCTTTGCAGATGCCCATATTGTACGCGTCCTCGCCGCACTCCCACTGCCGTGTGTTCGCGTCAGGGAACATTCTCGCCAACGCCGCCGAACAGTTGCACGGCTGGATCAAGCTCATCGTCTTCTTCAGTGACACCGGTCGCTCCACCTTCCACTCGATCCTCCCATAGCTGCCGGTCTTGCACGTCTGTTCAGTCACCCTGTTAACGTTGTAGTCGAACGTAAGAGGGAGAGCCGAAACTACTTTACCACCTTTGATCTTGTCGAAGGGATGTTCTAATTTCACCAACGCAAGGCTGAAGTATAGATCCTTCGTGACCGTACTGATGTATATCTCAGCACTCTTTCTAGTCTGGACGTGCGCTGTATCGTTAAATTTCTGGTCTACTCCTGCGTAAACTGTAAGCGAATCTTTATTCTCTACCTGTTTATTCCTCTTGAACATACAGCGTGCAGCCGTCAGAACCCACCTGAGAGTTATCAAGGACCCACTACACGTCCTGTCGTCGGCATTGGACATCTCTATGTAAACGGCGTAAGGGAATTCTTTGTCCGTAGGAGGTCTCGTTATCCACCTTCCCTCGAAGTCTATCGTAGTCATGTAGTCAGAAGAGGTGAGGGAGATAATCACAAGCATAGTGAAGAGGCACTGAAATAACGAATACATTAACACAATTTTATGTTGATATAATAGTATTTAATGTTTTGAAAATATCTTTAATTTTTATCTTTAAGTGTATATATTTATTTTGTCATATGTTTGAACGTAAAAACAGTTTACTTTAGTTATGCTGATATATTTTGCCCGTAAATGGAAGTTAGAGACTGAATATAATGACAATAACGAGAGTAATTTTTGTTTTCAAGTAACAGGGGTTTCTCTATATTTGTTTGTTGTGATGATAATCGCTCAAAGTAACAGGGGTTTCCCTATATTTGTTTGTTGTGATGATATTCGCTCAAAGTAACAGGGGTTTCTCTATATTTGTTTGTTGTGATGATAATCGCTCAAAGTAACAGGGGTTTCTCTATATTTGTTTGTTGTGATGATAATCGCTCAAAGTAACAGGGGTTTCTCTATATTTGTTTGTTGTGATGATATTCGCTCAAAGTAACAGGGGTTTCCCTATATTTGTTTGTTGTGATGATATTCGCTCAAAGTAACAGGGGTTTCCCTATATTTGTTTGTTGTGATGATATTCGCTCAAAGTAACAGGGGTTTCCCTATATTTGTTTGTTGTGACAAACAAATTAGCTCAAGACTTATAGCTTAACTCATGACCTACGGTTTTCGTGTCAAGGTATTACAAGAACCATTTAAGTGTTGCTATCTGCATTTTACCTTACACATTGACCAATCAAAGGGTGTGATTTATTATGTGCTTGGACCAACAACTATTCCAAATAACCACCAATCCCCTTAGTCTGGAAATGAAAAGATATTAGATTATTGAACAATATTAATTCGAAACAACAATATCTATCATACAATAACCAACAACAACAATGCACCAAAAACATCATACAGAAATAATCCTAAATAATTCTGTTTACATGGTTAATGTCTACGACAAGTCATTTAACAAATTGCAGTCATACTGTTTATATGTTTGTTACTTCCGCATTGCAACCAAAGACCAAATAAGCTATGTATATTAGGTAATAGTAACACTTTCTAAAAAGTTTTGTTTTTTTATATTGAGTCAAAAGTAAAGGTGACATTTTCTTAACAATTTGAATAATTCAAGATGCAAAAGCCACAACGGTAAATCATTTCCAAACTGCTCAAGTTTGGTCGTTACCCACTCCGACCGTCAAACTCGTCGAGGCCGGAAAACTTTACATTTAGTCCCGGCACCGACTGGAGAAGCATCTCTCAGTTCATATGAGTACATCGGTGACAATCATGAGGAGGAAAAGTTTGAAAAGCATTCACTTTTATTCCTCCAATCTGGTTCAGTAAATTTTACCATTCGAAAGTCCTGTCAACGCTTAAAAAAGTGTAATATTGATAGTCCGTCGTCAAGACCTGCGAAAAGTCATTGTCTTAAATTTTATGTACCATTTAGGTGAGACATGTGACAATAAACTTAAACAAATTGGAGTACGTGTATAAACCTCTCATTATAATTTGTTGACCTGATAAATACTCTGGGAGCATTAAGTTTAACAATTATTCCAATGAGCATTCTAGTTACTTTACAAGTGGTTTTGTAATGGAATGCATGGAATTAAAGATTCAAGGAATTAGCTCTCTTTCAATGCAAATAAATAATTTTAAAAGGGATCAGTTTAAAATGCAAGAAATTTCTTATTTATAATTTTAACTTTTGTCTAAGGTCAATAGCTTCGGCTCTTACAATTCACTTAAGGTAACACAAAGTGTCTACGTTAGTGACAAATTATTGAAAAGGCAACACAACTGGATTATCAGAACATAAAAAATACCATACGCTCTTAATTTTGAAATAAACGATTCCAGGAAAACTGATTTAATTATTCGTAACAATAATTAACAGAAATCCTTCCGTTAATTTAAAATAGGTCTTGAGTCGTTACACAGGCAGATAGTCAGGGTAACAAACAACCGTCACTACTTTAGTGGATTCTGGGAGTCTCCACTCTCCATTAGAATATAAAAAAATGAAATATCAAAAATGTTAACGGAAACAATACTGTGAAGTATAATTAAAGGACTTTATTTATATATTCTCCTCGAAAGCTTATTATTGTTTTTGACAACGGAGTTTGAAAATAATGATAGAATAAAGTATTCCATGGACGTAATGTGTGGTGGTTGATGCTAATGCTGATGGTGTTAAGGGCGCCCCCTGTGATGTAGGATGTCGTCCTATCGTGAAATTACTCGGTTTTTCAAATTAAAACTCTTATCATCTAAGTCTGCAATGCTTGTATACTGGTTATAGTTTTAGATTGTATATAGAATAGAAATAAAAATAACTGCTTGCATCTTGAACCATTGAATTTTATAGGTTTACTAGCTGACCCGGCGAACTTCGTAACGCCTAACAGTAAATAACTTTAAGATTGGCCATTTTCTGAAGTCGAATAGCATTGGGCTTTGTAGTGTAGATATTCTGGGTCACAGCATAGTAAATGACAATACTGAAACGATAAGACATATTAATAATAACATTCCCACAAAACAAAAAAATCTAAGTGGAATACCATGATTCACAATTTTGTAATCCAACCTAAACCTAAACCAAACTTAACTTGTAAACGGCCTTTATAGTATATATATATATATATATATATATATATATATATATATATATATACAGCTGATTATTATAATAAACATACTATGTATACCAATTTTAATTATTTTTTATTTGGCCAACATATAAACACGTGACGTTTAATCATACAGAAAATAAAAATTATTATACATAATCCTCAAAAACCATAAACTATTTACGTGGCGAATAAAGCTGTTCATTTTATACAGCATATATTTACCTCGTAGTTTTACATTAATGAATGATTCAGATGGCATTGGATAGTAAAGCATATCGCTAATGGAAAGTATACCAACAGCTGTATATTAAGAAATCAAATGTTTTGACTGTAGAAAATTTGTAAACAAACTTAGTCCCCATTAGGTTGGTGGTTATTTGTAGCAAGTTAACCACGTTTTTTCTCCTACTTAAATACCAATTTTTTAATAGTATTTATTGTAACTGTACCTTTCAAACGTAAACAAACACAAGTTTACATCTCAAATCGTTCAAATAAACATTATTGCAGTCATGTCAATAAGTAACACAGACAACAAAGTTGAGTTTGTTACTCCAAACAAACGTAAAATAGCCCATGCTCAAGTCACACAACCTAAAAGGAACGTCATTGACTCTGATGAACTGATCAAACAAAACAATTTTTAACCTTTATCTGAACATAACTATTCAAATAAAAAAAATAGCCCGAACGAAGAAATGGAAGAAGTCTTTGAAAATTCTAAACCTGAGAAAATTCCACCTATATTCGTCAATGATGTGAATAATTATCAGGAAATTATTAAGGACATTAGAAACATTATAAAAAATGATTTCTCTACCGAATTGAAGGGGAAATCCCTGGATGTGAAACTTCAGAACATTGAAGACTTTAGATTGCTGACGGCGTTTTACGATCCAAGGTACGTAAAGTGCACAGGACAACATCATTTTTCAATTTGTCCACACAAAAAAATAGATGGCCCAACCTGTTAATTGCGGGGAAACCCATACTGCAAACTACAGAGGCTGTAAGTTTTACCAAGATATAAAAGTAAAATCTTTTAAAAAGATCCTTCCTTGATCTAACTCGAATGTCGAACTTGCAAACGCCAATCAGGAACGTTCCAAAGTAGTTAGTTCCTAATCCAATCATGAATTCAGCTCATAACCCTCCACGAAGCAACGGTTTGCGACCAAGATTTTCTGATTCAAAATCCTATGCTCAAGCTGTGACTAATTTTGAACTCCCACAAAGCACCGACCAACATCAGTCTTCAGATGAAGCTCAAGTTAACACTTCTGAAAGTAATAGCGAATTGCATTTTAATTTGGAAAAGATAATTATTGACTTAGTATAATCAATGATGCCAACATTGAAAAAGATTTTATCTACTGTTATACAAAGCTTAGTTCAAAATGGCTGTATCTAATACAGGTATTACTATACAAAATTTAAAAATCCTTAACTGGAATGCAGACGGTCTCAAACGAAAAAGAAATATTTTTGCCTCTTTTATGGCCAGACACAATGTAGATGTAGCTTGTGTAACTGAAACTCATTTTATCCGCAATCAAAATTTCAAAATTCCTGGTTACAAAACTTACAGAGAAGATAGGAATGTACCAAACGCAGACGGTGGTGTTGTATTATTTGTTAAATGAAGCCTTAACCATCATAGTATATTTTTACCACGTCTACTCTCATTTGAAGCGGTGGGTCTTAAACTCAGTTTGCAAAATGAGTAAATTGTGAAATATCTCTGCATACAAATCACCAAACCGACGACTTTGCCAACAGGATCTGTTGAATATATTTCATGGTGACGATCCTATCCTTGTTCTAGGAGATTTGAATTGCAAAAATCAATTCTGGGGTTGCCGCGTAAACAATCCGAATGGAGTTCGCCTTTTAATCAAATCATTCATTAATCAAATCGATTTAAATATTTCGGCTCCTACTAAGCCCACACACTATCCCTGGCAGAACAACTTTCAACCAGACATTCTTGATATAATTATTCATAAAAACTTTACTACTCTAATTTTTCAGCAATTATTAACCAAACTCGAGTTTGATCATCTGCCAGTCCTTACTAACTTTTTCTCGGAACCTATGTTATGCTCTTATTTCCCAAGGCTTATTACTTGTAAAATCAATTGGGAAACGTTTCGATTTGAGCTTGATAATCATTTAAGTGTTCCAAATAACTTATACCAATATGTTGATGGCATTAATAAAGCTCTTGAAATTTTACTGAATGTTTGAAACTTTCTACTAAAAATGCAATTGTTAGGGAGTTCCCTTCAAAAAATAACGACTATCTCCATCCACCAATGAGAATACTACGCCTTATAAGAGAAAAAATAGAATTAGACGACAATGGCAAAGGTTTAGACAACCTCATTTGAGAAGACAATGGAATGAACTTTCCCGCCGTGTGCGGCATGAACTTGATACATATCACATAGATTTGTATCGATCATACATTTCTGTTATCTACCCAGGGGACTCAAACATGTGGCAAGCAACAAGAAGACTACTACGAACTTCATCAATTATACCTCCACTTGCTCACAATGATAAGGTTTTCGAACGATGTTCAAAAATGTAATGTTTTCGCTGACCACTTTGAAAATGCATTCAATCCTAATAATGTTCATGACCGAGAGGTAAATGAAATGGTAGAGGAGTTTCTAAAATCTAGCCCTAGTACTGTTGAAAAGCCTGTAAAGTACACGTCACCCTCTGAAATAAACAGCTTCATTAAAAATTGCCGAACAAAAAAGCTCCTGGTCATGATCTGATTCCTAATGTCGTCTTATAAAATTTAACTCGTAAAGCATTGGCAATCTTAGCATCAATATTCAATGCTTGTATTTCTGTTGGTTATTTTCCTCAGACCTGGAAACATGCTGAAGTCATTGTCATTCATAATCCTAATAAACCCAAAAATCATCCAAGTAGTTACCGTCCAATTAGCCTCCTGTCTTCAATATTAAAATTGTTTGAAAAGATAGTCCAAACAAATTTAAAGTTTATAGACTCAGCCGATACGATCCCTCACCATCAGTTTGGGTTTAGATTGAAACATTCTAAAAGTCATCAAATTTTGCGAATCAGTGAAACTATCAATCGAGGATTTGAATATAAACTTCACTCCACTACTGCATTCTTGGATGTTGCTCAAGCATTTGACAAAGTTTGGCATGCCGGACTGCTGTATAAATTATACAATTTTGGCTTTCCTCTTTATTTAAGAGTTATTTTGCAATCATTTTTAACCAATAGAACATTTGCCGTTAAACTAAATTCCAAGTTCTCTACGATTCGCCCAGTAAGGGCAGGTGTTCCACAGGGCTCAATATTAGGACCTATTTTATTCAACATATTCATGTCTGACTTGCCGGATCTACCGCACGTTACTCTCGCTCTCTACGCCGATGACACTGCCATCATAACCCAAAATTCAGACATTTACAATGCTGCAACACTACTTCAAACGAGTGTAACCATGATAAATAACTGGTTTAAAATGTGGAGAATCGCTCTGAATCCATCGAAGTGCGAAACAAAAATTTTCTCCTTGAGAAAATACAATGTCCCACCTGAAATCTATGTTGACGACACAACAGTTCATTGGAATCCTGATGACCAGGGCATTAAATATTTAGGCGTCTACCTTGACAAAAAATTAAATTGGAACCTACATGTTAACACTAAATTGACACAAGCATATGCACGCTTGTCAATATTATTTCCTTTAATCAATAGAAAGTCAACTTAAAAGTCTACATGCATCCTTTTAATATACAAAACCATTCTTCATCCATGTACGCTTCTCCAGTTTGGGGAAACTGCATTTCATCAGGAAAGCTAAACAAAATTCATATTTTTCAAAACAAAATTCTAAGAATAGCTGCTAAATGTCCATGGTATATTCGTAATTCACACATACATCAAGAATTTGGAATAGACACGACTAAAAATTATATAAATAAAACAACAAGAAAATTTCTATTAAATTTGTTCAACGTTCCTGGAGCAGTAACATTCGGTCTGGGGATGCCGACTATAGAAAGGCGACTAAAAGCAAGACTTCCTCAAGATTCTCTGGCACTTGTGGATTTAAATGAAGAGATGATGGAAGACATTTTGTAAAAAAAAACATCCTGTTGGCAGTTCAAAGTTATTTATTATATTATTCCGATCCAATATTAGTTTAGGGTGTCTTCGAATGAAGCGAACCCAATAATTGTTCTTGTTACTGTATTTTTTTACACATTCTGTGCATAATGTATAACATTGATCCAGAATAAAAACCTTTTAAAAAAATCCCCATAAGGTTAACATTAGAAATTAAAAATGTCAAAAATGGAAACTAACTGAATTTATGGAAACTGAATATGCCTAAAGGATGACCTGAGCAGAGACGAATAAAAAAAAACAAGGATCATTAAAATCGGTCAAGCCGTTCTCGAGTTATAATGAGCGTAACTAACACGACTTTGTTTTATATATTTAGATACAAGATATATATATATATATATTAGTAAATAATATATATCATATATCAAAAATAAATAATAATAATAATAAATATCATATATTAATCCAATGTTAATCTTATGGAGGATAGGGAAAAATTAATATTTCCCATATTAATCAATATTTTTGGATAAAACTTGATATTTAGCTTCATGTGGTTGAGATCTATCCATTTATGCTTAAAAATCATAGTTTATGTGTTTATCATGGCAGCAAACCTGCATACTCTTTTCCCATATTAATCATATAGGGAATAGGCAAACTCCTATATTTATGGACAGATGTTGATGAAAGTTGGTATAAATGTTAAAAATAAAATTTTTGATGGTATAAATGGCTACTTTCAGTGTTCCTCACAGCAGCAAACCTACTCACTCTTTCCCATTTTAATCTTATGGAGAATAGGCAAATAACTCTCGTGTTTATGGACAGATTTTTATAAAACTTGTCATATATTATTATTATTATATTATTGATTTGGAAATTCGCTGAGTACGCAGGTCTGCTGCGACGGGGGTATTTCTATACATGTTAAAAACGTTTGTATTTACTTCCCTGTGGGAAATAGGTTAGATCATGGATATATCTAAAGAGAATGGTCTCAGTTCATCGAGAGACCTGTTCTTGTTCTTTTATACTAAAAATTCAATACAATAGGTCTGGTAGTTTCTGGAAACCTGTTACTTCATGTTTTCCATCTTAAAAATCGCCAACACCCCCTCCAGAGCTAAATCCATTTCAAAAATCTACTGTAAATTAATAAATTCTGCTAATCCAAAGTATTTTGTTGAAGGGCTAAGCATTAGTGATAATATATCAAAGGACGCCTGAAAGATATATGTGACAAGACAGGAAAAAGAAATCCATTCCGATGCCCACTGATATGTCTAGCCCGGAGGTTTTTTATGACATTTTTTCAAATGTAGGCAGTCAAAAACTATACAACGCAGCAAATTATTCAGTCATACACTAACACTACGTTCTAAAACACTATTTTTGTGACCTTCAGGACCCCATGAAATTTATAAAATTATTATAATGCAATTTAAAAATTCTGATTCAGCTGGAAATGACGACATATCTAATGAAGAGGTGCGTCATTGGGCCAAGGAAATCTCATATCCAATTTCAAAAATTATAAATTCTTCTCTTTCAAGCGTCATTTTCCAACAGGAACTCAAACAAACAATAATTCAATCAATATTTAAAGCCGGAAATTCTAGGCTGCCGGAAAGCTGGCGTCCACTTGTCATGTGTCGACTTAAAAAAAAATACCGAACG